>CM055125.1:338758045-339230545 GCA_029206835.1 Rana muscosa | reverse complement strand
GCTGCACAGGGCGATTAGGGTGTGCCTGGGCACACCTGGCACACCCTGTGCGCACGCCTATGATATGGAGCATATTCTTCTCCATCTTATGCTCTACCTGGTGTAAGATTTTCTGTCCTAACAAGGCTAAATTGGCCATGCTCTATCTAATTAGTGCTCCAGCACTGTCTGTAGCATGTTCAAGAGAACCAGTCCCAACATTAGGTTATCAAGAGTCTTAACATTCAGCCAAAATTTATTATAAACAGCACAGTCTGATCTACACTCATTGGCCACTTTATACATAGCATAGCATGAATCTATCCATGGCCGCTGTACCCACCCCCTATTCAGGCGTCAGGCCCCTTTTCGGACACCGGGCGCCTGAATTACAGAGGCGGGGGTGTTTTTTTGAAGCACCTGATTAGAGCCATAGGCTCTAATATAGGGTGACCAGACATCCCCGGTTTCAGGGGACAGTCCCCGGATTGAGGACACTGTCCCCGGACCAAGTCTGTCCCCGGTTTTGTCCCCGGATTGGATTTGAACAGGGGCTGGGGCAATTTCAAAGACAGTCAGTGCAGAATAATAAAAAAAAAAAAAAAAACTGAATTACACCCCCCGCTCCTACTAGCTTAGGGGGGGGTGTTTTTTTTTCCATTATCTGTGCCCCTTTCTGATGATCATGTGCTGGTCGGAGCGGAGGGAATATTTCTTCAGTTTCGGGTGCCCTTCCAGCTCCGCTCGCATGTTCTTCTGCCTTGGCTCAAGTCCCGGCCAGCCGCCTGCCTGCTTATCTCCTTGCCTTCCCTGGTGGAGTGATCTTCCTCTGCTCCCCACCCAGTAGTAGCCGGGGCCCGGAGAGTAAGACTTGACAGGCTGTGAGGCGGGCGGCGATGGGCAGAGAGTTCCTGATTGCCTCCATTACTATTTAAAAAAAAAAATATATGTCCCCGGATTTCATTTAAAAAATCTGGTCACCTTACTCTAATAGGCTTCAAAAAATGTGGACTTGGAGGGCAGAGCATTGCGTTCAGAGCTCATCCAAGTGTGTTAAAAAAAGCAAATGAATGTTTGCTTCTCTAACAATAAACCGCCTCTCTGCCAATCAGGAAGCGCAGGTCTAATGCCCATCACCTGATTGGCTGAAGGCACAGGCATCCCTATTATCCAATTATGCCTAGCGGAACGGAAGAAGAGACGCACGGGAACCATGGAGGATGCAGGAGCCATTGCCCGACCTGCTGCATATCCCACAGCTCGCCACCATCACCCGCTGCCTGACCCGCCACCAGGATGGGGAAAGTGTCAGAGAGCGGACGAGCAGGTATGGGGGAGTCACATAGGCTAGATATGATGGGCACAGAGGCTGCATATGATGGGCACAGAGGCTGCATATGATGGGCACAGAGTTTCTGCATTTTATGGGGCAGAGCGGCTGCGCATGATGGGCACAGTGAGGCTGCAATGGACTTTTTTTTTTTTTTCTGAATTTTTCAGTTTGTTTGCACCCCCCAAAAATGTTTGAGCACCAGCCGCCACTGCTGTGCATAGTAGCCAATAAGTTTCTAACTTCAGCTTGTTCAAATAAGCTTTGTCAAAAAACACCTGGAAGTTGCACCAGATTTTTCACACTCCAGTTTTAGTAAATCAACCCCAGTATGTGTAATCAATATGTAGTTGAAGTAGAAAGTGTGCCAAATACACGCTGTTGAGTGTCCAAAAGGTATTTTACTGGTTCCGCAAGGGGCGAACGGAAAATAATAAATATCAAACTCATTTTGGAAGCCAATCACACCCCATTCATCAGGGTTTTAGCAATTCTCACAGTACCTGTTGGATTCAGAAGCACCTAGGTGAGTGGATGCCTGTGTCAAACCGTAGAGGACCTTTAAGCTATTCTGCCATTTGACAGAGGGACCCGCTTAATGTTTATTTTTCTGCCTCTAATAGAATTATCTTGCTGTTTAGGATACTGTGAGACTTGCCAAAGACCTGATGAAGGGGGAAGTTTGTGGACTGAGATGCATGGACTCCTTACTGTTGTCATTGAGAGTCTGAGAAAAAAAGCCCTGCCCTTGAGGAACCAATAAAATATCTTCAGAGAATAGGTGCAGGAACTCCCCCTTCTGAGTAAATTTTCATCTTCAATCCCTACCCACCTCTAAGCACCGGTCCTTGGTTCCACCCCCCACCCACCTCTAAGCACCGATCCTTGGTTCCACCCCCTACCCACCTCCCAGTACAACCCCTTTTAGAGAATACAGGGACAAGTATCAGTTTGCAGTACTAAGCAATATGTTTGGGACTTGGTAATAACAAGAAAAGAGATACCCCACAGTCAGCAGCAATACATCCCCCCCAGCAACAATAGAACCCCACAACAAAATACCACCCCAGTAACAATAGGCCCCCAACAGCAACAGCAGACCTCCCAGCAGCAAATACAAATAGACTCTCCAGCAGCCAGCAACAACAGACCCCTTAATCAACAGTAGATCCCTTCCAGCAACAGTTGACCCCCCCAGCAACAAAAGATCCTCTCAGCATTAACAATAAACCGTCGCACAAAAATAGATCCTCTCCAGCAAAAAGAAAATCCCCCAGTAGCCAGCATCACACCCCAGTACCCCTTTCCAATTGCACACATTCAGTGCTGGAGGTGGCGGAACTGCGTTCCCCCACGTTCCCGCTGGAAAAAAAAGCCCTGCTCAAGAGATGACCGGACGAGTGTTTGGCACTCTCTTTCTGGTACAACTACATACAGACTTCTCAAGTTGCTTGACCCTGGCTTTGAAGAGAGTTACCTAACCTAGATCATCTTGTAAGCAGGAGTTAGGGAGAACCCTCGACTGGATGAGAATTGTGGGTGGGACTATTTTAGTCCTTTATAATCTAGAGTTGGAAGAGCCAGGAGTGGAGGGTGATGTGAAAACACTAGCCCTAGTATAGGTTAATGTAAGCTTGTAGCCTTAGGAAGTGAACCCTTTGGGGTAGGCCCGGAACAGGCTCTGATGGAGAACACATCTATGGGGAACCTACAGTTAGGACAATGAAAAGGTTTTGGGCCGTGTTATGTTCATGTTGGAGTTGGACTTGGACTGTGCAGAACTATTGATGTCGGGGCAGGAAGGGCAGTGATGAAGGGTTGGTTGACCAGGAACTGTTCATTATGGTTATTATTAAAGGCTGAACTTGTAGACATTTCTTATTTCTGGAGGTGGGCCTCGGGCATGGAGAATGAGAGTTTCTCCACATGTGTGTAGCCTATCTTGTTCCGGAGCAGGAGGACGGTAGGAAGGACTCTAGCCAGAATGGCCGCCAGCATGGCCGTTGCTGGAAGCAAATCAGGGCCCTGCTTATCATCTGGCTCAGACATAGACCACCTTATCTACTAGCAAAGCATTCATATTTAGCACCTTGCCCCCGCCTCAATATGGAGTATGTGTGGTCAGGCAGTCAACAGGGGAGAAAGTGTCAGATTTAGAGGTGACCTCTAACTTTTAACATGTCACAGTAAGGCCAAGTAATGTCATTTTAAATATTTCATAGCTAGGTTTAGTTGATTATAATAATTTGCAGACGGAACATACAGATTGTTGCCCAATTGTGACCTGCTCTCTTCCAGGCCTGAGGGAACCCTAATTATCACCATGTAATCCATGACCAGACATACAATTACAGCAGCTCCTACAGCCTAGCAATTGACACATCACGTACACATACCAAGTACATGCAGATTATCATAGACTCCAGGTACATATGCCAACCAGATAAGTACCAGGTAAGGGCAAAGTAGCCCAATATATCATTTTACTCTAACCCAAGAATTAAACTGGATACAGATTTATGGTGTGTGAGGAGACAAGGTTGTGATAAACCTCAGCCACACAAATAGAGCAGCCACTAACTCCAAGATATAATTCTGCAGTCTAACTGGTTCCCTCATGAAAGTACCATTTACTGGTTTATAGCATGTGTTATTAACAAGACTATCCATTGCGACAAAATATTGCCATTATATTTTATGTGCATTTACCATATTTTATACCTTTTATTTACCTGCAAAAGCCTCCCTTGATTAGACATCCAAAAACCTTGAAAGTGCTGATGGGTGGCGCCATCTTGGATGCGATATCTACAGCCCCAGCAGACTCATAGCTGTAATTTAAGTGGTATAAGTATAGAATTGCCCAATGCTACTTCCCTGGCAGCTACAACTGAGTTATCTAAAGAGGTAAAGAGAGTGGTAAAGGGGCTGGGCCAGCACTGACAGTAATTAGACACGCCCAGAAGAGAAGAGTGTTACTACATGGAAGGACGGAGTTGGACTGGGCTAAGCAGTGGACTGGAGTATAAGGGGACCTTAAAGGTGAAAAAAATCTAATTACTGAAAGGAAGTAAGAATCTAAAATACTTGTTTTCCATGCTTTTACCTGCAATTTTTTTTAATTGGTAACAGGGTCTCTTTAATGAAGAAGGCACCAAGCTGTGGTGGACACAGATGCGCTATGCATGGTGGTTTACCCTACTGTCAAATACACAGCAACTACATAGCAAATGTGGTTTAAAGCAGATAATCCAACCAAAAATAACTAAATCAGACAAATAGCCTAATAAAAGTTAAAGGGGTTGTAAAGGTTTTTTTTGTTTTTTTTTTCTAAATAGGTTCCTTTTAAGGTAGTGCATTGTTGGTTCACTTACCTTTTCCTTCGATTTCCCTTCTTTTTTTTTTTCTGTGTCTGAATTTCTCACTTCCTGTTCATCCTCGGTAAGCTTGCCCCCATCATCTGAGCCGTTCTGGCTGGGGGTTAGTCAGCGTGCTCGCCCCCTCCCTTGGGACTACATCCCTGCACAGCATCTCCCTGCAGGGATGTATTTCCAAGGGAGGGGGCGAGCACGCTGACTAACCCCCAGCCAGAACGGCTCGGATGATGGGGGCAAGCTTACTGAGGCGGAACAGGAAGTGAGAAATTCCGACAAAGAAAAAAAAAAAGAAGGGCAATCGAAGGAAAAGGTAAGTGAACCAACAATGAACTAGCTTAAATGAACTTATTTAGAAAATAAAAAACGAACCTTTACAACCCCTTTAAGGTTTTAAAGCTGCAATATCCACCTTCAATCCAGAGATTCCCCCACAGTACTTTTTTCAGCCACTAGACACCCTAAAAGTTGATAACCAGCATAATTTAATCTGTTCCTCTGAACCCAAGTTATCCTGGACCCACCGCCAGCTTGTAACCAGACATCAAAAGGAGAAGCAGCATAATGATGATCTCATCTGTCACTCTGCTCTCTTGCCATCAACGTGCTTTTTGAAGGACCTCAGTTACAAAAGAAGAATAACTGAGCTAAATGTACTCCCCCTTGAGAAGAGGAGATCAATATCACATTTTTTTGTTTTAGAAACACTCTGGCGTCATTCAGGAGCATAACCGAAAAACCATTGTGCACTTACCTGAGACTCCGTCATTACATACAAGTTCTTCTCTTCTCTATCCAATATGAGGTCAGGACTGATAGGAGACCCAAGAGCCAAAGTCAAAGTGCTGTAGTTCCGTCCGCTTCCAGAGGACACAAATACCTACAAATGAGTCATGCCCGTTAAAGAATTAACTATTTTTCCAGAAAAGTCACTCATTATAAAGCTTATAGGAATAGTTGATTTGGTAATGAGATATTTACTGGTGTCAGTGTCACATTTTATTTCCAAAACACCTTTATGTCATTTAAGGAGACCTTGGTGTAAACCAATAATTTGTACAACTATTTTTTTTACAAAATTGATGTAATGTACACTTTACGCCCCGAAACTTCTGCTGGGTGCCCACATCTTGAATGTAATGTCAGCAGCCACAGCAGGCTCAGAGCCATTACTCAAAGTTAAACTCTATAGTGGTCATTCTTAACAAGGCTTTCCAAGAACCCTAGGGTTCATCCAGAGGTGGCTAGGAGTTCATTGAGCTGTGGCTAACTGCTAACTGATGATACCGGCATAGTTCTGGGTCCAACACCACTTGGCAGAGGCATAGGCATGACTGTAAGAGGGGGATTTATGACCACCACCATAAGGGTAGCATTTTTCTCACTTACCACCACCAATGTAAGTTGCACTTTCCCAATGACCACCACTAGGCTAATCTTAGCAGGGGTTCCCCAAGACCTGAAAATTATTGCAAAGGGTCCCACTGGGGTAAAAAGTTTGAGAAAGGTTGCGCTATAATATTCCCCTTTGCTCCTCCTTGGGCTGCAGTTCCCGCATAAGGGTGGCTACGCAAGAGCTACATGATCTCCTTGTAGAGCAAGTGTTACCACCCTCTTTGAGGAGTTCTTCTACGATGCAGCATGCGTTGGCATGTGAAATCACCTCATATCATGTCAGCAAGCTGCTTCTCTGACAACCCCACCCATAGCATAGCTAACAGACAGTGGGGCTCATGGGCAATAGAGAATGCAAGCACAATGGGATAGGTAGTCATAGGCTTGTCGTGGACAGGACCATGATGATACATGCACTGCTCAAGCCTCAGAAGCTAGTTATGTGGCTTTAGAGGTTTACAGAAGAGAGTAAGTCCCATTCAAGTACAAATAGCCCCAATCTGCAAGCATCAGCAGTTAGGGATGAAAGATATAAACAGTGGCGGTGCGTCCATATTGGGCGCAGGAGCGCTGCCCCCTCTCTCTTCTGCGCCCGTCACTCACAACAATACGTAGGTTCATGCATTGCATGAACCTATGTATTGTCGCCGCCCACTATTCAGATGGCCGGCCCCCTGGTGAGCGCTGGCCATCTGAATAACAGCGGCTGGTTGGTTTTTGGAAGTGCCTATCAGAGCCAACGGCTCTGATAGGCTTCACGATTACAACCTGAGGGCTGTAATCGACTTCCAAATAGTTAACCAGGGGACGCACGGGGGGTGCGTTCCTTGGTTAACTTTGACAGGCGTCTCAGCCAATCAGGTTCACCGAGTCTGGTTACCAGTAACCTGATTGGCTGAAGTGACATCGAGGACAGAAGGACGGCGCTGACCCGAGGAAGGTAAGTGCAGGGCTGGGGGGAAACTGGCTGCATTTGGGGGGAAACTGGCTGCATTTGGGCACAGTGGCTGCGTTTAATGGGCACAGTGGCGGCAATTGATGATTTTTTTATTTTCAGTTTGTTTGCGCCCCCCCAAAAATTTTGAGCACCAGTCGCCACTGGATATAAAGAAGGCAGACTTGTCAAGATGGTTCCTGGGAAGGAGATCCCTTCAAAGACCACTTAAATTACAGTAAAACCTTGGATTGCGAGCATAATTCGTTCCAGAAACATGCTTGTAATCCAAAGCGCTTGTATATCAAAGCAAATTTCCCCATAAGTAATAATGGAAACTCAAATTATTTGTTCCACAACCATTTATTCATAGGTCCTTCAGTTTCTAGTAACTATAAAAAAGATTATAGCAATGTGATAGGTTGTGCAACCATAAAATGTCCATCCACAAATTGAAGCCTCCACAAGGGGATTAGAAGCAAAATCCAGCAGGAGCTACAGAGTATAGAGGCGCCTCTAAGTGTAGCAATGTGTTGCTAAATGTTGTACCTTCATTAAATGTAACCATATTGCTATACTTAGAGGTAGGGATGAGCTTCGTGTTCGAGTCGAACATACGTTCGACTCGAACATTGGCTGTTCGATCGTTCGACGAAGATCGAACGATTTGGGCCGTTCGCGCCAAATTCGAGTGACGCGAACGGCCCACAATGCACTACGCCATCGCAGTGTCATCCAGGCGCTGTGATTGGCCAAGCATGCACTGTGACCCCGCATGCTTGGCCAATCACAGCGCCGGCAGCGAGGAGAGCAATGATTGGCCACAGGCAGGATGCCTGTGGCCAATTATTGCTGAGGGTGTTTAGTACACGCCCCACACTATAAAAGGCCGCCAGCACGGCGGCCTAGTGTAGTGTGTTCCGGAGCAGGGATAGAGTAGCATAGGCAGGGACAGTGACTGTTATTTCTTTCTTGCTTAACCTGGATTCCTTTAGTTTAGGGAAAGAGAAGGATAGGTAGGGAGAGTGTCAGTGTGTTTTGTGCTTCTGCTATAGTGTGCTTAAAAAAAACATTTATTCTAGGGACAGAAAACTCTAGGTAGGGACAGTGTCAGTTTCTTTCACTCTGCAAGTCCTTGTTTCCAGGGACCTGTAAGGACAGTGAGTTAATTGTCCTTGTGCTATATTGTGCTTAAAAAAAACATTTATTCTAGGGACAGAAAACTCTAGGTAGGGACAGTGTCAGTTTCTTTCACTCTGCAAGTCCTTGTTTCCAGGGACCTGTAAGGACAGTGAGTTAATTGTCCTTGTGCTATATTGTGATTAAAAAAAACATTTATTCTAGGGACAGAAAACTCTAGGTAGGGACAGTGTCAGTTTCTTTCACTCTGCAAGTCCTTGTTTCCAGGGACCTGTAAGGACAGTGAGTTAATTTTCCTTGTGCTATATTGTGATTAAAAAAAACATTTTTTCTAGGGACAGAAAACTGTAGGTAGGGAGAGTGTTTTTTTTCTTTCACTCTGCAAGTCCTTGTTTCCAGGGACCTGTAAGGACAGTGAGTTAATTGTCCTTGTGCTATATTGTGATTAAAAAAAACATTTATTCTAGGGACAGAAAACTCTAGGTAGGGACAGTGTCAGTTTCTTTCACTCTGCAAGTCCTTGTTTCCAGGGACCTGTAAGGACAGTGAGTTAATTTTCCTTGTGCTATATTGTGATTAAAAAAAACATTTTTTCTAGGGACAGAAAACTGTAGGTAGGGAGAGTGTTTTTTTTCTTTCACTCTGCAAGTCCTTGTTTCCAGGGACCTGTAAGGACAGTGAGTTAATTGTCCTTGTGCTATATTGTGCTTAAAAAAAACATTTATTCTAGGGACAGAAAACTCTAGGTAGGGACAGTGTCAGTTTCTTTCACTCTGCAAGTCCTTGTTTCCAGGGACCTGTAAGGACAGTGAGTTAATTTTCCTTGTGCTATATTGTGATTAAAAAAAACATTTATTCTAGGGACAGAAAACTCTAGGTAGGGAGAGTGTTTTTTTTCTTTCACTCTGCAAGTCCTTGTTTCCAGGGACCTGTAAGGACAGTGAGTTAATTTTCCTTGTGCTATATTGTGATTAAAAAAAACATTTTTTCTAGGGACAGAAAACTGTAGGTAGGGAGAGTGTTTTTTTTCTTTCACTCTGCAAGTCCTTGTTTCCAGGGACCTGTAAGGACAGTGAGTTAATTGTCCTTGTGCTATATTGTGCTTAAAAAAAACATTTATTCTAGGGACAGAAAACTCTAGGTAGGGACAGTGTCAGTTTCTTTCACTCTGCAAGTCCTTGTTTCCAGGGACCTGTAAGGACAGTGAGTTAATTTTCCTTGTGCTATATTGTGATTAAAAAAAACATTTATTCAAGGGACAGAAAACTCTAGGTAGGGACAGTGTCAGTTTCTTTCACTCTGCAAGTCCTTGTTTCCAGGGACCTGTAAGGACAGTGAGTTAATTTTCCTTGTGCTATATTGTGATTAAAAAAAACATTTATTCTAGGGACAGAAAACTCTAGGTAGGGACAGTGTCAGTTTCTTTCACTCTGCAAGTCCTTGTTTCCAGGGACCTGTAAGGACAGTGAGTTAATTGTCCTTGTGCTATATTGTGCTTAAAAAAAACATTTTTTCTAGGGACAGAAAACTCTAGGTAGGGAGAGTGTTTTTTTTTTTTCACTCTGCAAGTCCTTGTTTCCAGGGACCTGTAAGGACAGTGAGTTAATTGTCCTTGTGCTATATTGTGCTTAAAAAAAACATTTATTCTAGGGACAGAAAACTCTAGGTAGGGACAGTGTCAGTTTCTTTCACTCTGCAAGTCCTTGTTTACAGGGACCTGTAAGGACAGTGAGTTAATTTTCCTTGTGCTATATTGTGATTAAAAAAAACATTTTTTCTAGGGACAGAAAACTGTAGGTAGGGAGAGTGTTTTTTTTCTTTCACTCTGCAAGTCCTTGTTTCCAGGGACCTGTAAGGACAGTGAGTTAATTGTCCTTGTGCTATATTGTGCTTAAAAAAAACATTTATTCTAGGGACAGAAAACTCTAGGTAGGGACAGTGTCAGTTTCTTTCACTCTGCAAGTCCTTGTTTCCAGGGACCTGTAAGGACAGTGAGTTAATTTTCCTTGTGCTATATTGTGATTAAAAAAAACATTTATTCTAGGGACAGAAAACTCTAGGTAGGGACAGTGTCAGTTTCTTTCACTCTGCAAGTCCTTGTTTCCAGGGACCTGTAAGGACAGTGAGTTAATTGTCCTTGTGCTATATTGTGCTTAAAAAAAACATTTTTTCTAGGGACAGAAAACTCTAGGTAGGGAGAGTGTTTTTTTTTTTTCACTCTGCAAGTCCTTGTTTCCAGGGACCTGTAAGGACAGTGAGTTAATTGTCCTTGTGCTATATTGTGCTTAAAAAAAACATTTATTCTAGGGACAGAAAACTCTAGGTAGGGACAGTGTCAGTTTCTTTCACTCTGCAAGTCCTTGTTTCCAGGGACCTGTAAGGACAGTGAGTTAATTTTCCTTGTGCTATATTGTGATTAAAAAAAACATTTTTTCTAGGGACAGAAAACTCTAGGTAGGGAGAGTGTTTTTTTTCTTTCACTCTGCAAGTCCTTGTTTCCAGGGACCTGTAAGGACAGTGAGTTAATTGTCCTTGTGCTATATTGTGCTTAAAAAAAACATTTATTCTAGGGACAGAAAACTCTAGGTAGGGACAGTGTCAGTTTCTTTCACTCTGCAAGTCCTTGTTTCCAGGGACCTGTAAGGACAGTGAGTTAATTTTCCTTGTGCTATATTGTGATTAAAAAAAACATTTATTCAAGGGACAGAAAACTCTAGGTAGGGAGAGTGTTTTTTTTCTTTCACTCTGCAAGTCCTTGTTTCCAGGGACCTGTAAGGACAGTGAGTTAATTTTCCTTGTGCTATATTGTGATTAAAAAAAACATTTTTTCTAGGGACAGAAAACTGTAGGTAGGGAGAGTGTTTTTTTTCTTTCACTCTGCAAGTCCTTGTTTCCAGGGACCTGTAAGGACAGTGAGTTAATTGTCCTTGTGCTATATTGTGCTTAAAAAAAACATTTATTCTAGGGACAGAAAACTCTAGGTAGGGACAGTGTTTTTTTTTTTTCACTCTGCAAGTCCTTGTTTCCAGGGACCTGTAAGGACAGTGAGTTAATTGTCCTTGTGCTATATTGTGCTTAAAAAAAACATTTATTCTAGGGACAGAAAACTCTAGGTAGGGACAGTGTCAGTTTCTTTCACTCTGCAAGTCCTTGTTTCCAGGGACCTGGAGAGACATTGAGTGAATTGTCCTTGTGCTATATTGTGATTAAAAAAAACATTTATTCTAGGGACAGAAAACTCTAGGTAGGGACAGTGTCAGTTTCTTTCACTGTGAAAGTCCTTGTTTCAAGGGACAGAGAAGGACACCTGAAGGTAGCCCTTATTGCTTTTTTCCCATCTCCCTGCAGGCCATCTATTAGAATGTCTGGAAGGCAAACAAGGAGAGGCAGACAGTCAGGAGGCAATAAAAGAGGGCAAGCAGGCTCTGTGTCTGGGGGCAACAGTGCTGGTCGTGGACGCGGTGCATTGTCATCAGCACATGGCCATGGGACACGCTTGTCCTTCTTTTCGGCAGCTGGACATGTTGAGCCACATCATGCCGAAGACTTGGTAGAGTGGATGACCAAGCCCTCCTCCTCCTCCTCATCCTCTCTCACCCAGGCTCAGGGTACTGGAAAAGCAGCTGCCAAAGCGTCGTCTTCCCTGGTATCAATGTCAGACAAATCATCAGTCACTCCTTCCCTAGACCCACCATGTCCTCCTCCTGAGGAGTCCCCCGAACTGTTTCAGCACAGTGTTGGGTACATGCTCCAGGAGGATGCCCAGCGTTTCGAAGGGTCTGATGATGAAACCCAGCTAGAGGAAGGCAGTAGCGTGAGAGCAGACAGAGGGGATGCTCAAGAAGGACACCAATCTGGCAGTCATGTTCCAGCAGCTGCAGCATACTGCCAGATTGGCTCCAGTGATGAGGAGGGAGGGGATGATGAGGTCAATGACTCCACGTGGGTGCCTAATAGGAGAGAGGAGGAGGAGGAGGATGAGGAGGAGGCACATCTCCAACGAGGCAGGATGCCCTTTGGTGGCCAGCGTAAGGGCAGTACACCGACGGAATCACACCGCAGAGCTCCGCCTGTGCAGGGCGCTGCCTCTGCCCGTCATTCAAAAAGTTCTTTGGTGTGGGCCTTTTTTGAGGCTAGTGCATCAGATCGCACAGCTGCTGTTTGCAACATATGTCTCAAGCGTATATCGCGTGGCCAAAACATCAGCCGCTTGGGTACCACATGCCTGACCAGACATATGTTGACCTGCCATGCAGCTCGTTGGCAAGCCTACCTCAAAGACCCACACCAAAGAACCAAGCGGACCTCTCCTTGCACCGCATCAGCTGGGATCTCCAACCCCACTATAACTTCAGTCCTCTCTGAAACATGCACTGAGAGGAATGAAGGTGTAGAATTAGGTGTGTCACAGCCAAGTACTTGCGCCCACTCTGCTAGCAGTACACCGACGTCCGATTCTAGCAGGCAAATTTCCCTGCCCCAGCTGCTGGACCGTCGAAAGAAGTTCACTCCCAGCCATCCACATGCCCAGCGGTTGAATGCTAGCTTGGCTAAATTGCTAGCGCTTCAACTGCTGCCTTTTCAGTTGGTAGACTCGGCCCCCTTCCGTGAGTTTGTGCAATGTGCGGTTCCTCAGTGGCAGGTTCCCAAACGCCACTTTTTCTCACGGAAGGCTATTCCGGCTCTCTACCGGCATGTGGAAGGCAATGTCTTGGCCTCGCTGGACAGGGCGGTCAGCGGTAAGGTGCATATTACCGCTGACTCATGGTCCAGCAGGCATGGACAGGGACGTTACCTTTCTTTCACGGCCCATTGGGTCACTCTTTTGGCAGCTGGGAAGGATTCAGGACAAGGTGCAGTAGTGTTGGAGGTTGTCCCACCGCCACGCCTCCAAAATGCTACTACTGGTTGTGACACACCTCTCTCCTCCACCCCCTCCTCTTCTTCTTCCTCCATGGCCTCTTCCTGTGGTTTGTCCTATGAACCAGCGGTGCTCCGTAGCCGTTCACGGGGCTACGCAAGTACGCAGGCAAAAAGATGCCATGCCGTGCTTGCGCTGGTGTGTTTGGGGGACAGAAGCCACACTGGGGCAGAGGTCCTGTCTGCTCTGCAGGGCCAGGCCGAGAGGTGGTTGACGCCACGCCAGCTTAAGCCAGGAATGGTGGTTTGCGACAATGGCACCAACCTCCTCTCCGCCCTCCGACAGGGACAACTGACCCATGTGCCCTGTGTGGCTCACGTCCTTAACCTGGTGGTGCAGCGCTTCTTGGGCAGGTACCCGGGCTTACAGGATGTCCTGAGGCAGGCCAGGAAAGTCTGTGTGCATTTCCGCAGATCTTATAATGCCAGTGCTCGCCTGGCTGAGCTGCAAAAGGAGTTGAACCTGCCCAAGAACCGCCTTATATGTGACATGCCCACCAGGTGGAACTCAACGTTGGCCATGCTGCAGCGGCTGCACACGCAGCAGAGGGCCATCAATGAGTACCTGTGCGACTACGGCACCAGGACAGGGTCAGGGGAGCTTGGTTTTTTTTCTCCACGCCAGTGGGGCATGATCAGGGATGCATGCACTGTCCTGGCACCATTTGAGGAGGCCACGAGGATGGTGAGCAGTGACAGTGCATGCATCAGTGACACTGTACCTCTTGTCCACCTGTTGGAGCACACGCTGCGTGGAATAATGGACAGGGCACTTGAGGCAGAACAGAGGCAGGAAGAGGAGGACTTCCTTGCCTCTCAAGGCCCCCTTTACCCAGACAGTGTTCCTTCTGTCCCACCCATCGCACAGGAAGAGGAGGAGGAGGAGGAGGAGGAGGAGGAGGAGGAGGATTGTGTCAGCATGGAGGTGGAGGCTGGCACTCAGCATCATCAGCAGCAGTCTTTTAGGGATGATTTACAGTCCCAAGAAACCAGTGGACTTGTACGTGGCTGGGAGGAGGTGGCTGCGGATCATGTCGTCCTTAGTGACCCAGAGGACTCCGGAGCGAATGCCTCAGCAAACCTACGCTGCATGGCCTCCCTGATCCTGCAAAGTCTGCGGAAGGATCCTCGTATTCTTCGGATCAAGGAGAGGGACCATTACTGGCTGGCCACTCTCCTTGATCCACGGTACAAGGGTAAGGTTGCGGACCTTATGTTACCGTCGCAGAGGGAGCAGAGGATGAGACAACTCCGGGAGGCCTTGCAGAAAGGTCTGTGCAACGCGTTCCCAGAGACTGGGAGGTTGCAAACTCCTGGTCCTGGACAACGAGTTGCTGAGGCTTCGGCCAGTCAAAGAAGGAGCGGTGGGGAAGGTGGCCGTCTGACCGATGCGTTCAGACAATTCTTTAGTCCGCAGCCCCAAAGTATGATCGGTTCCAGCAACCATCGCCAGCGTCTGATAAACATGGTGCAGGAATATCTAGGGGCAAGGTCAGACTTGGACACCTTCCCCACCGAAAATCCTCTGGCTTACTGGGTCTTGAGGATGGATCACTGGCCAGAGCTTGCACAGTATGCAATTGAGCTACTGGCCTGTCCTGCATCCAGCGTTCTTTCGGAACGCACATTCAGTGCTGCTGGAGGATTTGTCACGGATCACAGGGTGCGCCTGTCCACCGACTCGGTTGATCGACTGACTTTCATCAAGATGAACCAGTCTTGGATCACCACCAGCTACCACACACCTGATGCTGATATAACAGACTAATTGATTTTAAAATGTCACATCCCTTCAAGACTGATGCTGATGCTGAGTGCCTGTGCTGTTATGTTGACTGGCTATCCTCCTCCTCCGAGTCCTCAATGATACGATTGATGATGATAGCTTGGAAGATCATTTTTGTTTATGGGTGCCGCCACCAGTGCCTAACGCCCAATTTTTCAGCCCCTGTTTAACAGGGGCGTGTAATTACAATTTTTGAAGCAATACTTTGCAACAGGGCTCATTGCTGTGCTCCAAGTACAGTATCTGTGAGGAGTTGCAGTGTTGTGCCACCAGTGCCTAAGGCCCAATTTTTCAGCCCCTGTTTAACAGGGGCGTGTCATTACAATTTTTGAAGCAATACTTTGCAACAGGGCTCATTGCTGTGCTCCAAGTACAGTATCTGTGAAGGGTTGCAGTGTTGTGCCACCAGTGCCTAAGGCCCAATTTTTCAGCCCCTGTTCAACAGGGGCATGTAATTACAATTCTTGATCTAATAATTCACAGCAGGGCCCATTGCTGCACCCACCAAGAGTAACTGTCAGGGCTTACAGTGTTGTGGCACCAGCACCACCATCAAAGGCCCAATTTTTACTACCACTGTTCAACAATTATATGTAATTAAAATTCCTGATATAATAGTTGACAGCAGGGCGTTCCAGCACCAACCAAGAGTAACTGTGAGTGCTTACAGTGTTGTGCCAACACCAACAACTAAGGGGCCTATTTCTGCAGAGTATATACGGCAGGTCCCTACTTTCAAACATCCAACTTACAAACGACTCCTACTTGCAAACGCAAGAAGACAACAGGAAGTGAGAGGAAATCTACCACTAGGAAGGAAAATTCTCTCCTGTAAGAATAAATATGGGAGAAAGGTGTCTCCTCTGTACTGATGCTTTATCAGCAATCCTTGTTTCAAGAAAAACACCACATTTCAAAAACAGTTGTCATTAGGACGGAAAGTGAGGTGAAATGTTCTGAACAGGGGCACAGACAGCAAAACAAATGTTACAGGGGTGATAACCCTTACCTATGTTTTCCAAAAAGTTTAAAAATAGATTTTTGGTCTGGAGCTACACTTCAACAATGTACCTGTTCAAAATTACAAACAGATTCTACATAAGAACAAACCTACAGTCCCTGTCTTGTATGCACCGCCTGTATACGGCTGTTCTGAGTATATAGGGCCTTTTTTATTTTATGTGCGGGGTTCCCCTTAATATCCATACAAGACCCAAAGGGGCTGGTAATGGGCTGGGGTAGGGGGGGGGTCATGGGGTAGCTATGCCATTTTTCTTAAAGATTTTCATCCATATTACCGGGACCAGACATTACATTAAAGCCGCAAGCAGTTTTAAATGGCTTTTTTTTCCTTTAGAAGTGTCATTTTGTGCAGGGACAGTTCTAAACACGGGAAACACGTGGCACTTCACAGGCATACTTTAGACACCCCCCAGGTACGATATTTAAAGGAATATTTGACTTTTTTTTTTTCACTTTATGCATCATTAAAATGACTGCTCCCGGAAAACGACCGTTTTTAAAACTTATTTTTGCATTGATACATGTCCCCTGGTGCAGAACCCGGGTTCCCAAACCCTTTTTAGGACAATAACATGCATAATAGTTTTTATAATTAGCACTTTAGAATTCGAACGTTCGCATCCATTGTATTTAATAGGGTTCTAATGTTCGTTCGAACTTTCGGTCCGTTCGCGGGTTCTGGTGCGAACCGAACCCGGGGGTGTTCGGCTCATCACTACTTAGAGGCGCCTTTCTTCTCTTTTATACTCAGTTGTGACATGACGCTACTTGTATATCAAGACATCGCTTGTAGATCAAGTCAAAATTTATTTAAAAAATTTGCTCGTCTTGCAAAACGCTCTCAAACCAAGGTTTTACTGTACTTACTTTCCTTCCCTTCCCTTTTAACACCACAGAAAGTGAAAGAATTTCTAAAACGCTGTCTAGTTCTCATTAAAACAAATGTCCACATTTGGGACTCCATCAAAATTTTCTGGATCTCTAAATTCCAGTGGCAGTGATGTTGGAAACCAGGAGAAACAGAATAATTAAATCTCCCCAGCAAGATCATAAACATCAATTAAAACCTGACAGGGGTTCTAACATTTGTCTACTCTATACACTTTAGTTTAACAAGGAGTCAAAGAAGGTCACCTTGTGAACGTGTCCCCCGGCATCTCCAAGAAAGACAACAGTGTTAGAGTCTACGGCTAGTGCAGCTACTGCTGTCAGGCTGCCATCATACGTGAGGAGAGGTGACACAGAGACAGATACCCGGCTGGCTATTGGGCTTGGGGTGTGATCACCTCCACATGGAAAGTTTGTTGGTGAATCCTGGGAAGAAACAGAGAAATAAAAGTTATTCATGGCAGCAGTTGTGTGATGTGATCAAGATATTTGTCATTACAGGTCCTAATTACATTGCAGCTTTCCAACTCAAAAAGTGAAGATTTGCCATCTCATAGGGAACTTTTATGCCGCGTACACACGATCGATTTTTTCGACGGTGAAAACACAGTCGAGAAAATCGACGTTAAAAACGAGGAACAGCTTGTTCCCCTCACACACGGGCGTTTTAAATGTCATTTTTTTTTTGGTCGAAAAAAACGACCGTGTGTGGGCTCCGCGGCAGTGTTTCCCTATGGGAAACACTGCCGCGGAAAACATGTCGAAAAAAACGACGAGAAAAATTAGAACATGTTCTAATTTTTCTCGTCGTTTTTCTCGTCGCAAAAAATGACAGAAAGCCCACAGACTATCGTTTTTCTCGTCGAATGGGAAAAATTTCGTTTTTTTCGACGGGAAAAACGGCCGTGTGTACGCGGCATTAGACATGTTCATTGTGTATAAGCAGGAACCTGAAAGATTAAGCCTTTGTCTAGAATTCTTGCTGAAATTTGGCAGGGCAGATCCTGTACCTAGGCACCTTTGTGTTTTAAGCCTAGCTACATGTCTGCTGTGTGAGATCACCTAAGGTCCAGTGTCAAAGGACATTAGACTTGTGTCAATGGCAAAAGGTTATTATTAGTTTAAGATCCTTCTGAGATCTTTGGCATCATTATCTGATCATTCGATCTGCAGTTGACCTCCTTCTGACCTGCATTTTACCTGCTTTTAAGTGGGTTCTGTGTGCCAACAGGCCTGTATGGGAAAGCAAAACTGTTTGACATGAACAAAAGATCATCATCACAGGCCCAAAGAACTTCTGCCTCTGACTACTAGTCTCACGATAAATTTGAAGTGAGATTTGGTGGTTCCACTGCTTAACTACTCACCATTCTCCTTGCTGGAGGAGAAGCTGTACCAGAGGACCTGCAGTGCAAGGATCTCCCTGCTTCTGTTTTATGTATTTTGTGGATCTGCGTTTCCTTCCACATCTCCTGCTGCCATCTCCTGTTTCCCAACGTGTTAACATAGTGGCAGCTCTGATATGAAGAAGCAAAGCCCTGCTCCTCTATTAAAATAGCTTCCACCACACAGAGACAATAAAAAGTTTTTATTATCCTTTTATAAACAACTCTCACCTCCTTATCTTGCCCTTGGCATTCCTCATTGTGTTGCATAACACTGTAGCTTTGCTTACTTTTTTGCCACCATACAGAGATTCAGGGGAGAACAAGGGAGTGTTTGCACTTAAAAAAAAAAAAAAAAAAATACACCTGGCTGTAACCACAAATACACTGATCTGGGTGCTGATATCTGAGGAAGATGATATAATCATCAGGAAGTTCTCTGAAGCTACCACTTTCATTCTTTGCAAGGAACTGGGAGAGTGTACTACAGCATCCCCCCAATCCTGCCTCCTTTCTGCTCTTCTTGCTTTTGAGTGCTCACAGCTTCTATATGGAGATTGCTAGCGTTGTGATTTGACAGAGGGGCAATAAAGAGTTCTCAACTACTCCTTTGCACATGTACTATTAGATTAAGGTGACCAGATTTTTAAAAAGAAATCCGGGGGACATATTTATTTTTTTATTGGCAAATGGTAAACTATTTTATAAGCATATTTTCCTCGAATGATATATGCAGTGTATGTGTTTATGGAGTTATTGTATGCAAACGTCTCCAGGCCCCCTGTGTTGATTGGAAGCCGGGTGACAGTAAGCAGACTATTTCTTCATTTTTGGGTTTAGGCAGTCACGGTGTATTCATATTGAAGAGGCCGAGCTTCAACTGTGTAGCAGGCTGCGGCGGATTAATCGGCCTAAACCCGCAGATGAAGCAATAGTCCGCTTACTGTCCCCCGGCCCCCCACTGAGCACAGGGGGCCCAGAGACGTTTGTTTAGTAAAAAAAGCTACACCGCAGGGGGTTAGCTTTTTGGTGGACAGGATTTGGACGTCCCCGCCCGCTCTAGCTCTGGGCCCCCCTGCTGAGATGACAGATCCGGGGACAGACGGGCTCCGGGGGCAGCGTCCTCAAATCAGGGGACGTCTGGTCACCCTATATTAAATAGCATTGGGAATGGCATGGTTTGCTGGGTGATTCAGGCCAAAAGCATCCACCAATCAAAGAGACCCTGTCACCAGACTTTTCATTTTACAGTAATCTTGCCATTAGGTCATATATACAATAATATATTTTTGGCCTGTTATTTTCCTGTAAAAGCCTCCCTTGCGTAAACATTCAAATGCTCTGAGGCTGCTGCTTGGGCACCAACTTCTTGGAGGTGGTGTCAGCAGCCACAGAGCTCTCAAGCGATCCTTTTTTAGTATTCCCCTTCGCTTCTCCACCAGGAATTGGGGTAGCACAGAGAGTAGAGGGCTATAGCATGCAATGAGAGAGGGGTCTGTGCTTGGGTAGTTGACTCTTTCTAGTACAGTCAAATTTTAGAGGCTTATTGCAAGTTGATAAAAAAAGTTTATGAGAAGGAAAAATGCCAAGTACTAAGCATTTAAAATACCTGATACACATGTGCTTTTACCTGAATTTTTTTAGTTTGGTGACAGGGTGTCTTTAAAATATAACTGACATGCAACTAAATTCTAAATTCTCTAAACTTTATTTGGTTGTTTTACTTTGATTCACATCAATGGGATTTTATGATTTACCCAAAGACACATACCGGAGGAAGAGAACCACATCTTGAATTCACTCCATACTCGATGCCTGCCTCTTCCTGCCCGCTTTCTCCTTTTCCGAGTTTTGTGTAGCACAGGACTCGTGCAGCCATTATCCTTTCTTTTATGTCTTTCATCCTATAAGAACACAAAGCAGTCCGGCTGCTTGGATTTGGACTGGAACCTTGGCTAGCAGCAAATACCACAAAAAGTTCCTGGTTCTTAATCTCCAGGTGGGCAGCCTGTGCCAGGTTGTAGTCTCCTTGGCACTTGAGAGGGACTTCCACATAGGAGTAGAGGTGGAGGTCTTGGCTGCACACACTGCCGAGGTAGGTTTTGTAGTCCATTTGGGATTTGGACCCACGGCGGTAAAACAAAAAGTAGACATGCCCTTCGTTGGAGAAAACACTGATAAACATATTGTTGTAATCCGAAAAGTCTCCCACGACCAGTTTGCCCAAACCCTCATTGGAGAAGACATGTGGCCTCGATAGTTGTCTTATGGTGATTGGTGGTATTCCACTCGAGAGCCTAGCTGTTAAACCACGGCCTACAAATAGGTAATCCAAGCCTTGTGACGTCCTCTCTACTATTCCCACAGTAGTGACTTTGGGGTCATTGGCGGCCACAAACTGATTGTCACCAGGGTCTATGGTTTGGTAAATAATATTGGAAATGTTGGCCAAACTCCTCTTTTCACAGATGCCCTGAAACACGTGACCACAAGTCAATAACTCCCCACTATGAGAATTGACAGTTAGTAACTTGTTAGTGTTTTGGGTGGGAGCAGCCTGAGGGCAGTCTCTGTTCTCCTTGAAAGGTAGACAATCTGGGAAGTCAAGCACAGGGCCGGTGGAGTCCTCTGCCAGAAGCTGGAGGCCAGGGGAGAGCTGGAAGATCCAGTTGACAGCCCCGATGTAGATTGAGCCTGAGCCAAGGTCATAAGCCATATGGTTGAAGGTAACATTGGGCCGGAGAAAATAAGGGAAAGAAGAAACACACAAAGACAGGCAGAGGAAAATGAGCAGGGGCTGAGCCAGATCCAACATAACGATTAGCTAAAATGGAAAAAGAAAAATGATTAATTATATCTCTCAGCTGACACAACATGCTCCAAAACCACAGAGGGCAACCTTTCCCATTACTATTGGCAAGACATAATTTGAAAAACTCATCATTATTTCAGGACAGTACAGGAAAAAACTCAAAATGTATTCATAGAAGTTCCCCAAAAAGTAAGCATGAGGTTCTTAGTGTATAAATGGGGAAAAATACAGAAAGTCCCATTAAGCAAAAAATGGGTTTTCATGATGAGTATACCATATTGGTCATATTAAATGGTACATTAAAAATGTATACATCAGACTAAAAAGTATGAATATTCTGTAAATAAATGTGCAGTTGAGAGCATCAGAAAGGCTCTTTATTAGACACAAAGTTATTTCAACATTTTGGAAACCTCTAATGCTGGTCAGTCGTTGCCAATTCCTTTTAGGCAGCTAAGCCAAGGATAAAAGTCATGTTGGGTCACCCCGGTGACCTACAAGCACAGGCAGCTCTCAGGACCCATTATTCCTTGTTATGAGATCAGCCTTCATGACAGATCACAACATTGACCCATGTATGCAATGACCATCTGACCATATCTTATATAGCCTATGCAACCTTAAAGAGTTTAGCTCCTAATACAAAAAGAGATCCAACAGCCAATGGATTGCCATCGCCTCCAGGTAACTAGCACTTTCAAAAACAAACCTTGTACCAGGGCTTCCATTGCTGATGTGCGTCTGAATATGCCAAGTGCTTGGCTGTCTCGCCTCAATACTTTGAGTTATTGCCAAATCGAAAACCATTTTAGCAATGGTATTGTGTGTCTTCTGTACAGGTATCCTTTTAAAGCAGGGACCTCCAAACTACGGCCCTCCAGCTGTTGCAAAACTACATGTCCCATGAGACATTATAAAACTGACATTCACAGACATGACGGGAATTGTAGTTCCTGAACAACTGGAGGGCCATAGTTTAAAGACCCCTGAGTTAAAGCATCAGCAGGCCCGCTGCTCCTATAAACAGAGGAATTTCAGTGCAGACACTCCTACTGAGGAAGTCCTGACTGGACGCAACACGTACGGAGTTAATTGTCGATGATGTAATCACGCTTGTTACATCGGAGTCTGTGGTGAGCTAAACTACCCAGAACTGTGTTGTATATTATGTGGTATGAGTGTTTTATACCCTTGCTATCCAAATAAAGTAGGCCAGTGAGAACTAAAAGTTATTTTTCTGCTTTAATGCGTATTTGCGTGATATGGTGTACGGCGGAGGAGTGGTGAGGAATATAAAGTGGAGAGCAGATCCTCGTGAGTTACTCATTAAGGGAAGAATGTCAATTTGACCTCTTATGAAGCCAGGAGGTCGAATTTGGAGGTGAACTGATTTATAAGCGCTGGGCGATATGGTTTCCTTTCTATTCTGTGGATTAATGGGGATATCATCACAGAAGATTTTGGAACGTGTATGGAGGCGATTGTGGATCTCCTTTTTTCTAATGGATTCTACTTCACCAAGGACTTCTTTCTCCCATTTTATGTGTCACTTTTTGAAATTCTGAGTGATTTTGTGTTTATTTGAAGATCACATGATTAATATTTATATGTATTGTTCACTTGTTAATATTGGAAAGTTATATGACAGTGTGATATATTTAACTTTTTTAGGGTAGCGCTGCACTATTTGATATTCTTTAGATTGATGAGAGGTGCTGCGATATCACCTTTTAAGTATGAGCTTGCAACCCACAGTGTTATGTAAAAATACAGAATACTGTACATATATTTTTTAGCCTGTTTATTTAGTCTTCATTTGATCACTATGCTGCTCTGCAGGGTCAGGTCTGTGGGGGAAGCACAGGAATGCAGGGGAAGCACATCCCGACTACAAGTCCCAGGCTCCACTGTCAATCATAAACCTCTGGTCTACCAGTGACATCATGCAGAGAATATAGGACCTTGCAATGTGTAGGACAGCCATTCTCAACCAGGGTTCCTCCAGAGAGATTATTAAGTGTTCCTTGGGCTGTGGCTGACTGAGCTCCCATTTGGTGGTTTCTGCATAGTACCAGTGCCAAAGCCACTTGGCAAAGCCAGCAGGGCACCAGTTCTCTTTTGAGCTGTCTGTGGCATTCTTACCACCACTTTAAGGGTTTAATTCTTAATACTGACCACCAATCAAATGCCGCGTACACACGGCCGTTTTTAATGTCATTGAAAAAAAACAACGTTTTTCTCAACGTGATTCTTCTCAAGCCTGCCTTGCCTACACACTATCGTGAAAAAAAATGCTCGAGCAAAGCGCGGTGACGTACAACACGTACAACGGCACTATAAAGGGGAAGTTCCATTCGGATGGCGCCGCCCTTTGGGCTGCTTTTGCTGATCCTCGTGTTAGTAAAGTTTGGTGAGAGCTGATTCGTGCTTTTCAGCCTCGTGCTCTTCAGTCCATTACAGCGTGACGAATGTGCCATCTCCATAACAAACGCTAGTTTTACCAGAACGAGCGCTCCTGTCTCATACTTGATTCTGAGCATGCGTGTTTTTTTTCCCCTCGTAAAAGCATACACACTACCGTTTTTCATGACGTGAAAAACGACGTGAAAAAATAGAGCAAGTTCTAATTTTTTTGAGGCCATTTTTCACGTCGTTAAAAATGCTCTGGAGCCTACACATGATCAATTTTAATGACCAATTTAAAAAATTGCATTTTTCTCGTCATGAAAAATGGTCGTGTGTAGGTGGCATAAGAGTAATTTTTTCAAAATGACCCTCAATAAATTGGTTTTATTTAGGGTTCCCCATGACCTTGAAATTAATTTAGGGGCTCCTCTGGGCTGATGTAGGACCTATACAGGAGCATGCATGGCTGGGTGACAATGCTACCACTTCATTAGTAACCTGTGCATAATGTTGTCTCCTCAGGAAACACCGGGCGCAAGCTGAAACTGGCAGATTTTGGGCATATTTACTGCAATTGAAAAAAAAAAAAACAGGATAACTGTATTGTGTTTAAAGGGTAAGTTCACCTTTCGTAATATGTTACACCCATATTCAGGGTGTAATATGTAACATGTTATGAATGCACTGGCCCCTGAGCCCCCCGATCCCCGCTGTGACAGCAGACCAGGGATCTTGTCCCAGTGTCTGCTGCCACAATTCAAAAAAGTGCGGGGGTCCACCTACCCGGCCGCGTCACTCATTCACAGTGTTCAGTGAATTGAATCTACAGAGGTCCAGCAGCCTTTGCTTGCAAAAAATATGCATCTATAATTTTTTTGTCAAAAAGTGAACTTATACTGTTAAAAAAAGTGAGTCATTGGAGAAATCTAAAGTCTAGTACACATGATCAGAAAATTAGACGAAAAAATACCGCGTTCAAAACGATCATACGATAATCTGATCGTTAGTACACAGCTTTTGGGAGCCGATTGCGACAGTTAATGCAAAATTATCCAAAAGGGACAAAGACGAAAGTTTTTCTAGTATGATACCAGAACGTATGATATTTGTTTAATCAGTACAGTATTTGTTTGAAAAAATCAGAAGACCTAGCATGTCTCTCCTGCCCAAACCTCTTAAGGACCACTCTCTCCCCCAAAATTATAGACCGATTTCAGTCATTAACAATGACCTTAAAATTTTTAGTCGAGCCCTAGCTGACAGACTAGCCGCTATTATTGAAACACTGACCTCCCCTGACCAATCTGGTTTCATCCCCAATAGACTCATCACGGACAATATTCGTTTGACACTTAATGTACTCCAAGACGCTAACATACGTAAGAAACAAGTCCTCCTCCTTAGCTTGGACATTAATAAGGCGTTTGACAGCGTACAATGGCCTTATTTACTTGCAGTGCTTCAAAGACTTGGCTTTCGGGATGAATTTTTGTTGGGTGTACAGGCCCTATACCACCACCCACAAACCAGAATCAAAATCCCAGGCTGCAGCTCTGGGTTTTTCACACTGGGCAGGGGCACCCGTCAGGGATGTCCCCTATCACCCCTTTTATTCGCCCTGGCCACCGCAATTAAACAACACCCTGACATCTCCGGATACCCCATGGCTTCCACCACATCTCATCTCTGTATGTATGCAGATGATGTCATGCTTTTTCTAACCCAACCCCAGATTTCCCTGCCCAATCTATTTTCCCTGTTGTCCCGATTCGCCTCTATTTCTGGACTCACTGTTAACATGTCCAAATCCACTGCACTCCCAATCAACATTCCCCCTGCTCAGTGTGAGACCCTCCAGAGCTCCTTCCCCCTGCAATGGTCTACTGACAAAATACCCTACTTGGGCATCTATATCACACCACATTGGTCCTCTATTTTCGATGCAAATTATCCGGCGTGTGTGTCCCGTCTCCGCAACTTGCTCAAACTATGGGGCACCTACCATATCTCGCTCCTCGGGAGAGTCACGGCGATCAAAATGACCCTCCTACCCAAACTCCTATTTCTATTCAGAGCCCTTCCAATCCTGATCCCTAAAGCTTTTATAGATAAACTACAACAAGATATCCACAAATTTATCTGGCAAAACAAATGACCGAGGTTCTCTAAACATGTCTTGTTCAACCCACAAACACTTGGGGGACTGGGCCTGCCAAATCTTTGGCTCTATTTCCTTGCGGCTCGCTTCTCCCAGATTGCACAATGGACCATCACTAACTCTAAAGTACCCTGGGTAGAATTTGAATCACATTCCATCGATCCATACAGGCTCTCTGGTATACTTTGGTCCCCCTCTAAAGTGGGTCATAAAATTATCTCCCTTAACCCCCTAGTTGCCCACTCTCTTACCCTATGGTACAGATACAAACATAAACTAGACCTGGCGTCCCATGCTCCCCGAGGCTCCTCCTTTGTAGGAGAACCCCTATTTCCCTTAGCCTTCTATAACCCTGAGGGTTTCTCCTGGTGGATCTCTAACTCTGTGGTCACGTTAGCCGACCTGCAGATTGGTGACGCCTTTGCTTCATTTGACCTGTTACGTACGCATAAACAAATCCCGCTAAGAGAACACTTCCGTTATTTGCAAATCACACTTTTTTCTCTCCCACTTTGCCCTCTCCCCATCAACCCATTCTACCACGTTTGAACAGATCTGCCGTGACTCCCCCAGGGGAAGGGGGCTTATCTCTACCCTCTACAAATCGGCTCTCACTGCGTTGTTTCCCGGGGCGGTCCCGTTTAAGCGTAAATGGGAAGCTGACTGCAACGAAATCTTTGACTCAGACACAATGCTGACTAACCTACGCAAAGCGTCTAAATCCCTAGCTGTCAGAGAAACAGCATATAAAATATTGACCAGGTGGTACTATACCCCATCCAGACTTCACTCTATTTTCCCGGGTACCTCTGACCTCTGCTTCAGAGGTTGTCGCCTTCCTGGGACCTTTATGCATATATTTTGGGACTGTGATCGACTTTCCCCTATTTGGACCACAGTGATGGCTCTAGCATCAGCACTATCAGGTACTCCAGTACATCTTACGGCCTCTATGTGCCTCCTTGGTGCATCTATCCCAGGTACGCTTCCCTCTGAAGAATGCCTAATCCACACAGTTTGCTTGGCCACTCTGTGGGCCATTGCCCTGCACTGGAAGTCCCCTACGGTCCCTATCGCCTCCATCCTTCATAGGATGGACTCGATTATGATAATGGAAAGGATTCTATATACGCTAAATGACAGGATGCACTTATTTGACCAAAGGTGGAATCCCTGGAACTCACATAGGCATATTCTATTGCCACAATCTTAGCCGCTGACGCAGACTCCCCAACAGCTTTAGTCCATGGGAGGCTACTACTCCCACTCTCTGTTATACCTCATATGTAAGACTATGTTTCCTGTAGGTTCTCTGTAATCCACTATGGCTTTTCTCAGATGCTTCAAAGTAAAAATTTTTGTTGTTTTTTTCTTTCTGTCTCCTTTTTTGTCACTGCGTTGACATTTATGATTATATTTCAACCTGTACTATGTGATACGCAGATTTTCAGATGTATGTACTACTTTATTGTCTTCTCTCAATAAAAAACGTTTGTAATAAAAAAAAAAAAAAAATCAGAAGACCAAGACCACGTATGCTCAGAAACTACAGAATACATTACAACACAACACATTACGTCACTTCAAAAGTTGTATTCTGTTGTATGAGAATTTTCCTAACTTAAGTAACCTTTTAATTTTCAATACGAGACTAGCATGCCAAGGAAAAAAAAAAAAAAAAAAGAAAAATGGAATTCTCATTGTGTGTACGAGGCTTTACTTTCTGGGTTTACAGACACAGCTTATCTTTTGCCTGTTGATAAACACATCCCAAGGCCCATAACACTGAATATCTGTTGAAGATTCACACAGTTATAGAGAGAATGTTGGGTTATCTTCACATTGACCTTATAACCCAACACGCCCCATATGGACATTCCAAATCACCTCATGTAATCTGAACAAAACCATGCCATGGAAGGCTAATCTTCCAGTTAAGACCTGTGAGGTCGTAGGTCAGTAAAGCATTCTAAAACACCATAAAATAAATATAGCCTGCCAATGTACAAAGCGAAAGAACAGTACTATATGCCTTACATTGGCCACACACCAGTATTTGTTCCAAAAAATAAATTTTTGGAATGTTCACTTATTATTCTAATAGTTAATAGGGTCAAATTGACATTCGTTTCAACTACAAATCAAAGAAGTAGGATAGAAAGTTATTCTCGAATTAACAAAATTCTAACTGTGAATGTTGTTTTCCTTCAGAAAAAAAAAGAATCATACATTAAGTAAGGCAAAGGTCCATCTCCAAATTGAAAATAGATTTCGAAACCTTGGAATGGCAATCAAAATATTTGAGGAGGAGGGGTCATACAAAATTTGTTGAGTCCATAATTGTACTTTTTTTTTTTTTTCTGAATTTGAAACTGAAAGTTTGAACAAAATTTTACTGGTTTATGTCCAGCTTGAGTTGGAGGTATTCACATATGATCACTTCCTTCAAAAAATGAAAAAGCATGGGAATTGGTCCTTAGTTTGAGGACCATGCAAATCATTGTTTAAGGTCATTGGGGCATTGAGAAAAGAGGGTTGGCAGTCAATTCAAAATGGAAGCGCTGCCCTAATATAAGGCACATGATGCAGCAAATCGTGGATACAGGAGGGAATAGTTAAAACCCTGTTTTTTTGCCCTCTGTGTCTCATTGGGGAGATCTCCCTCAACTTTCTGTCCATTAGAGAGAACAGACAGTGAGAAGAAATGTCTCCAAAGTGAGCTAAATTCCCTCAGTTGTCATGGTAGCAAGTGTCCTTATTGGAACTTGCCCCTCTATTCCTGTTCCGGTGACAACTAAAAATTTGGGATCTTCTCTCTTTTTTAACTCCAGTGGACAATAATCACCAGGATAAAACGAGAGAATAAATCTCTCCTGTGGAGACCGCTCAATCCTGTTCTGGTGACGAGGCAACATTTTGGATCTTCTCCCTTTTTGAGTTCCAGCGACAATGGTCACCAGGATAAAACAAGTGAATAAATCTCTTCAGTGAAGACTCACTATTGCTGTTTTGGTGACAACTCATAATTTTGGATCTTCTTTCTTTTTGGCCAAAAATTTTTTATTTCAAAAGTTTTACATTTTATTGTAAAGAAAAACATACATATGCATTCTGAACATTGGTACAACTGGAGAGGTATTTGTTCTTACAGGATAAGAAACAGGGGGATTCCAAGATAAAGACCAGGGGAGTTAACAATTACTTGAAGAACTGAGGCAAGGGGCCTTTTGAGGACCTCGGCAAACGATTGAAAAACTCTAGAACTGTCGATCTTGCCCGAAGTATTATCCAGAGTCGTAGTCTGGGGAATGATGGGCGACAAGAAGCCAAAGATTACCAAAAGGTCTGGCAAGGGTATGGCGCTCCCGGAGGGACCACTTTGGCACTCGGCACCCCCAAGGGGATCTGTGCCTGGTCCTACCCCCCCCCGCGCCCCTCTAATCATGTCAGCTTCCTATGGACAGGATATTTCAAGTAGTACAATCGTGAAACAAAACTCCAAACCTTCATATACACTTCTTTTACCCAATGTATTCGGGAGTCAAATGAAGGATAGGTTAAGTAGAGAGAAGAGAGAAAGAGTAAAGTGTGGAGAGAGAAATTGGGATTAAGAACTGCCTAACATTAGGTTGTGGGGGGGGTCTCGGTCTGGCCTAGAGATGGTAGAGAGAGAGAGAGAGAGAGAGATGCCTACATGTTGTGCCCAGGGTTCTGGATCTTCTTTCTTTTTGAGCTCCAGTGACAACGATCACCAGGATAAAACGAGAGAATAAATCTCTCCAGTGGAGACCCACTATATTACTCAAAATTGTGTATTTTCTCTCTTTTTTGAGTTCCAATTAGAATGGTCACCAGGACACTAAGAGAATAAATCTCTCCAGTGGGGACCCACTATTCTTGTTCTGGTGACAACTCAAAATGTTGGATTTGAGTTGCAGTGACAATGGTCACCAGGATACATTGAGAGAAGAAATATCTCCAGTGGGAACCCACTGGAGAGCAATAAAATATGAAATAATGCATACCATAAGGCATAGACTTCCAAGGCCAGGAAAAGTGTAGGTGCATGGCTCTATGGTGGAACTGTAGACCTCAAATGCAGAAAAAGCCAGCACTTAAAGTCGAGGTGTAAAAATTTACTGATGTCCCAACTTAGAATATACACCATTCTGGGGCACAAAGGCCCCTTCTTATCATAGTGACAGAATGAATGGTCACACTAAATACAGTATATACACATATTTGACATCACGTTAAAGTCAGCCTACCCCCTAAATTGAAGATGCTCATGTCCCACACAGGGTACCACAAACCCCATAGCATGTGTATCCCAGAACTACGACATAAGAACTCTGAGTAATGGTATGGTGGAGTTATGGAGTGTGCCAGGTCCTACCTGTATGTAGACCCTGTTCAAGATGGAGAGTAAGGAGCTCTGCACAGGCATGGAAAAGATGGTCAGAATAGCCATAACGGCATGCGCTCCACACACAGGAACGCATTTCCAACCTTTGGGTGAACTCTTAAGAGTCATGAATACATCCTTAGAAGCATTTTTTTTTTAAATGTAAGCTGCGTAGGTGCCTGAATCCCAGTTGGAATCAGCCTTTTGCAGTCTCCTTCACAACAGACCTGGGAAGGGGAGAAGCAGCACAAGAAGCGAATACGTTTTGCTGCAGTTCACAAAGCTTGCAGATAGGTGAAGAGAATGACTTAAGATAGGGATCTCCAAACTTTGAAGGGGCCGGTTTACTGTCCTTAAGGCTTTGGGGGGGGGGGCAGCCTGAGACCAGTGAGAGTAGAAAATTCTCCGGCATAAGTGCCCATTGGTTTTAATGGGATGAATAGCGCCCTATCTAGGGTGTCAGTAGAGGGAAATGGTGCCATTTGGTGTAAGGGCCAGATAAAGGCAAGCAAAGGCCCTGGGGCGCAGCTTGGAGAACACTGACTTAAGTGATGGTTTTACAGTCCAGTCTCAGGCATCGGAGAGGGGAACAGAAGTTGAAAATGTTACTTAACTGCAGTACAGTAAAATCATATCTCCAGCCCTGCCAAATATAACGGTGCTGGGTGGCAGAGCTGTGAAAATTTTAGGACTGGATGGAGAGAAATAATTTGACAGGTAAAACATTTGATAAGGGGGCTCACCAAAGGGCGCACAGCACACAATAAATGCACAATTAACACAAAACACACAACAATTAATGCACGTTATAGCAAATGACTTAGCGCACCATTTTTTTTTTTTTGTGCCAGTGTGCAGTTTGGTGCATTTAGATTTTCCAATGGGTACCAAAATACATTGATGCAGTAAATTGCATTCTTAATGACCGCACAACAGTGATATGACCATGCCTGATTGCTGCACAGGGACCCAGCAGATGACGTACATTTGTCATACAGAGCAAAGTGCACCATACCACTGGGGAGGGGACCTCTGTCAACGCAGCCCAACTGTCTTTTTTCCCACCGGGAAGGTTGAAAAAAAAGCACTTGACTGCGACAACCAAGGAGTCGGAACACTAGAGGTTAACACAGACAGGAGGTATTATGTGTAATGTAATAGGGGCTACATTTTGCATTTAGGTGCAGGGCAGGGCAGCAAAACAATCCCCGCTGCAGATCTGTACTTGCACAAAGATCAACAATGAATCAAAGGATGCAGCCTTCAGGCTTAAAGAGTATAAAACCCAAAAACAAAAATAGAACTTCCGTTCTGCCTTTTCCAGAATAGGAAAAGCCAGTGGATCAATAGCTAGGCAACCAAAAAAAAGGAGGAGGTTAAAGTGGATCTAAACTCCAGAACAAAAATGTAATATGTTGGAACCTAACAGCCATGTATGGTGGCCTGCACAGAACCCTGACCTCAATCCTACTGAGCACCTTTGGGATGAATTGGAACATCATTACCTAATCTTTTGGGAAAGCCTTCCCAGAACAGTGAAGGGAAAAAGTATTTGCTCCCCTGCTGATTTTGTATGTTTGACAACTGACAAAGAAATGATCAGTCTATATTTTAATGGTAGGTTTATTATAACAGCGAAAGACGGAATAACAGCAAAAATATCCAGAAAAACGCATTTCAAAAAAGTTATAAGCTGATTTGCATTTTAATAAGTGAAATAAGTATTGCTATCAATCAGAAAGATTTCTGTCTCCCAGGTGTCTATACAGGAAACAAGCTGAGATTAGGAGCACTCTCTTAAAGGGAGGGCTGATAATGCTAATCTCAGCTTGTTACCTATATAACAAACACCTGTCCACAGAAGCAATGAATCAGATTCCAATCTCTCTGCCATGGCCAAGACCAAAGAGCTGTCCAAGGATGTCAGGGAAAAGATTGTAGACCTACGCAAATGGAAGAAACAAAATAAATGTCAATCTCCTTCGGTCTGGTACTCCATGTAAGATCTCACCTCGTGGAGTTTCAATGATAATGAGAACGGTGAGGAATCAGCCCAGAACTATACGGGAGAATCTTGTCAATGATCTCAAGGCAGCTGGGACCATAGTCACTAGTGATGAGCCGAACACCCCCGGGTTCGGTTCGCACCAGAACCCGCGAACGGACCGGAAGTTCGAACGAACATTAGAACCCTATTAAATACAATGGATGCGAACGTTCGAATTCTAAAGTGCTAATTATAACAACTATTATGCATGTTATTGTCCTAAAAAGGGTTTGGGAACCCGGGTTCTGCACCAGGGGACATGTATCAATGCAAAAAGAAGTTTTAAAAACGGTCGTTTTTCGGGAGCAGTCATTTTAATGATGCATAAAGTGAAAAAAAAAAAGTCAAATATTCCTTTAAATATCGTACCTGGGGGGTGTCTAAAGTATGCCTGTGAAGTGCCACGTGTTTCCCGTGTTTAGAACTGTCCCTGCACAAAATGACACTTCTAAAGGAAAAAAAAGCCATTTAAAACTGCTTGCGGCTTTAATGTAATGTCTGGTCCCGGTAATATGGATGAAATTCTTTAAGAAAAATGGCATAGCTACCCCATGACCCCCCCCCCCCTACCCCAGCCCATTACCAGCCCCTTTGGGTCTTGTATGGATATTAAGGGGAACCCCGCACATAAAATAAAAAAGGCCCTATATACTCTGAACAGCCGTATACAGGCGGTGCATACAAGACAGGGACTGTAGGTTTGTTCTTATGTAGAATCTGTTTGTAATTTTGAACAGGTACATTGTTGAAGTGTAGCTCCAGCCCAAAAATCTATTTTTAAACTTTTTGGAAAACATAGGTAAGGGTTATCACCCCTGTAACATTTGTTTTGCTGTCTGTGCCCCTGTTCAGAACATTTCACCTCACTTTCCGTCCCAATGACAACTGTTTTTGAAATGTGGTGTTTTTCTTGAAACAAGGATTGCTGATAAAGCATCAGTACAGAGGAGACACCTTTCTCCCATATTTATTCTTACAGGAGAGAATTTTCCTTCCTAGTGGTAGATTTCCTCTCACTTCCTGTTGTCTTCTTGCGTTTGCAAGTAGGAGTCGTTTGTAAGTTGGATGTTTGAAAGTAGGGACCTGCCGTATATACTCTGCAGAAATAGGCCCCTTAGTTGTTGGTGTTGGCACAACACTGTAAGCACTCACAGTTACTCTTGGTTGGTGCTGGAACGCCCTGCTGTCAACTATTATATCAGGAATTTTAATTACATATAATTGTTGAACAGTGGTAGTAAAAATTGGGCCTTTGATGGTGGTGCTGGTGCCACAACACTGTAAGCCCTGACAGTTACTCTTGGTGGGTGCAGCAATGGGCCCTGCTGTGAATTATTAGATCAAGAATTGTAATTACATGCCCCTGTTGAACAGGGGCTGAAAAATTGGGCCTTAGGCACTGGTGGCACAACACTGCAACCCCTCACAGATACTGTACTTGGAGCACAGCAATGAGCCCTGTTGCAAAGTATTGCTTCAAAAATTGTAATGACACGCCCCTGTTAAACAGGGGCTGAAAAATTGGGCCTTAGGCACTGGTGGCACAACACTGCAACTCCTCACAGATACTGTACTTGGAGCACAGCAATGAGCCCTGTTGCAAAGTATTGCTTCAAAAATTGTAATTACACGCCCCTGTTAAACAGGGGCTGAAAAATTGGGCGTTAGGCACTGGTGGCGGCACCCATAAACAAAAATGATCTTCCAAGCTATCATCATCAATCGTATCATTGAGGACTCGGAGGAGGAGGATAGGCAGTCAACATAACAGCACAGGCACTCAGCATCAGCATCAGTCTTGAAGGGATGTGACATTTTAAAATCAATTAGTCTGTTATATCAGCATCAGGTGTGTGGTAGCTGGTGGTGATCCAAGACTGGTTCATCTTGATGAAAGTCAGTCGATCAACCGAGTCGGTGGACAGGCGCACCCTGTGATCCGTGACAAATCCTCCAGCAGCACTGAATGTGCGTTCCGAAAGAACGCTGGATGCAGGACAGGCCAGTAGCTCAATTGCATACTGTGCAAGCTCTGGCCAGTGATCCATCCTCAAGACCCAGTAAGCCAGAGGATTTTCGGTGGGGAAGGTGTCCAAGTCTGACCTTGCCCCTAGATATTCCTGCACCATGTTTATCAGACGCTGGCGATGGTTGCTGGAACCAATCATACTTTGGGGCTGCGGACTAAAGAATTGTCTGAACGCATCGGTCAGACGGCCACCTTCCCCACCGCTCCTTCTTTGACTGGCCGAAGCCTCAGCAACTCGTTGTCCAGGACCAGGAGTTTGCAACCTCCCAGTCTCTGGGAACGCGTTGCACAGACCTTTCTGCAAGGCCTCCCGGAGTTGTCTCATCCTCTGCTCCCTCTGCGACGGTAACATAAGGTCCGCAACCTTACCCTTGTACCGTGGATCAAGGAGAGTGGCCAGCCAGTAATGGTCCCTCTCCTTGATCCGAAGAATACGAGGATCCTTCCGCAGACTTTGCAGGATCAGGGAGGCCATGCAGCGTAGGTTTGCTGAGGCATTCGCTCCGGAGTCCTCTGGGTCACTAAGGACGACATGATCCGCAGCCACCTCCTCCCAGCCACGTACAAGTCCACTGGTTTCTTGGGACTGTAAATCATCCCTAAAAGACTGCTGCTGATGATGCTGAGTGCCAGCCTCCACCTCCATGCTGACACAATCCTCCTCCTCCTCCTCCTCCTCCTCCTCTTCCTGTGCGATGGGTGGGACAGAAGGAACACTGTCTGGGTAAAGGGGGCCTTGAGAGGCAAGGAAGTCCTCCTCTTCCTGCCTCTGTTCTGCCTCAAGTGCCCTGTCCATTATTCCACGCAGCGTGTGCTCCAACAGGTGGACAAGAGGTACAGTGTCACTGATGCATGCACTGTCACTGCTCACCATCCTCGTGGCCTCCTCAAATGGTGCCAGGACAGTGCATGCATCCCTGATCATGCCCCACTGGCGTGGAGAAAAAAAACCAAGCTCCCCTGACCCTGTCCTGGTGCCGTAGTCGCACAGGTACTCATTGATGGCCCTCTGCTGCGTGTGCAGCCGCTGCAGCATGGCCAACGTTGAGTTCCACCTGGTGGGCATGTCACATATAAGGCGGTTCTTGGGCAGGTTCAACTCCTTTTGCAGCTCAGCCAGGCGAGCACTGGCATTATAAGATCTGCGGAAATGCACACAGACTTTCCTGGCCTGCCTCAGGACATCCTGTAAGCCCGGGTACCTGCCCAAGAACCGCTGCACCACCAGGTTAAGGACGTGAGCCACACAGGGCACATGGGTCAGTTGTCCCTGTCGGAGGGCGGAGAGGAGGTTGGTGCCATTGTCGCAAACCACCATTCCTGGCTTAAGCTGGCGTGGCGTCAACCACCTCTCGGCCTGGCCCTGCAGAGCAGACAGGACCTCTGCCCCAGTGTGGCTTCTGTCCCCCAAACACACCAGCGCAAGCACGGCATGGCATCTTTTTGCCTGCGTACTTGCGTAGCCCCGTGAACGGCTACGGAGCACCGCTGGTTCATAGGACAAACCACAGGAAGAGGCCATGGAGGAAGAAGAAGAGGAGGGGGTGGAGGAGAGAGGTGTGTCACAACCAGTAGTAGCATTTTGGAGGCGTGGCGGTGGGACAACCTCCAACACTACTGCACCTTGTCCTGAATCCTTCCCAGCTGCCAAAAGAGTGACCCAATGGGCCGTGAAAGAAAGGCAACGTCCCTGTCCATGCCTGCTGGACCATGAGTCAGCGGTAATATGCACCTTACCGCTGACCGCCCTGTCCAGCGAGGCCAAGACATTGCCTTCCACATGCCGGTAGAGAGCCGGAATAGCCTTCCGTGAGAAAAAGTGGCGTTTGGGAACCTGCCACTGAGGAACCGCACATTGCACAAACTCACGGAAGGGGGCCGAGTCTACCAACTGAAAAGGCAGCAGTTGAAGCGCTAGCAATTTAGCCAAGCTAGCATTCAACCGCTGGGCATGTGGATGGCTGGGAGTGAACTTCTTTCGACGGTCCAGCAGCTGGGGCAGGGAAATTTGCCTGCTAGAATCGGACGTCGGTGTACTGCTAGCAGAGTGGGCGCAAGTACTTGGCTGTGACACACCTAATTCTACACCTTCATTCCTCTCAGTGCATGTTTCAGAGAGGACTGAAGTTATAGTGGGGTTGGAGATCCCAGCTGATGCGGTGCAAGGAGAGGTCCGCTTTGTTCTTTGGTGTGGGTCTTTGAGGTAGGCTTGCCAACGAGCTGCATGGCAGGTCAACATATGTCTGGTCAGGCATGTGGTACCCAAGCGGCTGATGTTTTGGCCACGCGATATACGCTTGAGACATATGTTGCAAACAGCAGCTGTGCGATCTGATGCACTAGCCTCAAAAAAGGCCCACACCAAAGAACTTTTTGAATGACGGGCAGAGGCAGCGCCCTGCACAGGCGGAGCTCTGCGGTGTGATTCCGTCGGTGTACTGCCCTTACGCTGGCCACCAAAGGGCATCCTGCCTCGTTGGAGATGTGCCTCCTCCTCATCCTCCTCCTCCTCCTCTCTCCTATTAGGCACCCACGTGGAGTCATTGACCTCATCATCCCCTCCCTCCTCATCACTGGAGCCAATCTGGCAGTATGCTGCAGCTGCTGGAACATGACTGCCAGATTGGTGTCCTTCTTGAGCATCCCCTCTGTCTGCTCTCACGCTACTGCCTTCCTCTAGCTGGGTTTCATCATCAGACCCTTCGAAACGCTGGGCATCCTCCTGGAGCATGTACCCAACACTGTGCTGAAACAGTTCGGGGGACTCCTCAGGAGGAGGACATGGTGGGTCTAGGGAAGGAGTGACTGATGATTTGTCTGACATTGATACCAGGGAAGACGACGCTTTGGCAGCTGCTTTTCCAGTACCCTGAGCCTGGGTGAGAGAGGATGAGGAGGAGGAGGAGGGCTTGGTCATCCACTCTACCAAGTCTTCGGCATGATGTGGCTCAACATGTCCAGCTGCCGAAAAGAAGGACAAGCGTGTCCCATGGCCATGTGCTGATGACAATGCACCGCGTCCACGACCAGCACTGTTGCCCCCAGACACAGAGCCTGCTTGCCCTCTTTTATTGCCTCCTGACTGTCTGCCTCTCCTTGTTTGCCTTCCAGACATTCTAATAGATGGCCTGCAGGGAGATGGGAAAAAAGCAATAAGGGCTACCTTCAGGTGTCCTTCTCTGTCCCTGGAAACAAGGACTTGCAGAGTGAAAGAAAAAAAACACTCTCCCTACCTACAGTTTTCTGTCCCTAGAAAAAATGTTTTTTTTAATCACAATATAGCACAAGGAAAATTAACTCACTGTCCTTACAGGTCCCTGGAAACAAGGACTTGCAGAGTGAAAGAAAAAAAACACTCTCCCTACCTACAGTTTTCTGTCCCTAGAAAAAAATGTTTTTTTTAATCACAATATAGCAAAAGGACAATTCACTCACTGTCCTTCCAGGTCCCTGGAAACAAGGACTTGCAGAGTGAAAGAAACTGACACTGTCCCTACCTAGAGTTTTCTGTCCCTGGAATAAATGTTTTTTTCAGCACAATATAGCACAAGGACAATTAACTCACTGTCCTTACAGGTCCCTGGAAACAAGGACTTGCAGAGTGAAAGAAAAAAAATACTCTCCCTACCTACAGTTTTCTGTCCCTAGAAAAAAATGTTTTTTTTAATCACAATATAGCAAAAGGACAATTCACTCACTGTCCTTCCAGGTCCCTGGAAACAAGGACTTGCAGAGTGAAAGAAACTGACACTGTCCCTACCTAGAGTTTTCTGTCCCTAGAATAAATGTTTTTTTTAATCACAATATAGCAAAAGGACAATTCACTCACTGTCCTTCCAGGTCCCTGGAAACAAGGACTTGCAGAGTGAAAGAAACTGACACTGTCCCTACCTAGAGTTTTCTGTCCCTAGAATAAATGTTTTTTTTAATCACAATATAGCACAAGGAAAATTAACTCACTGTCCTTACAGGTCCCTGGAAACAAGGACTTGCAGAGTGAAAGAAAAAAAACACTCTCCCTACCTACAGTTTTCTGTCCCTAGAAAAAAATGTTTTTTTTAATCACAATATAGCAAAAGGACAATTCACTCACTGTCCTTCCAGGTCCCTGGAAACAAGGACTTGCAGAGTGAAAGAAACTGACACTGTCCCTACCTAGAGTTTTCTGTCCCTGGAATAAATGTTTTTTTCAGCACAATATAGCACAAGGACAATTAACTCACTGTCCTTACAGGTCCCTGGAAACAAGGACTTGCAGAGTGAAAGAAAAAAAATACTCTCCCTACCTACAGTTTTCTGTCCCTAGAAAAAAATGTTTTTTTTAATCACAATATAGCAAAAGGACAATTCACTCACTGTCCTTCCAGGTCCCTGGAAACAAGGACTTGCAGAGTGAAAGAAACTGACACTGTCCCTACCTAGAGTTTTCTGTCCCTAGAATAAATGTTTTTTTTAATCACAATATAGCAAAAGGACAATTCACTCACTGTCCTTCCAGGTCCCTGGAAACAAGGACTTGCAGAGTGAAAGAAACTGACACTGTCCCTACCTAGAGTTTTCTGTCCCTAGAATAAATGTTTTTTTTTAAGCACACTATAGCAGAAGCACAAAACACACTGACACTCTCCCTACCTATCCTTCTCTTTCCCTAAACTAAAGGAATCCAGGTTAAGCAAGAAAGAAATAACAGTCACTGTCCCTGCCTATGCTACTCTATCCCTGCTCCGGAACACACTACACTAGGCCGCCGTGCTGGCGGCCTTTTATAGTGTGGGGCGTGTACTAAACACCCTCAGCAATAATTGGCCACAGGCATCCTGCCTGTGGCCAATCATTGCTCTCCTCGCTGCCGGCGCTGTGATTGGCCAAGCATGCGGGGTCACAGTGCATGCTTGGCCAATCACAGCGCCTGGATGACACTGCGATGGCGTAGTGCATTGTGGGCCGTTCGCGTCACTCGAATTTGGCGCGAACGGCCCAAATCGTTCGATCTTCGTCGAACGATCGAACAGCCAATGTTCGAGTCGAACGTATGTTCGACTCGAACACGAAGCTCATCCCTAATAGTCACCAAGAAAACAATTCTTTGTCAGTGGGCAAACGTACAAAATCAGCAGGGGGTCAAATACTTTATTTCCCCTCACTGTATGGCCTCAAAGGGGAACAACTCCACATCAATGCCCATGACTTTCGAACTGGAGTGTCCAACAAGCTCTGTTTTGCCAACTTAAAGTGGAGTTCCACACAGAATTTTTTTTTTTCACAACAAATCCTAAAAAAAATTATATATATATATATATATATATATATATATATATATATATATATATATATATATATATATATAAACAATTTATTTTATTTTTTTATACTCACCCAAAATACCTGTTGTTATGCGGAAGTCCGTAATCTGCCTCTTCCGTAACCGCGGTCTGTCTTCTTCCCCATCCTCTTCTAGTGAATGGGGCACGCTGCTTTCTGGAAACTGTGTGTAATCCCAGAGAGCAGCCGCCCATTCACAAGTCGGCGCGAGACTCGCACATGCGCAGTAGGAAACGGGCAGTGAAGCCTTAGTATGGATGGCGGCGCGGGACCTGCACCGATCGAGGGATCGGCATTGGGAGGGCCATCAGCGCGGGAGAGTAGGACAGGTAAGTGTCCTTATTAAAAGTCAGCAGCTACAGTGTTAGTAGCTGCTGACTTTTAAAAAAAATAAAAATTTGCGGGTGAAATCCCGCTTTAACAAGATAGGATTTTAAAGGTCTGGCCTCCTTTTAACCACTTGATCTGCAGAAGCTTTTACCCCTTCACGACCTTTTTTTTTTTTTTACTATTCAGTACTGCGCTACTTTACTTAGCAATTGCGCAGTTAGACAACACTGTACACAAATTACATTTTCATGATTTTTTTTCCCCACCCACAGTTTTTTTTTATTAATTATTATATAAATCGAAAAAAGTATGTTCTACTGGTATAAAACAGAATAAACAAATATGTATATATTTTTTATAAATTTAGGCCAAAATGTATTCCGCTACATGTCTTTGGTAAAAAATAAATAAATAATAATAATAATAATAATAATAATAATAATATCCCAATAAGTGTATATTTTTTGGTTTGTGTGAAAATTAGAGCGTCTATAAACTACGGTATATATACTGGAATTTATGTAGCTATAGACGCTATACTATAATGACGGTGATCAGTGACTTAAAGTGTTCATTTGATAGGGTCGGTGGCAGGCAACCTGGCGCTAACACTATATGCAAGGGTCACTAATTGACACAGACGTCGCTAGTGACACTAATGTAGTGATCATTGATAGTACTATATACTGTCACTGTACTAATGAGGAATGGGTTAACATCTAGGGGCAACTCAGACGAGTTTAAAGTAGTGGAGAAAATAAATAAATAAATAAAATAAAGTAGAACTATAGGCAAAAAAAAATTTATTTTAGTTTTGGATAACGCAAGGGTTATAACCCATGTCAGATTTTTTTTTTCACCTTCTGTGTCCCACCGCAGAGATTTTCCTTCATTTCCTGTCCCATAGCCAAACAGGAAGTGAGAAGAAATCCCTGAAAATTAAAGCAGAGCTCCACCTAAAAGGGGAAGCTCTGCTTGTCTGCACCCCCCCCCCCCTCTGGCACTTTGTGGGGGAAAGGGGGGAGCGGGTACCTGGTTTTGACAGGCACAGGCTCCCAATCTCTGCTAAGTTCGTCACGACAAACTCAGCTGGAAGTTCGGCCCTCATCGCAGCTGACCCATTGAGAAAGCGTAGTGCGATTCGCAGTAGGAAACCGCCTGTGAAGCCGAAGGGCTTCACAGGCGGTTTCCCTCACCCAAGATTGCAGCGCCAGCACTCGAGAGCTGATTCAAGAGTCAGCTTGAGTAAGGACACTGTGGGATCCCCTGGACAGGTAAGTGCCCTAAAGTCAGCAACTACAGAATTTGTAGCTGTTGACTTTAAATCTTTTGGTGGGGGGGGGGGGGGCTGGAGCTCTGCTTTAAGGGAATTCCTTGGGGACCTCCAGGTCACCAGAACTACCGTCCCCATTGGAAAAGTTCCCCTCTATTACCTTTCTGAGGACGACCCAAAATTTGGGATTTTCCTTTACTTTCACTTGCAATGATAATGGCAAAAAGGACAAATAGAAACGGTGGATCTCCGTAACAGAGATGGGAGCAAAGAAAATGGGATTTTTAATGGTGCAGAAATGACAAAGTATCAAGCAGATTATAATAAAATATTTTTATTTTGACACCAAAATAAAAACAAACAATGGTAAAAAACGGTGTAGAGAGTGATTGTTACAAACAGTATAGTTGAATTGGACAGTTGGATGGCCTAACTCCCGACATTTTTCGCCCCTAAATCGGGCTTCTTCAAAGGGGAAGCACTGTCTGTCCAATAGGTGACATACACCTTCTACAAAATACAGAAAAAGACACACACAAATATGTATACAATCCATTAATAATGATAACCAAAAACATATATTATAATATTAGTGATAAAAAGGTCTATGTATGCACAATTCACCCCCCTAGGGTCAAGCCCCTTACCTCTCTATACACTCCAGACAGCCCAGATGGTCGCGTCCCCAACGGTAGACCCTTTTATCACTAATATTATAATACATGTTTTTGGTTATCATTATTAATGGATTGTATATATATTTGTGTGTGTCTTTTTCTGTATTTTGTAGAAGGTGTATGTCACCTATTGGACATTGCTTCCCCTTTGAAGAAGCCCGATTTAGGGGCGAAACATGTCGGGAGTTAGGCCATCCAACTGTCCAATTCAACTATACTGTTTGTAACAATAACCTCTACACCGTTTACCATTGTTTTTGTTTTGGTGTCAAAATAAAAATATTTTATTATAATCTGCTTGATACTTTGTCATTTCTGCACCATTAAAAATCCCATTTTCTTTGCTCCCATCTATTTACCAATTTAGGGATTTGGTGCTATATCTTATTAGTTGGTTATCCACAACCAAAACAAATGAACCTCCTTAACAGAGGCACAGACAGCAATAAAGCATTCTAATCCATCTCCACTCTATCCAAAACAAAACAAAAAAAAAAATTATACTTAAAGGGGTTGTAAACCTATGTGTTTTTTCACCTTAATGCATCCTATGCATTAAGGTGAAAAAACACCTTGCTGTGCCTGGCCCCCCAGCCCCCCGTTTTACTTACCTGAGCCCCCAAATTCCCGTGAGCTTCTCGGCTCTTCATTGGATAGATTCATAGCAGCGCAGCCATTGGCTCCTGCTGCTGTCAATCAAATCCAATGACGCGTCTGCCAGGGGGCGAGGCCGAGTCATACACTCTGCGGCTATGGACGCATGGAGTGTATGACACAGGAGCGCACCCGCAAGGTAAGGCCCTCGGGAGAGAGCTTTCCAGAGGCGGTTATCTACTGCGGGGAGGAGTCGCGAGAGCCGGCATGGGACCCCAGAAAAAGACGATCAGGGCCAGTCTGTGCAAAACAAACTGCACAGTGGAGACAAGAATTACATGTGAAAAATCACATCGAGGGGCAATCAAGGGGTCAATAGTGTGCCTAACAATGTAGAATGTGTGCTGCTTTTACTTTCTGATCTGGCAGTTTTTTCTCCCTGCTTTTCAGGGAGAAGAAACAGCCCGATCGCGGTACATAGAGTTCTGTGTGTTTGTAAAATCAGAACTCTGTGTTTGATTGGACACAGCCGATCAGCTGACCTCAGCCAAAATCATTGGTTAAAATCAGTTGCCAAACTTGTGCCATGTCCAATTACAGCACAGGTGGGCAGCGGAAGCAAGCCGGCGCCGTACAGGTACGTTGTCCGGCCTGCCTGTGCCACCCACCCGCAGTAAAACTAATGTAGGCAGCAAGTAGATAAAATACAACTCCATCCAAAACTTGTTTTTGTTTCGGATAGTTGGGAAGGGTTAGAACAGTGCTGGTCATCTTGAAAAATTAAGACTCAAATACGGCCCTTGACATCGCCAGGGGGCACACATAAAATTTGGTGATTGTAATGCTACAGAGATCAGAAACTAAAAAATACAAAAAGGAAGATGGTCAGAGACTGTGGATGTTAAGCGAGTTGTTGGCGACTTGGGACATACTTTGGGAGACAGTCAGACTGGTGATACATTACATGAGACCTTCCAAAATTTGTTTAACCTACAGGCCTCCTAAAAATGACTTGCCACATTCAATATTTCTCTCAACAAGATCCATTAAAAAAGAAGATCAGAAGACAAAAAAAATAAAATAAAGAACGAGAGAAAAGAGATGGACATTACCCAGAACAGAATGCCAACATCCACCTGACATCACATGTAATAACTGGAAATAGAACAGGAAGGAACAAACGATAAATATATTTACAGGCCAGAAATCTTCAGAAATATTGTGTCATGCTGGAAAATTTCAGTCACTCAAGCGTAAAATCTTTTTAGACAGTCAACAGAACTATTGTCTTTATGTATGTAGCGGCCTCCACTCTCCCCTCTTTCTCATCAGCTCGTCTGTCTCTTGTCTAGGGGTACCTTAGAGGAGAGAGTGCGGGGTCACCATGCCAAGCCTCCACCACAGATGTCTGTGTAGTGTAATCAAAGTTCTTGTTCTACCTTTGGCTCGGTGTTCTGCACCTGGAACCTCCAAAGAGAGTTACCTTGAACAATGTCTGCCAGAAAATGAGCCCCACACCATTAAAGTCCAACACTCCTTTATTCTTCTCAATGCAAAAGTGAACGCAATCAGTTGGACCCCCTTAGAGAACAGAACAGACAAGGAGGTGTGGATGCGAGTAGGCCCAGACACAATGATCTCTCCACTTTCCTTCCTGAAAGTGGGTTGCGGTCTCCCAGCGAAGAGGGATTTCCTTCCAGGCGGTCTCCGATAGAAGGCTCACCTGTCACCGGCAATATGCTGCACCGGGTCTTCAAGCAAGTGTCTCCCACCGGTCCATTACGCCCTCCGGATTCGGGTACCCACTCCCGGGGTCCCTTAGGATCTCCTTCCCTCGCGGAACTCAGTGTTGGGCACTGAGCTCCAGACCTCCATCCAAATACCTCACCCCAGGCTAAAGGTGCCTGGGATGGAACACGACCTCCGAACGTCCTCTAGGCCTAGGCCTCCTAGAGGACAGACACGAACCACACGCCCACAGGCTGAAGGTGCCTGGGACTCGACCCCGTGACAAAGATGGCCGGCCCCTTTATACCCTCTCCCAGCAAGCACGGCGGGTTTCCCACCCCACCATACCGCTGCCGAGGGAGGACAAAAAGGGAGCGCAGCACACAGCAATGGTTCAACCCCAGCCCAAGGTGACAGCGCCACCCGTGGGGCTGCAGGGAACTGCACATCACTGGTGTCTCTGCCAGTTTTAAATACACAGAAAAGTGTATACCCGCTACATGTAGAAAGCATCACACCACGTCCAAGAGATAAATGACAGGGAAAAACTATACCAAGAAATCTCCGGAGCTTGGTAGCAAAAGTACCTAGAGGTAACCTAGTGTAAAAAGACAGTACTATTCTCTTTAGGTAGCTGGGTGTCCATTTGTACTTGTGTGTGGTGACTATCTATAGCATACCTCCCAACTTTCTGAGATGGGAATGAGGGACACCTATTAGCAAAAGGTATGCAGGCATAGGACACGCCCCTGCCACTCCCCCTTACAGGAGGAGAATTGTACAAAAAAAAATTATGGGTTAAACCCACGAGCGCCTTTTTACCACTACTATTCCTTTATATTGGATTTTGACATTTACAAATGCAGCAATTTATTAATTGGGTGAAAGGTTTAGCGCTGCGGAAAAACTTTTTAATCAGGAAACTCATAGCAACCTCTGAATCGGCCTTTCCCAACCAGGATTATGCAGAACTCTGGGGTTCCCTTCAGAGCAGCCCTTCTCATCCGGGGTTCCCTTCAGAGCAGCCCTCCTCGTCCAGGATTCCCCCAGAGAAAAGCCCTCCTCGCCCAGGATTCCCCCAGAGAAAAGCCCTCCTCGCCCAGGATTCCCCCAGAGAAAAGCCCTCCTCGCCCAGGATTCCCCCAGAGAAAAGCCCTCCTCGCCCAGGATTCCCCCAGAGAAAAGCCCTCCTCGCCCAGGATTCCCCCAGAGAAAAGCCCTCCTCGCCCAGGATTCCCCCAGAGAAAAGCCCCTCTCCTCCAGGATTCCCCCAGAGAAAAGCCCCTCTCCTCCAGGATTCCCCCAGAGAAAAGCCCCTCTCCTCCAGGATTCCCCCAGAGAAAAGCCCCTCTCCTCCAGGATTCCCCCAGAGAAAAGCCCCTCTCCTCCAGGATTCCCCCAGAGAAAAGCCCCTCTCCTCCAGGATTCCCCCAGAGAAAAGCCCCTCTCCTCCAGGATTCCCCCAGAGAAAAGACCCTCTCCTCCAGGATTCCCCCAGAGAAAAGACCCTCTCCTCCAGGATTCCCCCAGAGAAAAGACCCTCTCCTCCAGGATTCCCCCAGAGAAAAGACCCTCTCCTCCAGGATTCCCCCAGAGAAAAGACCCTCTCCTCCAGGATTCCCCCAGAGAAAAGACCCTCTCCTCCAGGATTCCCCCAGAGAAAAGACCCTCTCCTCCAGGATTCCCCCAGAGAAAAGACCCTCTCCTCCAGGATTCCCCCAGAGAAAAGACCCTCTCCTCCAGGATTCCCCCAGAGCGACCCCTCTCCTCCAGGATGCCCCCAGAGCGGCCCCTCTCCTCCAGGATGCCCCCAGAGCGGCCCCTCTCCTCCAGGATTCCCCCAGAGCGGCCCCTCTCCTCCAGGATTCCCCCAGAGCGGCCCCTCTCCTCCAGGATTCCCCCAGAGCGGCCCCTCTCCTCCAGGATTCCCCCAGAGCGGCCCCTCTCCTCCAGGATTCCCCCAGAGCGGCCCCTCTCCTCCAGGATTCCCCCAGAGCGGCCCCTCTCCTCCAGGATTCCCCCAGAGCGGCCCCTCTCCTCCAGGATTCCCCCAGAGCGGCCCCTCTCCTCCAGGATTCCCCCAGAGCGGCCCCTCTCCTCCAGGATTCCCCCAGAGCGGCCCCTCTCCTCCAGGATTCCCCCAGAGCGGCCCCTCTCCTCCAGGATTCCCCCAGAGCGGCCCCTCTCCTCCAGGATTCCCCCAGAGCAGCCCCTCTCCTCCAGGATTCCCCCAGAGCAGCCCCTCTCCTCCAGGATTCCCCCAGAGCAGCCCTCCTCATGCAGGATTCTTCCAGAGCAGCCCTTCTCGGGCCCTCCTCAGGCTTGATGAAGGGGTCCTGCATGACTCCGAAACGTTGCACTTTTGTGGTGTGATTTTTTTGCAATAAAAATTTTTTGGACGTAATTGGACGCTCCTTGGTATGCTGGCAAATATGTTTGATTGTTTGATGTCTCCAGGACCCAACTGGTAATCGCTGCAGCACCCACCATTTTTTATGAGCCATTTTACCAGGTGTGCGATTGGAATATTGATCAGACTGCCCATTAATGCAGCCTGATCCATGCCCATCTGCAGCCTCAAAATTGCCCATCAATGCCCATCTGCAGCTTCACAATTGCCCATTAATGCAGCTTGATCAATGTCCATCCGCAGCCTCACAATTACCCATCAATGCAGCTTGATCAATGCCCATCTGCAGCCTTACCATTGCCCATCAATGCAGCTTAATCAGTGCCCATCTGTAGCCTCACAATTGCCCATCAATAAAGATTAATGCAGCCTCCCCATTGCCATGAATGCAGCCTGATCAATGCCCATTTTAGGGAGGGTGTCGGGATGAGCCCTGTCAGATTACATGCAGCGAGAATCTCCTGTTTACTCAGCGGCCTCTTTAATAACAAAGTCCCGCCTCCTGGACCGGCTTCTATGCTAGACAGAACACTGGTCCAATGCCAGGCCCAGGAGACGGGACCTTCTATTACAGAGGCCGCTGAGTCAACAGGAGATTCTCGCTGTATGTAATCTGACGCTGCTCGTCCCACCGCCCTCCCCGTTCTCTCCGAGGCAGCCCAAAGTGCAGTATCGGCGTATAACACGCGCACACTATTTGCAACAGATTTGCAGGGTGAAAAAGTGAGTGTTATACACCAATAAATACAGTAACTATCTGTAAAGGGTTGATGCTTTCCAATGACCAAAAATGTAAGAAGCGCTCTTTCCTCTAATTATCACATTAATGTACTATGAGCTGTAGATATATAGTCATTATTAGCATGGGTTCCCTGAGACCAGAAAGTTATTTCAAGGGGTCCTGTGTGATGAAAAGATTGAGAAAGGCTGCCCTGGAGGAACCCTATGGTCCCTCTGAGTCCTGCTTGAGACTGACTTATCTATAGGTTTAAAAAATTATCCTAGCACCACCTTTCCCAACCTTCCCTACTGTTGCAATTGCAAGCTTTTGTTCAACGACTCTGCACCCTGCTGGCTTCCGCATTCAACCAACTCCCAAAATCATTAGTCCCTTTTGCGTTAATCATATGAAAGAAGCCTGTGTCCGAGATAAAAAAAAAAAAAAAAGAAGCTAGCTTAGCAAACCTTCAAAAAGGGACAAAGCTATATAATACACCCAGTGAATATAAAAGCAGTACTAGTTATTGTTGGTGGATTAAGCAGCATCAATTAAAAACTTCAATTTTTCATTCAGCCATGACCAAGGTTTCACCACTACCATTAAAAGTGGAAGTAAAGAAGAAGCAGGAACAGGTACTCACAATCCCTTAAGGCTGAACGCTTGTCAAAGGTTCCTCCACAACTATACACAGCCCATAGTGACAGCACAGGAACAATAGGCAGATGTGTGAATGTAGGGACCAGGAGATACCCAGGGGCCAGGGTCTGACACATTAAGAGATGGAGCGGAAACTGCAAGTAGCTCTGTCATTGGATGGATTTATTCTCCTCTCCCCCTCCCTATTGGAGTTACAGTGACAGCATCTGCCACATGGGGAATACTGGTGACATCTCGCTATACAGGGCTCTGCTGTGTAGACCCAAGCTCTCTGTAACTCTTTCTACGCCTGGCGGAAACCTCCTCCCCCTGTCAAAAGGCAAGTGAGCAGACAAAGAGGAGGGCAGGGGGCCAAATTCCAACATGGAGAGCCAGCATAAGCAATTTGCATGAGAAAGATGAATTCTTCCCAGTGTCAGCCTTGCACAGAGGGTGACAGAGATTGGACTTCCAGTCCCCAACAACGTCCCTCTGTCCCAGGAAAGCGGTGACCGTGGCTCGCACGCAACATGTCCCCCGGGGACGGGGCTGTGACACAAGTGTGTGACATCAGCTGGCTGACCACAACTAGGACCGACAGCTCGCGCCCTTCAATTAGAGAACCTTTTAACGTCCCCCCAACCACCTGATCAATCCGTCTGTCTTTAGGCCGTTGGCCGCCACCCAACTGCTTCTTTGTGCAGGTGCTCAAGAACATATTAAAAAAAAAGTCTACCCAAAACCAAAACATTTAACATCCTTAAGGCCCATACACACAATCACATTTTCCGCCAAACAATGGTGTTTTATCGGAAAATCCAACCGGCTGTACGCTCCATCGGACAATTGTTGTTGGAATTTCCGACAACAAATGTTGGCTGTGCATGCTCTCAAATTTTCCAACAACAAATGTGTTCAGTCGGATTATCCGATCGTGTGTACACAAATCCATCGGACTAAAATCCAAAGTACAAACACGCATGCTCAGAACCAATGATAAACATCAGACAATAGCAGAAGTTGCCCAAAGGGTGGCGATAAAGAGCTGGAAAACCACGTGATTTGGTGAATGTTGGCTGAAAATGGTCTGCCGTGTGTATGCAGAACAAGTTCACTGCCAACGCCTCTTTGGACAAAAATCCACAGAAAAGTCCGATGGAAGTCCGATCATGTTTATGAGGCTTCAGTGGTTAGACTCGGATTCAAATCCTAGTCAGGACATTATCTGCATGGAGTTTGCAAATTCTCTTGGTGCTTTTGTGGGTTTCCTGATCAATTTGTCTGTCTTTAGTCAGTTGACCGCCACCAAACTGCTTCTTTGCACAAGTGCTCAAGAACACATTTAAAAAAAAAAAAAAAAAAAAAAGTCTACCAAAAAATGTAATATTTTAAGTGGTTAGCCTCTGGTGCAAATCCTGGTCAGGCCATAACCTGCATGGAGTTTGCATATCCCGTTTGCACTTTGTTGGGTTTCCTGGTCGATCCGTTTGTCTTTAGCTGGTTGACGGCCAACTGATTCTTTGTACAGGCGTTTAAGAACACATAAAAAAATCTACCTAAACCCCAAAATAATTTTTTTATATATATTTTAGTGGTTGGTACTTCTGCCTGGCAGCACTGGGGTCTCCAGTTTAAATTCCGGTCAGGACACTGTCTGCATGGAGTTTGCATGTTCTTCCTGTGCTTGCATGGGTTTCCTCCAGGTATTCCGGTTTCCTCCCACCCTCCAAACACATGCTGGTAGGTTAATTGGCTCCTATCTAAATTAGTGCTAGTATGTGAATGTATGTCCGATAGGGATCTTAGATTGTAAGCTCTTGAGGGCAGGGACTGATGTGAATAAACATTATGTAAAGCGATGTGTAAATTGTCAGCTCTATAGAAATATCTGTAATAAATATTAATATATTGACCTTAAAAATATACTGTATATTGCAGCCTACCTGTTCTTAGATGTAGTGGGCTGCATTCCTTTTTTTTTTAAAGTCCTAAACACTTCATGTGCTAGGGCAGGGGTGCCCAACCAATGGCCCGGGGGCCACATGTGGCCCACGGAGCCCTCTGATGTGGCCCGTGACCTCTTGCTCTGGGATGGCATAGAATAGAATGCTATTAAAGGTAAGTTTATTACTAAAATCACAGTATATATATGGACATATCTGTTCTGCAGTGGTTACTGGGCTGCTTTCAAACTGATCTGCAGGTGCAAAGCAGCGCACCTGCGGGTTACCTGCACTGAGCCATGGGCCCCTTTCACACGGTCAGTCCGACCCAATTGGACCCTCCATTCACCTCTAAGGAGTAGCAGATGTAAATGGATTTGTGTCCGTTTACAAACACCTACCTCCGATCCGGTAAAAAAAAAAAAAAAAAAAAAAAGAGTAGAGTGGGCTGCCATCCACCCGCTCCACTCATCGTGGCACGTGACCGGTTACCAAGTCGCTTAAGTGGCCCTCGCTCTTCAAAAGGTTGGGCACCCCTGTGCTAGGGTGACAACGTTCACTCATTGTACTGTATCTATGGAGGACACTCATTGTACTGTATCTATGGAGGAGCGGCATTGTCACCCTAGAACATGAAGTGTGTTGGGACTAAAGGTGGAGGTGTTTTGAGGTCCACAGAAGTGAACTAGGATGAGCTGTTAACATTCTTGGGGATTTACGTTAAAACAGGTATGGATTTTATTGCATCATTACGTTGGTTCAGCTTGGACCAATGTAAGAATGCATATCTCCTACCTGTGGGAAACCTGTGGAAGCTGGAAATCACTGTAGAAGTCACCGCTACTTCAGTGATTTCTGTTTTCTGGGTCCTGAGCTGAGCAGTTGCCCTGCTGCATAGTAACCACAGGGGGTCGCTGGTTTGCGCAGCATTGGGTGCCATTCACAGATGACCTTGTATCTTTCTCAAAGAAAGCAAAGCGTTCTCTGATGGGAAAAGGTGGCAGATTCAATTTATAACTTATCCTATTGAAAAAAAAAGAAAAAAAAGGCCTGTTTACAGAGCTCAGTAGCTCAAGTTACAATTTACACACCAGCAAATGTAGTAGTAGCTACTCTGCCCTTACTAACTTTCCCCATCCCCCCATACACTAGGGCAGAGGTCCCCACCCCCTGGGCCTCGCTGACTGGTGGGGGTGGGTGGCAGGCGAACGAGCCTGCACTGCCAAACTCCAACCACCAGTTGGCACCCAATCCCCCACTTTCAGCACCACTACTTCCTTCTCTCTCAGTGGTCATGTCAGCAACATGTGGGGAGAAAAGGGGAGGCTGGGGACAGAATCATCACAGAGCACTGGTGAGACCTGTACACCTCTACACTCTATAGGAGAGAGAGATGACCATGTCCTGGCAGGCTTCATACAGAGCTGAATTCAGATGAGAGGCTGCACCCTCCCCCACACTCAGCAACAGGCTGCACCCCCACCACCCCCTCGGGTACGTGGCAGGGTTGTCGTCCGCAAGGCGTCCCTGGTGCCAGGGAGGTTGAGGTGCGCTGCACTAGAGTCTCCAAACTGGAACACGTTGCTGTGCTGTTTTAGACAAACCACTGCGCTCTGGGAATCCTTTGTCATATATTAAATGTTTATTCCTAAAACAACATTTTGTATATATGTAGCGGGTAGTTACATTTAGGGGGAAGCATCTGAGTGGTAGCCAGGCTCAGATGTACCAATTGTTAGGTCTCATTGACCATTTCTATCCCTGGGAGATAGTACTGGTGGTTAAGTTCACTGGGGCCTATAGGTGGCGCTGTTGCCGTGGGTCCCGGGTTGAACTGCAGTACGAGGTTGTGTCCTTTTTGTCCCCTCTCGGCAGCGGTGCGGCGGGGAACCTGCTGTGCCTGTCGGGAGAGGATATAAAAGGGGGTGGCCATCTTCCAGAGGGGTCGTCGGTTCCACGCTCAGGCACCTTAAGCCTGGGTGTGGGTGTGTTGCCTCCAGGTGCCCTAGGCCAGGAGGCCTGTCGGGTGGTCTCTGGGTGCTCTAGGCCCAGAGACGGAGCTGCTGTTCAATCCCAGACACCTTCAGTTCGGGGTGAGCTACTTCGAGAGAGGCCCGGGGCCCAGTACCTTCGACTGGGTCCCACAAGGGATCGAGGGCTCCTAGGGTGCCCCCTGGAAGTGGGTGCCCGAATCTAGGACGAGGAGGCCAGGGAGGTGACCCTTCCCGAAGACCCGGCGCGGTATCGCTGGTGACAGTGGGGCCTCTGGTAACTCTCCGGATGGATGTCCTTTCCCTGACAGGGGTCAATACTTTTAGAAGGTAATCCACGTTCTCATGGTCTGTGGCAGAGACCCATCGTGAATCTGGTCGGTGGCAGAGACCCAACAACCGGGCCTGTGGCAGAGGCCCTATTCACCTGGTCTGTGGCAGAGACCGCCTCAGGGTCGGTGGTAGCGACCGTGCGCCAAGCCTGTTAGTGCTATTCAGAACAGGAGAAACCCAAATTTAAAGTTTGTCTCAACCCGTCTGCTCTAAAAGAGACTGTTTATTGTGCTAGAAAGAATAACCAAGTGTTGGACCTTTCAGTTGGTGTGGACAGTTGCTTACTGGGGAAAGATAAGGACTTCTGGTTACTGCAGAAACAAGGTCAGCACTGGAGGCTTTTCTACACCAGTCGCAAGCAGGCCCGAGAAACTAACACCGCTCAACCTCCCTATTCAGGAGGGTACGGGCTTGTGGTGCGGTGTGCCTCATTCTTTTCCTGCGGAGGAGCCAAGCAGAAGAAAAGCAGGTAAAGTCTGGGGTTGGTGCGACACACACACACACACACACATAAATAAAATACAAATTTGACCCAAATCCATTACATTTTCCCTTTGAAGCCAGTTAATCAGTTAACGAACTCGGCAGGATGCGTTCTTCCTACTAACCAGTAAGGGTCTTTTGTGCTGGCAGTTGGCAACCACAAGCACCGTAACTGGGTACCCTGCCAGGACTTCATACGGGTGGGAGGCAGTGACTGGCAGCTCGAGTACACACTGCACCCACTTCTCTGCCAGGGTGACCTGACAGAGCCCAGAGAAGAGTTTCCCACAAGTCAGATGCAGGCAGTAGGTTAGAGGACAGCATGGGGGAAAGTTTGGATCTTGCCAACTCGTACTATTCCGAGTCCAGACAAGACTATTTATCTAAAAACTTTAATAGTAATGCCGAAAATAGGTTATTATTTGATGCCCATAGATCAGATGTTTGCAATCCCAGCACTGCTTGCAATAGCAGGGTCAAGATGGAGTTAAAGCTCCAGACAATTTTTTGGGGGTTTTAGGTAAAGTGGGGAAGGATTAGAACCCATGTTGCCTTTTTACTGCTATACAGGGCGAGTCTGGCCTTTATTGCCTGACATGGTGACAACGGTTTTACCAGACAAGAAGTGAGAGCAACATCCCCACAGCACTTTTTATTAGCAGAGTAACTTTTTATTGTATTGTATTGGAGATCATCCACTTTCTGTCTATCGTGGTTGAGCCGCATTATTACCGTCCCCTCCTTAAGCTGCAAAGGTGTTAAGATCCCGCAGTTATCCGCAGCAAAAATTATATCCCCTTATGCCATTTGGCAGGCATTAATGCCGCCGAACTTGACCCATTCAAACGATGGGGGATGTGCAACAACCACCCACCACGTTGGTGTGGCATTCATGGGGATAAAACAGATGGGGAGAAGGTGTCAAATGCCTCCCAAAAGTCGATTTTCAGACTCACTGCAGTTTCAACCTTGCTTTACTCATTCTAATTTTGAAAAAAAAAAATGTTTTAGCTGCACATACATTCTAAGTAAAAAATTTACCAAACCATCATCTCCTAGAGTCCAAAAGCCCTTCATTAAAAACACTCAGGGACTTTTGGACTCTTTTTTGGCTGTTTCGATTTCTCAATTGGGATTTAGAGGGGGTCACTGCTTTTGTGAAGAGCAGCCAAATTAAAGCCATTAGGCTTTTCCATTCACTTCTTTTGAAGAGTATAAATCAGTGCCTCACCTCCACCTCCCCTTGGACTTATACACTCTAAACGAGGCATGTCCAAAGTCGGGTCCACGGACCAATCGCGGCCCGCGTTCCGGTTTTCGAGCGGCCCGCCTGGTAATTTGGGCATGTTTTGTTGACCCCAACGAATCCCTGAGCGCCGGGTGCCACAGTAGATATACATTGCTGGCTGCCTTGGAGGGGACAGGGAGGAAGCGGGACGAGTGCCGTACATACAGGTGGATTTCCTGTTTACACGGTGGCCTCTGTAATAAGAAGTCCCGTCTCCTGCGCTGCCATTGGACGACTGTTCTGTCCATCACAGGAGGCAGGACTTTTTATTAAAGAGGCTGCCGAGAAAACATTCTCCTGTGTGTAATCTGTTGGCGCTCGTCCCGCCCCCTCCCTGTCCCCTTCGAGGTTGCAGATGGGCATCGATCAGGCTGCATTCATGGCAACGGTGGGGCTGCAGATGGGCACTGGCCCTTATTTTGCTACACAGTTCTTTATTTAAAAAAAATTTCCCCCTGAAACTTCCCTCTTGAAGTGTTATACGCCGATAAATACGGTATATCCAAATAACAGGCCCGAGCTCATCTCTTCACCACACACAGCCACAAAGGCAAGATAATTCTTGTTGGGCAGTGTATTAGTACTCGGACGAACACACTTAGACCGAATTTTAATGGTTCAAAGAATGTCAGGCAAAATGGTCGGCCCTCACGCTCATTCACTTCATCAAATCTGGCCCTCTTTCAAAAAAGTTTGGACACCCCTGCTCTAAACCAATGGTTCTCAAAACTCCTCCCAAAGAATAGAAAAATTATAAAAAAAACGTATAAAAAAAAAAACTTTATGCTAACATAATATAAGTATGGGAATGTAAAACACGTATAGAAATGTTGGAAGACTCTGGATGAGACTGGGGATGAAGGTTCTGGAGGGAGTTAAGGGACTCCAGCAGCAGACTTGAAGATCCTGTAGGTAATGAGGTTTCTGGAGATGACTGGGGGACACTGAGGGATGTTGGGGGCACTGTGGGACATGGATGAAGGTTGGGAGTACTATGGAGGGCTGGAGGATCTGCAGCAGGCTGCGGAGGAGTCTGGTAGGCACTGTGTGAGGTTAGGTGATGTGCAGCTTGCGGAAGTCCTGGCAGCAGGCCGCAGCCCAGTGGTTGGTAACTGCTGCCCTAAACTAAATTTGTAAGAAATCTGCAATCTGTACCACCAATTGCTTCTCCAGTCCTAAGCAATTTTCACCAGAGATGAGCTTGGGTGCTCTTTGAGCTCTTGCTCTTTTTTACTCCAATGAGCTGCAGACCAGGTCATTCCCACCCTGCATCTTTATGTGAGCTGCTGGCCCACAGTTCATTGGAGAAAAAAAAAGGTGCAAGTCTGGCTAGAAATTAGTTTGGAGGGTGCCTGAACTCATCTCTAATCTTCATGTGAAGGCTGTATGAAAACTTGTTGAACTCCTGGGTCCCTTACAGATTTCACCGATTCCTCCGGCTGACCTCCAGATCACTGTCGTATCCAGGGCCGTCTTTAATGTTGATTGGACCCTGGGCAAAACTTTTCTTGCCCCCCCCCCCCCCCATGCAATTTTACTCTCCACGTGCTCTGAGACATACAATAAATATCAGCTAGACTTAAAATCAGTTTACTACATCAGATCAGGCAGTGATTGCGATTGGTTGCCAGAGGTTACAGCATATCATTACCACTTACTGACTGGTTGCTAGAGGTTACAGCACATATTACGGAACACTGATCAGTTGCTAGAGGTTACAGCATGTGATTTCTTCTTGTTGATTGGTTGCTAGAGATTACTGTACAGTAATACTGCTCACTGGTTGGTTGCTAGAGGTTACAGCACATCATCTCTTCACTGCAGAGGGGCATGATATACATATGAATGCCGCCGGCCTCAGCTATTTACATCTAGTTTACATGCCGGTGGAAGCACAGCTCCCAATCGCTAGGATGTAGCCACTGCAGGTCCTATAGATTCTATTGCTGAGGTCGTGTCTATGACTCCCTCTCCTCCTAGCCATTCAAAAAACAAATCCTGGGGCTGATACTACTTTTTCATTGACTCATCCAGAACAAGCATGTATAAAATGAGTTCTGACTTTCCTCTTAGACACGGATCTGGAGCAAGCATCCACTCATTTGAGGGCGGAGGAAGCCAGGCAACCAGTATTTTGAGGAGGTGGTCAACCAAGGCAGCCTACATCAGCACAGGTTCCAGCACAGGTTCCCTTCAACCACCCATGTACATGTAGGCCCCCTTCACATTGTGCCACTGCATTGCCCTTATTAAATGATGCAATTCATAGCAATAAAACAAAAACAGGACCTGCACCTCTTCTGTGTTCGGGGAATACCTCATATGCCAATGTGTGTGTAGCGGGGGTTAAAATTTAGGGGGAGTGCAAGGGTGGTAGTATGACCCAATGCACTGATTGTTGGGGAATCTGGGACCTTTATTTATGGTTCTTGGAGGACTCTGGTGGTGTGAGGTTCCCTGCGGCCTGCAGGTGGCGTTGTTGCCCTGGGCCGGAGTTAAACCCTCACCGCAAGACTGCATCCCTTTTTGTCCTTTTCCGGCGCTTGTACAGCGGGGCAGGGAACCTGCTGTGACACAAAGGGAGAGGGGATAAAAGGGGCGGACGCCCTGAACACGGGGTTCAGAGTCGGAGGTCAGAGTCGCACCCAGGCACCTTCAGCCTGGGTGCCGGCGTTCGAGTTCCGGGCTCAGGTGCCCTTGACCTGGCCGGAGCGGGAGATGGAGTCCATCCCAGGCACCTTTAGCCTGGTGTGAGGTACTATTGAGAAGGCCTGGGGCCCGGTACCTTCGACTGGGTCCCGCAAGGGTGGAGGAATCCGAGGGGGCCCTAAAGCCTTGGGTGCCCGAGTCTGAGAGGAGGAGGCCAGGGAGCGCAACCCCTCCGAACAGTCCGGTGCAGCATTGCTGGTGACGGCGGGGCCTCTGGTAACTCTCTTGGACGGATGTCTTCCCTCTGACAGGGGCTGCGTTTAGCGAAGGTAATTCACTCTCTGTTCTACACAGTCGGTGGCAGCGACTGTGCGCCATAACCGTTGGTGACATCACAATGGTTGGTTCTACCTAAGGATTGTGCCTCGACCTACTCCCCACCTATACTGAGCTGTTCTTTGGTCACAACCTGTCTGTGCTAAGTGACAATTTATTGCTGTTGGAGAATAAATACGAGTTGGACCTTTTCAGTGGTGTGGAACTCAAGTTACTGGGAGCAGAGGGGGTCATTTACAGAAAAGACTTGGCTCTGGGTTATACACACGACCCGATGGTAAAATAGGTTCTGGTCTTCACCTCTATCCAAAAGAGGACATGGGCCGTGGTGTATCTCATCCCTCCTCCCATACTCCCCCCTAGACGAGACAACAAGCCAAGAAGAAGAAGGGGTGAGAGGGGTGAGGTCGCTACATGTGTATTAAATACTGATGCACAAAAAGCATTGCCTTGTTACTGCAGTATGGCCATGTACAGCCATTCACTTCAATGGCCATCTCTACGTGCCACCTGCGGCTCCCTAGGCATGGAAAAATGTTAGGATTTTTAGGTTACAGCACATTTGTGCCTCAAACCGGCTATGTGCATGAGCTCTAAAAGTCAGGGTGAGTTTGGCAACCTTAAAATTGACACTAAATGATATCCATATTCTCCTAAAATAAGCAATACACATAGAGAACTCAGAATCCAAAGCCCATAGTGTCCAAAACCCACAGAACCCATACAGCCCAAAACCTATAGAGTTCATAGTCCACAGAGTCTATAGAGGCCAGAGACCACATAATCCATAGTCTATAGAGTCCATAGTTCATAGATCCCACAGACCACCGAGTCCATAGTTCATAGATCCCACAGACCACCGAGTCCATAGTTCATAGATCCCACAGACCACCGAGTCCATAGTTCATAGATCCCACAGACCACCGAGTCCATAGTTCATAGATCCCACAGACCACCGAGTCCATAGTCCATAGATCCCACAGACCACCGAGTCCATAGTTCATAGATCCCACAGACCACCGAGTCCATAGTTCATAGATCCCACAGACCACCGAGTCCATAGTTCATAGATCCCACAGACCACCGAGTCCATAGTTCATAGATCCCACAGACCACCGAGTCCATAGTTCATAGATCCCACAGACCACCGAGTCCATAGTTCATAGATCCCACAGACCACCGAGTCCATAGTTCATAGATCCCACAGACCACCAAGTCCATAGATCCCACAGACCACCAAGTCCATAGATCCCACAGACCACCAAGTCCATAGATCCCACAGACCACCAAGTCCATAGATCCCACAGACCACCAAGTCCATAGATCCCACAGACCACCAAGTCCATAGATCCCACAGACCACCAAGTCCATAGTTCATAGATCCCACAGACCACAGAGTCCATAGTTCATAGATCCCACAGACCACTGAGTTCATAGATCCCACAGACCACCGAGTCCATAGTTCATAGATCCCACAGACCACCAAGTCCATAGTTCCCACAGACCACCAAGTCCATAGATCCCACAGACCACCAAGTCCATAGTTCATAGATCCCACAGACCACAGAGTCCATAGTTCATAGATCCCACAGACCACTGAGTTCATAGATCCCACAGACCACCGAGTCCATAGTTCATAGATCCCACAGACCACCAAGTCCATAGTTCATAGATCCCACAGACCACCAAGTCCATAGTTCATAGATCCCACAGACCACCAAGTCCATAGTTCATAGATCCCACATAATCCATAGTTCATAGATCCCACAGAATCCATAGAGTCCAAAGCCCCAGAGCCCAAAGAGGTTGATTTACTAAAAAACTGTAGAGTGCAAAAATCGGGTGCAGCTGTGCATGGTAGCCAATCAGCTTCTAACTTCAGCTTAATCAATTAAGCTTTGACAAAAAAACAAACAAACCTGGAAGCTGATTGGTTTCTATACAGAGCTGCACCAGATTTTGCAAATCAACCTCATAGAGTCCAAAACCCATAGAGTCCATAGTCCATGGAGCCCAGAGCTCACCGAACCCATGGAGCCCACATAGCTCAGAGCTCACAGAGCCCAGAACTCCCTGGCTCCCAAAGACCACAGAGCCCCCAGGGTCCATAGTCCACATGGACTCCATAGCTCACCTGGGGGACCATGGAGAAAGGAACATAGCCACCGTCTAACAGTAGGATGGATCACAGCAGCAAATAAAAAAGAGATTTGAAGGAAAAAAGGAGCAACATTAGAGACTTTTCTTGGTTAAGAACCCCTACTGCGCCCCCCCCCCCTCTCTATGCTTCCCATCCCCGGACTTGGCCCCATATCGATTGGATTTCTTAGAAACCTGGGACATATCACCGCCATCCCTCCTTATTTAGGTGCAGGAGACCATTTACAACTGGACCAGCTTTCCCACACCGAGGCGGCTCTCCAGCCTGGCAGAGAACCCTGACCTCCCCCACCCACCCTCAAGGCTCTGAGCTCAGTGCCAGCACAGCCTGTGAAAGCCCCCCTTTGTCTGGGGGGTCTCTGATAAAGTCTCTCTGGAAACAAAAAGGATTCTTCTCTCAAACCATGAAAATAATTGAGACAACTCAATAATGAGTCACTAAAGACGCCCTTCAAAACACGGCGACAAGGTTCCATCAGTGAGAATTCTATTTGCCACGTTTAAAGGCAACTTGTCAGAATTCAAATATGGAAGACACGCATGTTGACTTGTTTTTTTAAAGCTCATCTCTGCACAAATGTGGCCCCAACCCCCACCCAATCCTTGGATTTAGGCAAGCCAAAGGGGCTTTAGGTTGTATTCTTTTTTTTTTTTTTTTTTTTTATAAACCAAGTGATTAGTTAAAGGGGGGGCGGGGAATTTCCAGGGATTCCCATTCTTATGCTTGCATGCCTATCCAGAGAGTCTACTGTGTAGAAGGAGACCTGCTGGGTGACCTAACCTGCATACTTTTTCCAAGCAAGCCATTGAGGTAGAGAGAAGGATGACGGCCCAGGAGCTTGCACCTTTGGAAAAAAGAAGAAGAAGGACACAACAGCAGTATATTTTCTATGTCCTGACAGTTTCCCTTTAACGTTTACCTTACAACTCTGTTTTAAAAGGCAACCTGTGCAATTTATTGACTAAGCAGTCCTCCGGCTCATCAATGCTTGAGGAGCAATGCCATCAAAGTTGGGGCATATGGCAACTTATGCCTTAGAATAGGGTGACCAGACATCCTTGGTTTCCAGGGACAGTCCCCGGATTGAGGACACTATCCCCGGACCAAGTCTGTCCCCGGTTTTGTCCCCGGATTGGATTTTAACAGGGGCTGGGGCAATTTCAAAGACAGTCAGTGCAGAATAAATATAAAAATTCTGAATTACACCCCCCGCTCAGCCACTCCTACTAGCTTAGGGGGGTGTATTTTTTCCATTATCTGTGCCCCTTTCTGATGATCATGTGCTGGTCGGAGCGGAGGGAATATTTCTTCAGTTTTGGGTGCCCATTCAGCTCCGTTCGCATGTTCTTCTACCTTGGCTCAAGTTCCGGCCAGCCGCCTGCCTATCTCCTTGCCTTCCCTGGCAGAGTGATCTTCCTCCGCTCCCCACCCAGTAGTAGCCGGGGCCTGGAGAGTGAGACTTGACAGGCTGTGAGGTGGGCGGTGGCGGCGAGGGGCAGAGAGTCGCTGATTGCTGCCATTACTTGTAAAAAAAAAAAAAAAAAAAGGCCCCGGATTTCATTTTAAAAATCTGGTCACCTTACCTTAGAAGAGTCACTGGTATAGTTGGCCCACATTCTTAGAAATACCAGTTCAGCCCGAAAATGGTTTGCCGCCACTGTAAGCTGGTAACAGGTACACTTAAAAGTGAGTATTAAACTACTAGGGTTCCTCCAGAGGTTCCTCCTTGAGCTGGATAGGGTGAGTGGAGACATACCACGGGGGCTCTGGATAGGGTGAGTGGAGACATACCACGGGGGCTCTGGATAGGGTGAGTGGAGACATACCACGGGGGCTCTGGATAGGGTGAGTGGAGACATACCACGGGGGCTCTGGATAGGGTGAGTGGAGACATACCACGGGGGCTCTGGATAGGGTGAGTGGAGACATACCACGGGGGATCTGAATAGGGTAAGTGGAGACATACCACGGGGGATCTGAATAGGGTAAGTGGAGACATACCACGGGGGCTCTGGATAGGGTAAGTGGAGACATACCACGGGGGATCTGGATAGGGTAAGTGGAGACATACCACGGGGGCTCTGGATAGGGTAAGTGGAGACATACCACGGGGGATCTGAATAGGGTAAGTGGAGACATACCACAGGGGGCTCTGGATAGGGTAAGTGGAGACATACCACGGGGGATCTGAATAGGGTAAGTGGAGACATACCACGGGGGATCTGAATAGGGTAAGTGGAGACATACCACGGGGGCTCTGGATAGGGTAAGTGGAGACATACCACGGGGGCTCTGGATAGGGTAAGTGGAGACATACCATGGGGGATCTGGATAGGGTAAGTGGAGACATACCACGGGGGCTCTGGATAGGGTAAGTGGAGACATACCACGGGGGATCTGAATAGGGTAAGTGGAGACATACCACAGGGGGCTCTGGATAGGGTAAGTGGAGACATACCACGGGGGATCTGAATAGGGTAAGTGGAGACATACCACGGGGGATCTGAATAGGGTAAGTGGAGACATACCACGGGGGCTCTGGATAGGGCGAGTGGAGACATACCACAGGGGCTCTGGATAGGGTAAGTGGAGACATACCACAGGGGCTCTGGATAGGGTAAGTGGAGACATACCACGGGGGCTCTGAATAGGGTGAGTGGAGACATACCACAGGGGCTCTGGATAGGGTGAGTGGAGACATACCACAGGGGCTCTGGATAGGGTAAGTGGAGACATACCACGGGGGCTCTGGATAGGGTGAGTGGAGACATACCACAGGGGCTCTGGATAGGGTAAGTGGAGACATACCACAGGGGCTCTGGATAGGGTGAGTGGAGACATACCACAGGGGCTCTGGATAGGGTAAGGAGACATACCACAGGGGCTCTGGATAGGGTAAGTGGAGACATACCACAGGGGCTCTGGATAGGGTGAGTGGAGACATACCACAGGGGCTCTGGATAGGGTGAGTGGAGACATACCACAGGGGCTCTGGATAGGGTGAGTGGAGACATACCAAGGGGGCTCTGGATAGGGTAAGGAGACATACCACGGGGGCTCTGAATAGGGTAAGTGGAGACATACCACAGGGGCTCTGAATAGGGTAAGTGGAGACATACCACAGGGGCTCTGGATAGGGTGAGTGGAGACATACCACGGGGGCTCTGGATAGGGTGAGTGGAGACATACCACGGGGGCTCTGGATAGGGTGAGTGGAGACATACCACGGGGGCTCTGGATAGGGTGAGTGGAGACATACCACGGGGGCTCTGGATAGGGTGAGTGGAGACATACCACGGGGGCTCTGGATAGGGTGAGTGGAGACATACCACGGGGGCTCTGGATAGGGTGAGTGGAGACATACCACGGGGGCTCTGGATAGGGTGAGTGGAGACATACCACGGGGGATCTGAATAGGGTAAGTGGAGACATACCACGGGGGATCTGAATAGGGTAAGTGGAGACATACCACGGGGGCTCTGGATAGGGTAAGTGGAGACATACCACGGGGGATCTGGATAGGGTAAGTGGAGACATACCACGGGGGCTCTGGATAGGGTAAGTGGAGACATACCACGGGGGATCTGAATAGGGTAAGTGGAGACATACCACAGGGGGCTCTGGATAGGGTAAGTGGAGACATACCACGGGGGATCTGAATAGGGTAAGTGGAGACATACCACGGGGGATCTGAATAGGGTAAGTGGAGACATACCACGGGGGCTCTGGATAGGGTAAGTGGAGACATACCACGGGGGCTCTGGATAGGGTAAGTGGAGACATACCATGGGGGATCTGGATAGGGTAAGTGGAGACATACCACGGGGGCTCTGGATAGGGTAAGTGGAGACATACCACGGGGGATCTGAATAGGGTAAGTGGAGACATACCACAGGGGGCTCTGGATAGGGTAAGTGGAGACATACCACGGGGGATCTGAATAGGGTAAGTGGAGACATACCACGGGGGATCTGAATAGGGTAAGTGGAGACATACCACGGGGGCTCTGGATAGGGCGAGTGGAGACATACCACAGGGGCTCTGGATAGGGTAAGTGGAGACATACCACAGGGGCTCTGGATAGGGTAAGTGGAGACATACCACGGGGGCTCTGAATAGGGTGAGTGGAGACATACCACAGGGGCTCTGGATAGGGTGAGTGGAGACATACCACAGGGGCTCTGGATAGGGTAAGTGGAGACATACCACGGGGGCTCTGGATAGGGTGAGTGGAGACATACCACAGGGGCTCTGGATAGGGTAAGTGGAGACATACCACAGGGGCTCTGGATAGGGTGAGTGGAGACATACCACAGGGGCTCTGGATAGGGTAAGGAGACATACCACAGGGGCTCTGGATAGGGTAAGTGGAGACATACCACAGGGGCTCTGGATAGGGTGAGTGGAGACATACCACAGGGGCTCTGGATAGGGTGAGTGGAGACATACCACAGGGGCTCTGGATAGGGTGAGTGGAGACATACCAAGGGGGCTCTGGATAGGGTAAGGAGACATACCACGGGGGCTCTGAATAGGGTAAGTGGAGACATACCACAGGGGCTCTGAATAGGGTAAGTGGAGACATACCACAGGGGCTCTGGATAGGGTGAGTGGAGACATACCACGGGGGCTCTGGATAGGGTGAGTGGAGACATACCACGGGGGCTCTGGATAGGGTGAGTGGAGACATACCACGGGGGCTCTGGATAGGGTGAGTGGAGACATACCACGGGGGCTCTGGATAGGGTGAGTGGAGACATACCACGGGGGCTCTGGATAGGGTGAGTGGAGACATACCACGGGGGCTCTGGATAGGGTGAGTGGAGACATACCACGGGGGCTCTGGATAGGGTAAGTGGAGACATACCACGGGGGCTCTGGATAGGGTAAGTGGAGACATACCACGGGGGCTCTGGATAGGGTAAGTGGAGACATACCACGGGGGCTCTGGATAGGGTAAGTGGAGACATACCACGGGGGCTCTGGATAGGGTGAGTGGAGACATACCACAGGGGCTCTGGATAGGGCGAGTGGAGACATACCACGGGGGCTCTGGATAGGGTGAGTGGAGACATACCACGGGGGCTCTGGATAGGGTAAGTGGAGACATACCACGGGGGCTCTGGATAGGGTGAGTGGAGACATACCACGGGGGCTCTGGATAGGGCGAGTGGAGACATACCACGGGGGCTCTGGATAGGGTGAGTGGAGACATACCACGGGGGCTCTGGATAGGGTGAGTGGAGACATACCACAGGGGCTCTGGATAGGGCGAGTGGAGACATACCACGGGGGCTCTGGATAGGGTGAGTGGAGACATACCACGGGGGCTCTGGATAGGGTGAGTGGAGACATACCACGAGGACTCTGGATAGGGTGAGTGGAGACATACCACAGGGGCTCTGGATAGGGTAAGTGGAGACATACCACGGGGGCTCTGGATAGGGTAAGTGGAGACATACCACGGGGGCTCTGGATAGGGTGAGTGGAGACATACCACGGGGGCTCTGGATAGGGTGAGTGGAGACATACCACGGGGGCTCTGGATAGGGTGAGTGGAGACATACCACAGGGGCTCTGGATAGGGCGAGTGGAGACATACCACGGGGGCTCTGGATAGGGTGAGTGGAGACATACCACGGGGGCTCTGGATAGGGTGAGTGGAGACATACCACGAGGACTCTGGATAGGGTGAGTGGAGACATACAGAAAGTGGAGCCATACCATCGTGGTGATACTAACCCAGGAATGGAGTGCCCCCTGCTGGCCATTGTGGTTCCTTCTGCTGACCCCTACTGTGCATTAGAAGTTGTAGCAAGTCATAGTCCACCTCATTACCTGGCTGGAGGATGTCCAGTATCATCTAGTCCTTTACTCTCTAGCCTATCTCTGGCCCGCCCCTTCCATTCATTGGATTTCAGTTCTGTCACAGAGCCTGAGCGTCACATGTGGGCATTACCTGTATGCAAATACCGCCTGCCTAAGAACATCTACTCCTTTAGAATGACAAGCTCTTTTGATATTTGCATAACTCCTCCCAAGAGCCAGCCCACTGCTTACATCCGGGCTGTTGAGATAAGTACTGCAGAGTGCAACCTGCCAGCCCCTCCCACTAGCCATGATCTGCTTGCATTGCATAGAGAAGCACAGAGACCCGGTGACCATGTCTATAGAACTAATATAAAAAGGTATGTGATGAAAATGGAAAGGATTGAGAAATGTCATTGTCATGTTGATATAGGGGGAGGGAGGAACCAGGGAAGGCAAAATATAAGCCGATTAAACTTCAGCTTGAGGCCGGGACAGTGGCACCTTACTGTCCATGTATGTGATCCCGTGTCTGCTGACATGTGGAGTTCATATGTTCCACTGGTGGGTCAGCGCACTCCATGGAAGGGGAACACACAGTGCTGGACAGGCCTGTAGGGGGGGGGGCTCACCCCTCCTCTGGTCACTGACACTCTTCTGTACCAGCAGACTGGGGGGGGGGGTCACAAACACTTCATGGCACAGCAGGAATCTGCCTGGGGGGGGGGGGGGTCACATCTGCAGGACTGGATTGTGTAGAGCAGACAGTGATAGTGGGGACTGGGGACGGGCTTTACAGCTAATCCTTGTAATCACCGGATCAGAGCCCGGCCAGAGGGAGGAGACAACCCCTTCACTGCCACAACACGGCCGGGGAAGACGCCGCACAGACCACCGAACAACCACAACCTAAAAACACAGCCAACCATACCTTTCCTAATGGTGATCATTTAGTGTACAATCAGATTGTATAGTCTTCTTAAAAGGTGACCATACACTATACAACCTGATTGTACAATATTCTTAATGGAGACTATATACTATAGTTCTGATTGTACAACCATCTTAAAAAGGAGACCATACACTATACCAGGTGTGCTCAACCCGTGGCCCTCCGGCTGTTACAGAACTACAAGTCCCATGATGCATTGCAAGGCTGACAGGTACAAGCAGGACTCCTGAAGACAGATGCATGATGGGACTTGTTGGGGGTTTATATCCACTTTAAAGCTGAAGAATAATCTGCAGGGGTTTTTTTTTTTTGTCTCCGTAGGTCCCCCTCCCCCAACTTGAAGACCAGGCTTTTTTCTGGCACTTTTTCTTTACAAGTTTAAATCTGTGTTTTTTGTTAGAAAATTACATATAATCCCCCCAAACATTATATATTTTTTAGCAGAGACCCTAGGGAATAAAACGGCGACCGTTGCATTTTTTTTTATGTCACACTGTATTTGCGCAGCGGTTTTGCAAACGCAATTTTTTGGGAAAAAAAATAAGTTTTAATGAATAAAATAAAAAAAAATAAAACACAATATTTTCCCCAATCTTTTTGTAAAATATAAAAAAGGATGTTATGCTGAGTAAATAGATACCAAACATGTCACACTTTAAAATTGGAATGGCGACAAACTACGGTAAATATCTCCATAGGCGACGCTTTAAATGCCTTTACAGGTTACCTGTTTAGAGTTACAGAGGAGGTCTAGTGCTAGAATTATTGCTCCGTGGCTCTAACGATTGCGGCGATAAATCACGTGTGTGGTGCGAATACCATTTACATGAGTGCAGGACCGATTGAGCACAGAGGGATGGGGGTGCTTCAAATGTTTTTTAAATATTATTTGTTTTACTTTTTTATTTTTACACTGTCCCTTTATTTATTTATTTTTAAACACTTGTATTCCTACTACAGTAGAAGGAATGTAAACATCCCTTGTAATAGAAATAAGGATGACAGGTCGTCTTTATGGAGATATCTGGGGTCAAAAAAAGCGGAGGTCCACCCTTAAATTTTTTTATACATTAAAAATCCCCCCCCCCAAAAAAAATAATAATTTATACTCACCCGAAATGCCTGTTGCTATGCGAAAATCCCCTAATCTGCCTCTAGTGTGTCTCTTCCTTGTCCTCGGATTGAGAACTTCCATTTCCTCTTCTTGTGAATGGGGCGCGCTGCCTTCTGGGAACTGTGTGTATCCCAGGAGGCAAGCCGCCCATTCACAAAGCGCCGTGCGAGTGGCGCATGCGCAGTAGGAAACGGGCAGTGAAGCCTTACGGCTTCACTGCCTGTTTCCCTTAGTCAGGATGGAGGAGCCGGGAGCCTGGCAGCAGCGAACGATCGCCGTGGCGGGACCGACATCACGGGCGAGTAGGACAGGTAAGTGTCCTTATTAAAAGTCAGCAGCTACACTGTTAGTAGCCGCTGACTTTTTTTTTTTTTAAATGGCTGCACCTCCGCTTTAAAAAGCAAAAGATACAAAAAAAAAAAAAAATTCCGTTTACTATAACCATTTTCATACGAGTCAATTCTGGCACTCCTCTCCTACATGTAAAAATCATAATTTTTTTACTAGAAAATTACTAAGAACCCCCAAACATTATGTTTTTTTTTTTTTTTTTTAAGCAGAGACCCTAGGGAATAAAATGGCGGTTGTTGCAACTTTTTATGTCACGCGATATTTGTGCAGCAATTTTTCAAAAGCATTTTTTTCATAAATATAAAAAAAAAAACTCTAAAAAGTTAGCCCAATTTTTTGTAAAATGTTAAAGTGGAGTTCCACCCAAAAATTGAACTTCCACTTTAAGAGAAGGTGACCCCCTGACATGCCACATTTGGAGGGTTCCAGCTCCCACTTCCTCCCTAGGCCACCTCGGCGGCGGAAGTAAGCGCACCTCAGCCCCCTCCCTCCCAGCAATCATCTGGGACACGTCACAGGTCCCAGGTGATTGCCCTGTCAGTCACGGTGCGCAAAGCGCGGCTCGTGCACAGGGCCGCCATCACGAAATTTGGGGCCCCTTACACAGTTTCAGGCATGGGCCCCCCTGGAGCAGAGGAGAACTGGGGAAGGGGGGTGCTGCCGCCGAAAATTGAGAAGCGGGGGGGGGGCTGCTGTGAATTGATGAGGTCGGGGGGGGGGGGCTTTGGGTGCTGACGAAAAAAAAAAAAAAAAAAAAATCAGAAGAAGGGGGGGTTGCCATCCGGGCCCCTGGGGACCTCTGGGCCCCTGACAGGTGTACTGCCTGTACCCCCCTGATGGCGGGCCTGCTCACGCATGCACAGTGAAGCCACAGCCGGGCGCCCACAGTGACCATGCCAGAGGAGAGGAAGGGGAGACGAGCAGGGCTTCGTTCCCCCGCATCCCTGGACCGTGGGACAGGTAAGTGTCCGATTATTAAAAGTCAGCAGCTGCAGTATTTGTAGCGGCTGACTTTATATTTTTTTTTTAGGCGGACCTCCGCTTTAAAGTTGATGTTACGCCGAGTAAATAGATACGGAACGCATCACACTTTAAAATTGCGCACATTCGTGGAATGGAGCCAAACTATGGTACTTAAAAATCTCCATAGGCGACGTTTTAAAATTGTTTACAGGTTACCTGTTTAGAGTTACAGAGGAGGTCTTGGGCTAGAATTATTGCTCTCCCTCTAACGTTCGTGGCAATACCTCACATGTGTGGTTTGAACAGCATTTACATATGCAGGCTCGTCTTACGTGTGCGTTCACTTCTGTGTGCGGTTTACTTTTTTTATTTTTTTATTACGGTTTATTTTATTTCATTTTTTTCCCCCCCTTTCCCTTTAAACTTTTTTTTTTTGATCACTTTTATTCCTATTACAAGGAATGTAAATATCCCTTGTAATAGGAATGTGTGTGACAGGTCCTCTTTATGGAGAGATGTGGGGTCAATAAGACCCCACGTCTCTCCTCTAGGCTTGAAAGACAGATAAATAAAAAAAAAAGGCGATTTCAGCTGAACACACGGTTCATAATGTCATGCCGAGCCTCTGAGACTGCATTCACACCTGAGCGTAGCGCTTCGAGCGTTTTTTACCGGTGTTTTTAACGGCGTTTTGTTGCGCGAATTTGCGCCCGTCGAAACGCTCATTGTCGCGCTAAACGCTTGAAATCGAGCGTTTCCATTACATTCTATGACTCCTAAAACGCCCAAATCTGCCCGATTCGCGCGACAGAAAAGGGTCCGGAACTTGTTTGAGCTTCAGGCGTTCGGCTTCAGGCGTTTGAGTGGAGATGTGAACCATCTCCATAGAGAATAATGTTTTTTTTCCCCCTCTAGCGTTTTGTAGCTTCAGGCTACAAAACGCTCAGGTGTGAATGCAGCCTGAAGGTCATAGAGACTGCCGGGGACCATCTAGTCCATGGTATTCTCTATGGTAAACTTCCAGCTAAACAATGTTAAAAAAATTGTTTACTTCCAGCCTGGACCAGAAGTGATGTCATGATGTCGTTGCGGTCCTCCAAGGCCATAGAGGTGATCAAAGAGGATCTACCCTTTGATCGCCTATTTGAGCACCATCAGATCGTTTCTCGGGCGAAGCGGCGGAAATGGTAAGCCTGAAAAACACCGGCGGGAGGGGGATGTCCCCTCCCACGGCCTCTGAAAGCGCTCCCGGAGCAGCGGCTTCATGAGAAAGCCAGCCGCCAGCTGTTAAAAAATCAATAAATCGGGGTTATGGATGATATCTTCAGTCATAATCCTGGTAAACCACTTGTAAAACGCAACGTCTCTTTACGTATTGTGGTTAAAAAAAAGAAAAATGTGTTCATAACAGATCTTACTTTTAGACTCTGACACCATCACTGGGTCTCTGTGCAATGCAGGCAGATCATGGCTGGTGGAGGGGCTGTACATGGCGTCCTGAAAACATCACAGCAGTCCCTTAATCCTTTTGCAAGCAGTGGGAGGGGTTATGAAAAGGTTGCATTTGCATAAAAGGTGACGCCCACACGGGGATAGTATGGCTCGATGATTGACGGAACTGAAAAACAATGAATGAAAGAGGCGGGTCAGATACAGTCAGGCTGAGGAGGAAAGAGCTAGATGATGCTGGATGCCCTCCAGCCAGGAAATGAGGCGGGCTCTGACTTGTAATGCACATTGTGAGTAGCTAACAGTGTGCGGTGAGATCAGAGGAAGACAATTTAGTCCAGGAGAGGAGCCGGTAGAATCGTGCGGAGCTCAGCAGGATATAAATGGTGCGATTATTTCGAAATACCTGACTCATCAGATTGAATATTCTGGAAGTCACTGACCTGGAAGAGGTATGTAGGTCAGGAGATTCGGGGAAGACAGCACGCTTGTTTACTTGTTCTGGTTTAGTGACTGAAAGTACTGAAACAAGAGAGTCATGTATGACAGCCAGGCAATCGGCATTTGCGGAACGGCTGTTTCTACGAATGAGGGGGCAAAGCAGCGGCCAATCAGAATGTGTTTTGCACTGGCCTGGGTTCAGTAGCATTGATTGGGACCGAATACTCGGGGTTCCCGACCTGAGAAAGGATTTCATTGGAGATGAACGGCTGCTGATGGAGATAGACAAGCGTTTTCCCATCTTCAAAGCAAATGGTGGTTTAAAGGACAACTCCACCTCGGGTAGTGAATGTGGAAAGGCGGACCCTGACAACCATTAAAAATTATACAAGCACCTCCGACCCACCCTATCCTACCTACCCCCGCAGAATCACTGATCCAGCAAAGCAGTGTTGCTCCTCTCTTAGGTTGATTCACCCAGGACCATTCATCCTACTTCCTGTGAGTTCATGGTGTCATGGCTCCGCCCACCCCTGAATTTCCAAAGAGTGTCAACACACATATTTCTCTCCTGACCTTAGTAATGTACGTCACCACTCTTGTCTGATTGGTCAAAGTCCGTTGACCTGCACCTTCATCCGATTGGTTAGGGCCAGTAGATATGAACCCTTATTAAGCTAGTCGGAGGCAGCGGACCGGCGCCCTCGCCTGGCAGGTCGGAGGCAGCGGACCGGCGCCCTCGCCTGGCAGGTCGGAGGCAGCGGACCGGCGCCCTCGCCTGGCAGGTCGGAGGCAGCGGACCGGCGCCCTCGCCTGGCAGGTCGGAGGCAGCGGACCGGCGCCCTCATCTGCTCACTCTATACAAGCAGGGTTTTCTATGTTACTGATTGCTTTTATGGCCTATCACATACAAAGCATGTGGGGAAAGTCGTCTCATGGAATGCACCGATAACCTCAACTATAAAAACAAGAATTAATAATTTCCCGGCTGTCTCCATCCCCCAGATCTCAGCCATGACCTCTTCTTCTGGATTTCCCAAGAGCTGCCGAGAACACAGAATATTTAAACTGATAGAACCCATCAGCTCTATGCAGCTTCCAACGTGTCTGTAGAATTGTGACTCGCCTGGGTCTAGAAAATCGGAGTGCTCATGAAGACAAGCGCTTTCACAGGCTACGTTTGCTATTTGAACACCAACACATGACTCCGACAAGATAAGATATACGTCAGTGGTGGCTCCGCCCTCTGGAGCCGCCATCTTGGAAAATTGTGAACCAGGGCTGAAGGTCTCTGTCTAGCCTTCAGGACCTGTGGATCCAGCAACTCTATACTGCAGACAAACTGAGATCCAAGAACTCTATACCTGCGGTATGTCTGGGCATTCACGGGGGGCCCGTGTGCGTGCAAAGATGTGCCGCACTTCTCTCCTGGGTCCCAAAAGCTCTATGGGACATCTGTGCATGTACAGGATTTTCTGCGCACTCACAGGCAACCCGAAAATCCAGGACCTCCTTAGCTGCGCCATCTTGGAAAATCTAACATGTGTGCAGACGTGCCAAAGGGCTCTTCCGAGTCTACTAGCCACTTAACAACCAGGCTTTTTCTGACACTTTCTTGCTAAAAAATTACTTAGAACCTCCGAACATTATACTTTTTTTTTTTTAGCAGAGACCCTAAAGAATAAAATGGTGATTGTTTCAATTTTTTATGTCGCACGGTATTTGCGCAGCGGTTTTTTAAACGCAATTGTTTTGGAAAAAAAATAACTTTAATGAATTAAAAAAAAAAAACAACAATATTTAACCAAATTTTCGGATAAGATATAAAAGATGATGTTACGCTGAGTAAATAAATACCCAACATGTCACGCTTTAAAACTGCACGCTCTCGTTGAATGGTGACAAACCACAATACTTAAAAATCTCCATAGGCGACGCTTTACAGGTTACCTGTTTAGAGTTACAGAGGTGGTCTAGCGTGAGATTTATTGCTGTCACTCTACCGAACACGGCGATACCTCACGTGTGGTGCGAACACCATTTACATATTCGTGCGTGACTTATGTATGCGTTAGCTTCTGCAGGCGAGCACGGAGGGATAGCGGCGCGTTACATTTTTTATTAGTCTCCAATTTTTCATTTTAATTATTTTTTTATTTTTTACTCTTATTTCCATTACAAGGAATGTAAAATTAAAAAATCGTACACATACACATATAATATATATATATATATATATATATATATATATATACACACACACACACACACACACACACACACACATATACATATATACATATATACACACACACCAACAACACATGGTCAAAACTTCTACTACTAATATTGTATATATATATATATATATATATATATATATATATATATATATATATATATATATATATTTTAATAGAAGTTTTGACCATGTGGTGTTGTACGGTTAATGATTCCAAATGCACTTAGTATCTTCTACATGTTTCACCAAAGCTGGCTTCTTCAGGAAGTATTTAAGTGAGGTTGTTCTAACTTAAATACTTCCTGAAGAAGCAAGCTTGGGCGAAACATGTAGAAGATACTAAAGCTTGCCATACACCATACAATTTTCTTATTCAATTTTCTTTAGCTTTACCTTTAATTATCTAGTGCAAGGGCCTACCTGATTGCATACAAATTGAAAGGGTTTCAGTTTGACCTCCTATTATATGGTTTTGGTAAATCTAAAAGGAAAGTAGTACAAGAAAATTGTATAATGTATTATTAACAGTAAAACAACACATGGTCAAAACTTAGGAATATATGTGTGTGTATGTATACACACACATATACACACACAATTTTTACGTTTTGTAAGGTGGATTAAAATCGCACCTTAAAAATTTTCCATCCTATCCTACTTGGCTTTGTTAATATCAATCTGGGATGTGGTGCAGTTATAACCATATCCTGCTCAGGCTTATCCGGAGCAGCCAGTACTGGAATGCCTGTACATAGACAGGAAGTAGCTGAAAAGGGGCTGGAGGAAATCAGCAGCACTGAGATGTAAAAAAGGATGAAAAAGGTCAAAATAATGTAAAAAAAAAACAAAAATAAAAACTAAACGTTTTCCAGTCCACTCCTATCCCATACCCCAGCTACTTCGCAGACCCAGGGATCATGTGACACCTTAAGACATCCAGCTTCTTTTTGGTGGCCCCGGGGCATTGACAAATCCGGCACGAAGGCCTCGGCTCTCACCATGCTGATCACACGCTGAGCCTGGCCGTGGCATTCATATGCAAATCCCCCCCCCCCCCCCACATCCCAAGCATCAATGCAAATCAAATGCACAGGAAGCCACTATATACTATATGGAAAAATTCTCCCAATTCACACCAACAAAAGTAGGGTCTGATGAGGAAAACGTTGCTTGGGGGGGATCAATCCTACAGACGTGCATGTACAGATTAACCCCTCCCTGACCTACCATTGATGGCATATTTGTCCTCTGTGGGCATCGTCTGTAATCGTATTTTATTTTACAGCCCGGGAAGTATGGAAACCCACCCCCCCCCCCCCATGTGACTGAATAATTCTCCTACTTTTATTATGGTGCGGTAAAGGGAAACTATGGAAAACTGGGCATCCCCAGCCACCGTGCCAAGTCTACTGCTGACCATACACTGTACAATCTCCTTTATTAGAGCTACCATGAACTATGTAGTGCCATCAGTTTTTAAACTTTTTTGTAATCAGTGTGATGTCATTCAGAATGACAGAGATGAACTTCAGTAGAACAAAGCAAAGAACTTTCAAACTGGAGCCCATCAGGGGCCCCATCAGAGACCCCCCCCTTAAAGTCCTTTGTTACATTAGAGTCCCCCTTTACGTTAGGGTCTCTATCAAAATGCCTCTTTCATCAGAGACCCCTCCTTACATCGGGGTCCCCATCAGAGTTAGTCTTTTATCAGAGTCCCCCCATTATGTTAATGTTATGTCCCCATCAGAGATCCCCCCCATAGATCAGAGTCCCGATCAGAGCACCCTCTGGGGAACCAGTGCTGGAGACCGGAGGGTGTTGTGGATGTTGAGGAGAAATGGAGCCCATAGGCTGACCTGAAGACCTGTGTGAGCAGCCACCGACCCCAGCCTCAGTCCAGATAAAATCTTCCATGGCACGGACCACAGTTTGGAAACCCCCGCTCTATAATATAGGGGGGAGGAGTCTGCTACAGAGCAACGCGTTTCTCTGCGCACATTTCCAGAACGCAGACATGTGACCCCCACCTGAGCGTTTTACATATATCTAAGGCTGGGGTTCACACCACACGGTGTGGTGTGTTGCGTTAACGCGTGTTTTTTTCATGCGTTAACATGCTTTGTGCTAAGGAAGCCAATTCGAATGATTGCAAAAGCACAAAAACATCTAACAAATGGACAACCACCCTTGTCGTGCCGTCCAAAATCCTTTTAAATTAATTTTAAATTTCAACATATGGAAATCTGCTGTGCCACCGCCGACTCAAAGAAATGCCAACTGCCTGGCTGTCAAGCCGATCCGTTGACTTACTGTAAATACAGTGCCTTGAAAAAGTATTCATACCCCTTAAAATTTTCCACATTTTGTCATGTTACAACCAAAAATGTAAATGTATTTTATTGGGATTTTATGTGATGGACCAACACAAAGTGGCACATAATTGTGAAGTGGAAGGAAAATGATAAGTGGTTTTCAATTTTTTTTACAAATTAATATGTGAAAAGTGCGGTGTGCATTTGTATTCAGACCCCCTTTACTCTGATACCCCAATATAGTGGAACCAATTGCCTTCAGAAGTCACCTAATTAGTAAACAGAGTCCACCTGTGTGTAATTTAATCTTTGTATAAATACAGCTGTTCTGTGAAGTCCTCAGAGGTTTATTAGAGAACCTTAGTGAACAGACAGCATCATGAAGGCCAAGGAACACACTAGACAGGTCAGGGATAAAGTTGTGGAGAAGTTTAAAGCAGGGTTGTGTTATAAAAAATATCCCAAGCTTTGAACATCTCACGGAGCTCTGTTCAATCCATTATTGGAAAATGGAATGAGTATGGCACAACTGCACACCTACCACCTAAACTGACCGGGCCGGGCAAGGAGAGCATTCATCAGAGAAGCAGCCAAGAGGCCCATGGTAACTCTGGAGGAGCTGCAGAGACCCACAGCTCAGGTGGGAGAATCTGTCCACAGGACAACTATTAGTCGTGCTTCTCCACAAATCTGCCCTTTATGGAAGAGTGACAAGAAGAAAATCATTGTTGAAAGAAAACCATAAGAAGTCCTGTTTGCAGTTTGTGAGAAGCCATCTGGGGGACACCGCAAACATGTGGAAGAAGGTGCTCTGGTCAGATGAGACCAAAACTGAACTTTGTGGCCTGAAAGCAAAACGTTTTGTGTGACGGAAAACTAACACTGCACATCACCCTGAACACACCATCCCCACCGTGAAACATGGTGGTGGCAGCATCATGTTGGGATGTTTTTCTTCAGCAGGGACAGAGAAGCTGGTCAGAGTTGATGGGAAGATGGATGGAGCCAAATACAGGGCAATCTTAGAAGGAAGAGTCTGCAAAAGACTTAAGACTGGGGCGGAGGTTCACCTTCCAGCAGGACAACGACCCTAAACGTACAGCCAGAGCTACAATGGAATGGTTTAGATCAAAGCATATTCATGTGTTAGAATGGCCCAGTCACAGTCCAGACCTAAATTACATTGAGAATCTGTGGCAAGACTTGAAAATTGCTGATCACAGACGCTCTCTATCCAATCTGACAGAGCTTGAGATATTTTGCAAAGAAGAATGGGCAAAAATGTCCCTCTCTAGATGTGCAAAGCTGGTAGAGACATCCCCAAAAAGACTTGCAGCTATAATTGGAGTGAAAGGGGGTTCTACAAAGTATTGACTCCGGGGGGCGCCATACAAATGCACTGCACACTTTTCACATATTTATTTGTAAAAAAATTCTAAAAACCATTTATCATTTTCCTTCCACTTTGTGTTGGTCCATCACATAAAATCCCAATAAATACATTTAAATTTTTGGTTGTAACATGACAAAATGTGGAAAATGTCAAGGGGTATGAATACTTTTTCAAGGCACTGTAGAGTACTTTCTAAGGAGACAGGCCATGCGTTAGGCAACCACAGGATAACGCCGTGACATTTACAGATCAGGATTTGACGTCACTTTCTGCATGCTTGTTTTAAGTCATTGACTCAAGAGTCTAGAAAAAGCCAGAAAACCAGCATTTTCAGAAGGAGGTCACGGCTGGTTCTCTTAGTTGGGTTTCCTATGAACAGACAACCTGTTTGCGTCCTACGAATCCCCCTGGGGGGGGGGGGGGCGGACGGTCTGGGAGCCTATCAGACAAACCTCCGGAGAGTCAGGTGTGTTGTCTCCTGGAAAGAGTCTCCTGGGCCTCAGACAGACACGTTCTGCAGGTGTGGGGGATGGGAAGACAAAAGACACAGACACAAAAGCAGGAGAAGGCCCTATTTATCATCCCTGGACCCAATTCTCACCGAATGGCAACGCACAGCGAGGTGGGGGCGGTGACTTGGGGGTGAGACACAGACCGCAAACAAAGGACACCCTCTGCCCCAGTGACCCGGATAATAAAGCAATGGACATAATTACAGGTGACCACTGCTTTGTAGTCTTACAACAATAATAAAAAAGAAAAGTGCCTTAATAAAGTGGATGAACGCCCATTGCACTGCGAATCCTAAACAACTGCCCTTTACTTGTTTTCACCTTTCTTCAGCCTTTATTACATCTTGCTGATCTCCTGCAACCTCTTTGCAGCCACTTCTTCCTTGCCTACATGCACTCATGCCAATTTTTTAGGACTGCGATGTCTCCGTGTTGAAACAACCATTTGTATTCTGCCAAGGAGCCCGTGTGGCAGGGTGACAACACAAGGGTGCAGGGACAAGGTGTTATCACTCTACAAGGCTCCATGCACACTAGCATCAGCGCACTGTCGATTGCTTTTCAGGGGACTGAGAAAAAAAAAAAAAAAGCTTTTCACACGTTCAGGAGTTTTGGCTTCTTTTTTTGCATTACCGGACCATGCCGCAACTGCTAGCCAAGTGTTTGGATTGGGGTTGCAGCGAGGCCCCATTCACTTGCATGGGGGAGTTAGACAGGCGGTGCCACCTGTCAGACTCGACACGTAGTTTTAGGATTGCCACACTGTGATGCAAATCATAATGGGTGCAGCAATGCGTGACACCATTGGGGAGATTTACTAAAACTGGAGCACTCAGAATCTGATGCAGCTGTGCATGGTAACCAATCGGCTTCTAGCTTCAGCTTGTTCAATAAAAGCTTTGACAAATCCTGGAAGCCGATTGGTTTTTATGCAAAGCTGCACCAGATTCTGTGTGCTCTAGTTTTATCAAATATCCCGCCACGTCTGCTTTTAGATGGGAGGTCTGGGGGGGGGGGGGGGGTAAAATCGCATATCACCCACCTTTTTTACCACCCATGTGAAGGGAGTCTAAGGCACGGACGGGTGTCACATACACGTGATGCATTTTTTAGCGTATCGGGTTTTTAGCTGCACAATTGAGCTCTATAAGAATGCATGTTTTGATGAAAGAGCATGAAAGAAAGACCTGCATGCTGTAGACATGTGCACTCCCGAAAAATTTGTTCGTTTTCATTTTATTCGTTTTTTTTCGTAAATTCGTAATTTCGTAAATCCGAAAATTCCAAAGAACGAAAAATCGGAAAATCAAAACATTCTAAATAACTAACTAATAATAACTAATAAATGATAGGTATTGGAATTTCCCTTTAAATTTGGCTGTTAGTGAACGTAACGAATACAAAATTTACCTGAAGTTACCAATGCCGTTTCTAAACAATTGGAACGGAACAAAATAATAATATAAATACGTTTTTATTATTATTGTTATTTATTATTAATTCGTTACGTTCCATTCGTTGCAGCATTCATTATTATGGAAAATTTCTAACTTCGGATAAATTCATTACGTTAGGATTCGCAGTTCAATGGGTGTCCATCCACTTTATTTTTTATTTTTATTTTTTAGATATATATTTTTTCTTTGTTGGGGGCTCGTCCGGGATCTAGCCACTTTATTAAAGGCACTTCTCTTTTATTATTGTTGTAAGGCTACAAAGCAGCGGTCACCTGTAATTTTGTCCATTGCTTTATTAAAAAAAACACACACACACATTAGGGGACGGCAGTAGCACCTCCTGAACACCTGCCAGCTGCTGTTATACCACCCTCTGAAAACATTCCATTGCAGATCACTTTTCAGAGGGCGGTAAGCATTGCCGCTAGTGTAAAAAGAGCCCCAAGTGCCCCCCAAATAAAAAATAAAAATAAAAAAGGGGGCCTTCGTGGTAGGATCACCAGGTATTATTTTTTGGAAAGCTGCAGATTAAAAAGCGGGACTAATGCCAAAACTTTTTTCCTGCCATGATGGATAGAGGAAGGGAGGGTTATAATCTCTGCCAGGTTTTAAATTTGCCATTTGTGGCCCAATGGGGAGATTTCTCTTCACTTCCTGTCTCATAGCCACAACAGGAAGTCATCATCAAACTGATTGCGGATGCAATGCTTTGCAGGCTGATATGCATAAAAAGTATACCTTTTTTTTTTTTTAGTTAAATATACGCACATTGTAACTGGTGAACTTATCCTTTAAAATGATTGGGATTATAATGGTGCCCACAATTACAAGGAATACATTTTATATAAAAATAGAATGTTTATTCATAAAATAACAATTAAAAAGAACAAAATCAGAGTATGAACTCATAATTGTTGTTATTTTATGAATAAATATTAAATTTTTATATAAAATACGTATTCCTTGTAATTGTGGGCACCATTTTAAACCCAATCATCCTCAAAAGATAAGTCCACCAGTTACAATGTGCGTATATTTAAAAAATAAAATAAAAAATATGTTTTATTATTCTTGTTGCTAGTTTTTAATTAAATAGGGATGAGGTGACGGATATTATAGTGTCACCTAATTTATCATTTGAGCGGTTATCCTTTAAAATACAATTTTTTCTCTGCTTTCACCTGCAATTTTTCAACTTGGTAACAGGGTCTCTCCAAGCAGCTGGATCTTCTACCTAAATAAGATTCAAACAAACTGCTCCAGTTTTTTTTTTTTTTTTTCTCTCTTCAAGAAAAATTGTGTAACTTCCACAAAAAAAAAAAAAAAAATAGAGAAGAGTCGTCCCATCTCGCGGCATATTGTTCCGCTCACTTCCAGACTTCACATGGAAGATGCATGCTGCGACCTGATACACAAAGAGGTTTCCTTCCCCTTCTGACACACACCAGACAGTAAAACCACAAAACGTCAGATCTGATGTTCGCCACTTTGTCCCCTGTGGATTGTTGTCACACATTATTTCATATATGACTGAAGACATAACACCCGACCGGGCTAACAACATCTACCAGCCAGAGGAGACACTCACATTATCACCACGGGTGACAGCAGATGGTACAAATATGGTAAAAAAAAAAAAAAAGTCCAATTAACTAAAAATAAAATATTAATTTTATATACACAATAATACGGCTCCAAATGATGATGCCATCAAAGAAAGGTTGAGACATGTCTATAGTCCAGTGGGCTGCCTAATATGTATACATCAAGAGGTTTATGTGAAGAATAACGATGTGTTGGCACTTGTGTCGTGGTTTTCCTGGCCGTTTTTCACAGTTAAATGAAAAAGCAACATTGACTATACACCAAAGTATTATGCGACACTTCAACCGCACTCAACACACTTACATTAGCAAATGACTGAATGAATCAATGAAACCTACAGTGTCACCAATTTCATGGGTGCGATGGAAACAAATTTGCGTAGTATGCAACAGGCATAAAGCCAAAGTGAACCTGTGCCCAGACTATGCACACTAAAATATTTACATATCCGGAGCATGGAGTATAAGCCCTTTAATACAAGGCCTCAATTACCTCTGTAGCCATAGGCATTGTGGAGAAATGAATCTTCAAAATTCACAACACAGGCACTGAAATCACAGCTCCCCGTCTTGTTATTTTCTATGAGGAGCAGAAACTTGAGCCTTCATTAAATGCACAGTAGGTGTTTCTAGACTATTAACCCCTATAAATTCCCAATCAAGTGACCTCTGTAACTCAGTTGGCGCCCCCTTTCCATCCTCTTTGACCACTGTGACAGCCAATCATAGTGAGCACATGGTTGCGAAATCTGCCCCTGCCTCCCAGTGTTAAAAATTAGCTAAAAGGGCCGCAGGGATGTTGGGTGGACTTTGACCGTGTCACTGTGATTGGCTGTCACAGTGGTCACATGATTGGAAGCCGATTCCGCCAGCTTCCAATCAGAGAAACCAAGAGATGCCTGCAACAGCTCAGGCACTGTGCTGGGAGTGCACAGTGAGCGAGCTCACAACACATGAACCTTGGCCACCATGTAAGCATATGTGCGGCGTGTGGGTGCCAAGTAGGGTTGCCACCTCTCCAGGATTCACCCAGAAAGTCTGTGTTTTGAATCATGTGTCCGGGTTTCGGTCTGCCTGAAACCTGGACACAATATTCAGACAGGAATGTGTCTTGGAACGGGGCCTGACGGGGGTGAGGGGGCACTATGCACGCCACATTACTAGTCTCTTTGGAGTGCCCGAAGTGTGTCCCAGGTCTGTTACAATCCTATAGTGTATGCTAAAAAAAAATGAATCAAAAAGCAATCCTAGTGTTAAGGCCAAGCCTCCCTGCTGCCACACACCTGCCTTACATGGTCGACAAGAGGAAAAAAACAAACACTTAAAACCAACTTTGGAGTCTTTGCGGATCATCAGTACAAGATAAATTTGATGGCAAATGTTTTGGTTACTTTTATATCGTGGAGAATTCATCAGGATGAGCGGGATTTGGTGTTAGAGGGGAGCAAATACAAGTAGAACTGGTAATGACCAAAGCTTGTTGGGGGCACTTTGATGTTCTCGTCTTAGGAGCAAGAGAGAAAGGGGACCTTTTTCCTATCACTGGTTCCAACTCTCTCTATAAGTTTCATAATTTTTTTCATACTGGAGAGGTCATTAGGATGCATTTGGTAGTAGGGGCCTGCAGAAAAAGGCAGAGCCAGTAATGCCCAAAAATTGAGGGGGGGGGGATGTGGAGGGTCACATTAACATCTTCATGCCAAAAGCCGGGGGGGGGGCAAATTGATATCTTTATCTTGGGTACCAGAGCATTTTACCCCATGAAGGAAGGTTTAGTGGTTGATGTGAGCAAGTATAGGAAGAGTAATGCCAAAAGTCTGGTTGTTGGGGAAGGGAGCACATCGAAATCTCTAACTTGGGTGCCAGAGAACCTTGTCATATCACTGGTTCCAACTCTCTACTTTCCTTTACTTTTATAAAGGGCCACAGACTGTATCACTCGGCCCTGCCCCCCGGCACGCCGCATTATTGGATGTAAATGACAGCAGCATGAGCCAATGGCTGTGCTGCTCTTGGTCCATCCAATCTAGCCAATCAACGGCCAGACTGATTGGAGAAGAGGACGTCAGGGGTGAGCACAGCAGGTGAACGGGCTCAGGTAAGTAAAACGGGGGGGCTGGGGGCGCGTCATTGCCAGTTTTTTTTTCACCTTAATGCATAGGATACAGCAACAAAAGAAAGACATGTGGATGCTGGTGGAGCTTTTAAGAGGGGTGGGGGTTGAAGGTGGGGCAGTGGAGGTCAGAGGTGAAGAGCGGTGAAAGTGAGCTGTGGATGGAGGATGCTGAGGTAAGCAGCTGTGGAAGAAAGCTGAACTATGTGTGTAGCGCACCCCTAAACTTTGCACTCTCTGTGCAACAGACCCTCTTGACTCTGTATGTATTGCACTCCTGGAATTTAATGCCCCTTTAAGACCCTCCTACGGTTAGTGAAATTTGATCACACCCACTATTTGATGCGGTTTGGAGGGTATGTGTTTGGGTGGAGTTTTGTGGGTCGCGGCTGAGTTCCTGCACCTATTTTCCTAAAAAAAAAAAACCCTACTTTTTTCATGGCTCATCGAGATGAATCAAATTTGGTAGTAGAGGTGAGAAGATATAGGCAGAGCTGGTAACGCCAAAAGTACGGTGAAGCACTTTGATATCCTTGCCTTGGATGCCAGAGGACCCTATGCCAATACCAGTTCCAACTCTCTCCCCAGCTCATCAGGATAAGTGGGATGTGGTGGTAGAGGCAAACAAATACATGCAGGGCTGATAACACTGAAAGTTTGGTGGGGCGTTTGATATCCTCACCTTGGGTACCAGAGGACCCTATACCATTACTGGTTCCAACTCTCTCTCCAGCTCATCAGGATGAGTGAGTTTTGGTGGTAGAGGTGAACAGATACAGAGCTGGTAATACTGAAAGGGGGTAGGGAGAAGGAACTTTGGTATTCTCACCTTGAGTGTCATAAGACCTTGTCCCATCAGTGCTTTGGTTACTTTTACATCATGGAAACCACATCAGGAAGAGTAAAATTTGGTGGTAGAGGGGAGCAGATACAAGCAGAGCTGGTAACAGGATGTACTTTTACCAGAGGTGCCAGAGGATCTTGTCCCATTACTGGTTCAAACTTCCTTTTCAGTCCATCAGGATGAGTGAGATTTAGGGGTAGAGGCAGTAGTGTATTTAGGTTTTGTGCTGCCCTAAGCCTGATTAAACTTGTGCACCCCCTAATTTAAATATGACCCACCCCTTCCTGTCAAGGCCACACCCCTTTCTGTTTAAGACTAGCGCTCAAATTTTCAAGTGGGGACACTAGTTCTGAGGGCCTGGGGGGGGCAATGGATTTCCTTAATTTGCATAGATTTCCTCTCACTTCCTCTTTGGCTATGGGGCAGGAAGTGAAGGGAAATCTCTGCAATGGGACAGGCATGCTAAAAAAATAACCTGACAGGGGCTATAACCTACCCTTACTCTATCCATAATGAAAAAAAAAAAAAAAAAGTGTTGCCCATAGTTCTACTTTAAGCACAAATTTCTGATAATTGTATGGAGAGGACTAAGAAGATATAACCATGCCAATGGTGCAGCAGAAAACATATAGCACAGTGAGGAAGGTTTGTGGTCCAGGACGATAGGACAGTGAAACTTAGAAGCAGTGCCCCCCCCCCCCCACAGTTGCGGAATGCCGGCCGCCTGCATACTGGAAGCAGTGCAGCCGCTTTATGGGGGCGCTAGACTAGACTAATTTGCCTCTTAGCCCAGTCCGCCCCATAAGACTGGTGCTACACTAACAGTGTAGCGCAAGTCGGCGGGGACTCTTTCCGTGCTGCCCCCCTGCAAAGTGCTGGCCTAGGCCAGGATACAGCGTTGGGTAGAGGGGAGCAGATACAAGCAGAGTCGGTAATGGGATGTACTTTGATATCCTAACTTTGGGTGGTAGAGGACCTTGTCCCATTACTGGTTTCAACTCTCTTTCCAGCTCATCAGGATGAATGAGATATGGTGGTAGAGGGGGGGACAGATACAAGGAGAGCTGGAAAAGTATGTTTGTGTGGGCACTTTGATGTCCTCACCTTGGGCGTCAGAGGACCTTGTCTTCCTACTGGTTCCAACCTCCTTTCCAGCTCATCTAGATGACTGACTGACTGACTGAGATTTAGTGAAAGAGGGAAGCAGATACAAGCAGAGTCATTAATGGTGGGGGGGTACTTTGATTGATATTCTCACTTTGGGTGCCAGAGAACCTTCTCCCATTACTGGTTCCAACTCCCTCTCCAGCTCAACAGGATGAGTGAGATTTGGTGGCAGAGGTGATCACTGAGCAGATAAAAGCAGAGCCGGAACGGATAGTACTTTAAAGCGGTGTTCCAACTATATTAAGCAATTTTTATCATTAATATATTTTAAGAGGCAATCATACAGTAAATATATGTTGACTTACTGTTTTAAAATCGTCCGCCGATCACACAAGTTATTGGCAAATGACACTTTTTAAAAATCATCTCTGCCGTTCTCATTTTGCTTGTGGGCATGTGAAGCCCACAAGCACTTTCTTCCCGGATGCTGATGACGCTCTGTGACATGAAGCACCGCCCGTCCCACCCCATTCTCGCGCATGCGCATTGTAACAGCGCCGCAGCGCCATCAACCTTTCGGGTTGCCATCACAACGGGCGTCGTCGTCGGAAGTGCAGCCCCGTTGTGATGGTAACGAAGAAAACAAAACCAGTGTAAGAAGACGGCTGATATGTAATGGTGATGGGAGAGAAGAGTGCATCGGCCATTTTTAAAATATGTCTGTCATCCTGCATTGGAACAAAGGTTTAAATGCTACAGTGCTGTGATGTTCCATTAAATTAGAAAGACAAATAATCAGCAATTATCTACTGTTTATTGAAGAAGTGCTGGAGATTCGGGCGCGATCGATAGCAAACAATGCTGCCTGTAGCCGCACGTACTTCTCCTATGCAGGCTGGTCTGTGACTGAGCGATCACAACAAAGGGCTCTATTCCAGTGTTGAAAATGGCGCCGAAATCTTAATTGAATCGCGTCACTTCCTGTTTTGAAGTCCCGCGATTCTAGCCCTAGGGGAAGCACACTGCATCCTGGGAAATTATGACACACATTTCCCAGGAGCAGTAGCGAGCTGAAGAGCCAAGAGAGATGACGACACAAACCGAGGCGATTCAGAAGGCAGATTTTGTGGGACCACATAGCAACAGGTATTTCCAGGTGAGTAAAAAAAAATATTCAAATGTTTGTTTTTTTTAAGGAATTATATGCACATTAATGCAATATTGTTTTTTGATGGAAACTCCACTTTAATATCTTCACCTTGGGTGCCAGAAGACCCCGTCCTCTTACTGGTTCTAATGCCGCGTACACACGATCGGAAATTCCAAAAAGAAAAGTTGGATGTGAGCTTTTGGTGTGTAGGCTCCATCTGACCTTTTCTGTCTGAATTTCCGCCCACAAAAATTTGAGAGCTGGTTCTTAAATTTTCCGTCAAGAAGAAAAGTTCTTGTCGGAAATTCCGATCGTCTGTATGCAATTCCGACGTGCAAAAAAAAACACGCATGCTCATGTAGCGGGGTCCTCAATTTAAGGGAAGTGTTTGGGAGGTAGTATGCCCAAACACCCTAATTTGTCAGGGTTTTACAACCATTTTATCCACAGAGAGAGTATTGGTGTACAGTTCCCTGTGGCCTACAGGTGGGGCTGCCATGGTAGGCTAGGGTTGAACCACTAATACAGGGCTGTGCTTTTTGTGTCCTCTCTCTGCAAACGTACGGTAGGGCGGGGTTAACCTGCTGTGCATGCTGGGAGAGGAGATAAAAGGGGCAGACGCTGCTTGTTCAGGTGGTTGGTGGTGGTTAGTCGGTGGGGTCCTACCCCAGGTTCTTGTTCCAGTCCGCCCTGGGCGCCCTAGGCCCAGGGGCGGGTGTTCCTGTTCCATCCTGGGCACCTTTAGTCCCAGGGTGAGGTACTACTCTGCTGTTTCTGTCTGCCCTGGGTGCGTGGACTCTGGAATTGCAGCAAAGGCCTGGGCCCAGCACCTTTGGCTGGAGCCCATCGGGGATCGAGGAATCTCAGGGTGCCGCCTTGCGAGGGGACCCGTATCTGAGTAGAGGAGGCCGGGTAAGGAACTGTTCCGAAGGACTGATGCGGTAGTCACGGTGAAGGAAAGGGTCCCAGGAACTCTCCGGAGGGATGTCTTCTCCCTAGGCCAAGGCCAAGTTCACCAGGTCTGTGATAGAGGCCTTGAGTAAAGCGTGAGTGTCATTTGGCTGCTAGTCTTGTCTTAAGTAGACTATCCATTTGAGGCTGAGTCTGTTCGAGAAGCTGAACAGTGAAGTGACTGAGATTGTGCCTGGACCTCTCCCCACATCTTGTGCTGTCCTTTTTCTTGCTCCAACCTTTGTTCCTATCAAGAGACTGTTATTTGCTAAGAGAAGAAATAAACTCTCTGTTGGAGTTACAGCGAGTGTAGACATTCTATTCACTGGGGGAAACAAGGACTCAAATCTGTTATCCACAGAGGCATACCTCCCAACAGGCACGGAAATCTCTCGGGTTTTTCCCGCACAGCACCCTCCTTCCCGCATTCCCGCGAGAATTGATTAATTCCCGCACAGCAGGAAGTGGAGGAACAAGCAGCGGCGGAAGCAGGTAAGGTAAGCCACCCGCCCCCCCCCCCCCCCCCCGTGATCAGCGAAAAATGTCCCGCGCCCCGCCCCCCCCCCCCCGCTCAACAACTTTCGTTGGCAGGGACGAATTTTTTTTTAAATGTCCCGCAGGGAAGAGGGGAGATCTGAATGTCCCGCAGTGGGACTTTTAAAAAGTTGGGAGGTATGAGACAGAGGTGAAAAAACATTTTCTGGCTCAACTGTGAAATGACCCACCAACAACACCGCTCAAACTCTTAATACAGGAGGGTACGGGCTTGTGGCATGGTGTGCTCCTTCTTCCTGCGAAGAGCCGAAGAGCAAAACAGGTAAAAGGGGGTCTTGTGCCTTGTTGCCTATTGAATTTCATTGATCTCGGCTCGTCGTACGTCTTGTACGTCACCGCGTTCTTGACGATCGGAATTTCCGACAAGATTTGTGTGACCGTGTGTATGCAACACAAGTTTGAGCCAACATTCCGTCGGAAAAAAAACGCATGGTTTTCTTGTCGGATTTTCCGATCGTGTGTACGCGGCATAACTCTCTCTCCAGCTCATCGGGATGAGTGAGATTTGGTGGCAGAGGTGAGCAATGATCAGATAAAAGCAGAGCCGTAACGGATACGACTTTCATATCTTCACCTTGGGTGCCAGAAGACCCCGTCCTCTTACCGGTTCCAACTTTCTCACCAGCTCATCGGGACAAGTGAGATTTGGTGGCAGAGGTGAGCAATGATCAGATAAAAGCAGAGCCGTAACGGATACGACTTTCATATCTTCACCTTGGGTGCCAGAAGACCCCGTCCTCTTACCGGTTCCAACTCTCTCACCAGCTCATCGGGATGAGTGAGATTTGGTGGCAGAGGTGAGCAATGATCAGATAAAAGCAGAGCCGTAACGGATACGACTTTCATATCTTCACCTTGGGTGCCAGAAGACCCCGTCCTCTTACCGGTTCCAACTCTCTCACCAGCTCATCGGGATGAGTGAGATTTGGTGGCAGAGGTGAGCAATGATCAGATAAAAGCAGAGCCGTAACGGATACGACTTTCATATCTTCACCTTGGGTGCCAGAAGACCCCGTCCTCTTACCGGTTCCAACTTTCTCACCAGCTCATCGGGACAAGTGAGATTTGGTGGCAGAGGTGAGCAATGATCAGATAAAAGCAGAGCCGTAACGGATACGACTTTCATATCTTCACCTTGGGTGCCAGAAGACCCCGTCCTCTTACCGGTTCCAACTCTCTCACCAGCTCATCGGGATGAGTGAGATTTGGTGGCAGAGGTGAGCAATGATCAGATAAAAGCAGAGCCGTAACGGATACGACTTTCATATCTTCACCTTGGGTGCCAGAAGACCCCGTCCTCTTACCGGTTCCAACTCTCTCACCAGCTCATCGGGATGAGTGAGATTTGGTGGCAGAGGTGAGCAATGATCAGATAAAAGCAGAGCCGTAACGGATACGACTTTCGTATCTTCACCTTGGGTGCCAGAAGACCCCGTCCTCTTACCGGTTCCAACTCTCTCACCAGCTCATCGGGATGAGTGAGATTTGGTGGCAGAGGTGAGCAATGATCAGATAAAAGCAGAGCCGTAACGGATACGACTTTCGTATCTTCACCTTGGGTGCCAGAAGACCCCATCCTCTTACCGGTTCCAACTTTCTCACCAGCTCATCGGGACGAGTGAGATTTGGATGAATAGGCAAGCAGAAACAGGTAACTAGAAGATCAGGATTGGGTCTGGTTGATCTTTCAAAGCTAAACATTCACCTACCCGTTTCCCACACATGATAATGAAAAGAAAACATAAACCGTACACAATTACACGTCGAGGAGGTGGCCGCTCTAGTTTGAAGCCATGCATGATTCAGTCTACAGAGGGTTCAGTGGGTCCAGGCTCTGCAGTCAGAGGAGGAGATCATAGGAAACAAGAAGCTTCTGTTCAGAGATCACAGCGAGGGAGTGGCGGACTCCGAAGAACAGAGACACAAAGGGAAAGGGGACACAGTATTATATATAGTCCTTTCTGTCTGCCGGAGGATTTGCTGCTAATAATTTGGCTCAGCTTACATGTATTGAATGGGACGAGGCAATGACAAGGCCTGTTTTCACATGGAGCAAATTAAATAGTTACATGTGTACGGCGGACAATGCGTGACAAGTGACATTGTGCAAACATACCCACCATGAACGCATGCTACATTGTCAGCGTTCCTTAATTCTAGAACAGCAATCCTTGCTCTACAAAGAGGAATTGATGGGATTTTTAGGACTTGCCTTCAAATTATTGTAAAGCGTTCTCTATTTTAACAACAGCGATCCTTGCACTCTACAAAGAGGAACTGATGTTTTTTTGTTTAAAAATTGCATTCAAAATTTACTATAAAAGCATTCTTTATTTCTAGAACGGTGATGATTCAGCTCCAGAAAGAGGAACGGATGGAGTTTTTTAAAGGCATAGTCCATGATTGGGACCATACTTGGGCCTCATACACACAGGGAGTTAGAAAAAATTAGCTGCAAAGCCACTATCAATGCCTTGAAAAAGTGGCAGTAAAAACGTGCTTTTAGTAGCTTTTTGCATTGGCGTTAATGCGTGTTTGCTTTTAGCAGCGATTCTCTGCCTCTATTCAAAACCAATGGTTCCCTATGAGAGCCGTTTTAACTGATTCGACTTTCTGCCCATTGATTTGAATAGAAGTCGCATTCAAGTCGGATCATCGTGATCCGACTTGTGGTGCAACTTGTGCTTTGGAGGATCTTGAAGGGGAACCCCATGCCAAAATTAAAAAAATGGCACAGGGTCCCCCCCAAGATCCATACCAGGCCCTTTAAGTCTGGTATGGATCTTGAAAGGGAACCCCACGCCAAAATGGAAAAAAAACAAAAAAAAAGTGTGTGTGTGTGTGTGTGTGGGGGGGGGGGGGGGTCCCCCCTTCCCAGGACCATACCAGACCCTTCAGGAAAAAACGCCCAACTGCTCCTAAATGTCCGTTTAGCAGCTACTGTGCACATGAGGCCTTCGGGTGCAACATGAAACATGGCAACACCCTTAAACCCCCTCCCCTGAATTGTGGGGTGCATCACCATGGAGCGTCTTGACGTTTGAATTTAGCATAGCTAGCCCCGTCTTCCATTTACAGGGATCTGTGAATGGGAAGTCCCATCAGAGACTCACAGATCACACTTGTAGTCCATTCCTTACATTTCTCCAGCCCCATAACAGAAGGCCTGTACCTCTGTACGAATCTGGGTCTGGGATTTCAACCATGTAGGGCACAGTACATTGCACACATGATGCACTGAGGGGACATATTGCCTCCTCCCCACCGTGATCACTTTACAGAGAGGCGGCAAGGTGAAAGAATAAAAAAAACGCAGCTGTTGTTGCACTATTCACTTTCAATCTAGAGCTCTCTGCCACAGCCTAATAGTCAGCATTTTTTAAACCACTTCCTCTGAGCCCAGGCCATACTCAGCCAGTAACTGGACAGTGCACTACAATAATGAGCTCTCTTCTCTGCCACTCTGCTCTCTCCTCCCATCAGCATGCTTCTCATCAGCACAATCATTGATTGGCTCCTTTAGCTGCTTCTTCCACTTACACTCCAGCCCTGCTGCACAATGACTGTAAAAGGCTAATACCAGGTCACACCCAAGTAATTAAACTGCTTGCATTTAAAAATAAATCATCACCAATATTGCAACTGCTGGGAGTTCAGCACCTACTGACCTAGGCATGCCCCCAGAACTACACATCCCAAGAGACTTTTCCCTACACAATACATATTGTGTAGATCGGCCCATGGAGGTCAAGGCAGTAGCGGTGTTTTTCTAGGGAAGAAATCAATGTATGTGTTAGGTTAGAGGGACAGTGAAGGGTGGAAGATAGGCAGAATTCTGTAGTCCAGCAGGCAGCAACGACAACGCTGGTTGAGATTTCAGATCAGCAAAGGTGCTATGCTGTCTGCCCAGACAGGAGGTTGGGAGCTTACTGGATTTCTAGCAAATGAAGAGAAAATGCTAGGTTTCAAAGATACATACATTACCTTTTACCAGATGGGCTATTGGTGTACTAGTGACCCTATGTCAATGAGGTCACTTTAAAAAGGCATCAATAAAGATTTCCATGTGCTATGCAGAAACTTTCCGTACACACTGTTCTTAACCAAGATGAAGTGCATATGTGCCAGGCATTGAGAGCCAAAATAATTCCCCATCAGCCGATACAAGATACCATTAGGTGGCTTCAACTTTGGTTCCGAGTATGACAGAGGCACTGAATGGCTGTCTAACCCCCATTAGCCCACAACTGCATCTACCTGGCCTTTATTACCCAACCAAGTCCACTACCCCTGCCCCATTAAACAACCAGGGCCTCTACCTCTCCTAAATTAGACATCCAATGCCTCTACCTCACCCCCTTTAGCCAACCGCTGCCTCTACCTCTCCTCCATTACCCAACCAATGCCTCTACCTCTCCTCCATTACCCAACCAATGCCTCTACCTCTCCTCCATTACCCAACCAATGCCTCTACCTCTCCTCCATTACCCAACCAATGCCTCTACCTCTCCTCCATTACCCAACCAATGCCTCTACCTCTCCTCCATTACCCAACCAATGCCTCTACCTCTCCTCCATTACCCAACCAATGCCTCTACCTCTCCTCCATTACCCAACCAATGCCTCTACCTCTCCTCCATTACCCAACCAATGCCTCTACCTCTCCTCCATTACCCAACCAATGCCTCTACCTCTCCTCCATTACCCAACCAATGCCTCTACCTCTCCTCCATTACCCAACCAATGCCTCTACCTCTCCTCCATTACCCAACCAATGCCTCTACCTCTCCTCCATTACCCAACCAATGCCTCTACCTCTCCTCCATTACCCAACCAATGCCTCTACCTCTCCTCCATTACCCAACCAATGCCTCTACCTCTCCTCCATTACCCAACCAATGCCTCTACCTCTCCTCCATTACCCAACCAATGCCTCTACCTCTCCTCCATTACCCAACCAATGCCTCTACCTCTCCTCCATTACCCAACCAATGCCTCTACCTCTCCTCCATTACCCAACCAATGCCTCTACCTCTCCTCCATTACCCAACCAATGCCTCTACCTCTCCTCCATTACCCAACCAATGCCTCTACCTCTCCTCCATTACCCAACCAATGCCTCTACCTCTCCTCCATTACCCAACCAATGCCTCTACCTCTCCTCCATTACCCAACCAATGCCTCTACCTCTCCTCCATTACCCAACCAATGCCTCTACCTCTCCTCCATTACCCAACCAATGCCTCTACCTCTCCTCCATTACCCAACCAATGCCTCTACCTCTCCTCCATTACCCAACCAATGCCTCCACCTTTCCTCCACTAGCCAACCAATGCCTCTACCTCTCCTCCATTACTCAACCACCGCCTCTACCTCACCTCCATTACTCAACCACCGCCTCTACCTCACCTCCATTAGCCAACCACCGCCTCTACCTCACCTCCATTAGCCAACCACCGCCTCTACCTCGCCTCCATTAGCCAACCACCGCCTCTACCTCGCCTCCATTAGCCAACCACCGCCTCTACCTCGCCTCCATTAGCCAACCACCGCCTCTACCTCGCCTCCATTAGCCAACCACCGCCTCTACCTCGCCTCCATTAGCCAACCACCGCCTCTACCTCGCCTCCATTAGCCAACCACCGCCTCTACCTCGCCTCCATTAGCCAACCACCGCCTCTACCTCGCCTCCATTAGCCAACCACCGCCTCTACCTCGCCTCCATTAGCCAACCACCGCCTCTACCTCGCCTCCATTAGCCAACCACCGCCTCTACCTCGCCTCCATTAGCCAACCACCGCCTCTACCTCGCCTCCATTAGCCAACCACCGCCTCTACCTCGCCTCCATTAGCCAACCACCGCCTCTACCTCGCCTCCATTAGCCAACCACCGCCTCTACCTCGCCTCCATTAGCCAACCACCGCCTCTACCTCGCCTCCATTAGCCAACCACCGCCTCTACCTCGCCTCCATTAGCCAACCACCGCCTCTACCTCGCCTCCATTAGCCAACCACCGCCTCTACCTCGCCTCCATTAGCCAACCACCGCCTCTACCTCGCCTCCATTAGCCAACCACCGCCTCTACCTCGCCTCCATTAGCCAACCACCGCCTCTACCTCGCCTCCATTAGCCAACCACCGCCTCTACCTCGCCTCCATTAGCCAACCACCGCCTCTACCTCGCCTCCATTAGCCAACCACCGCCTCTACCTCGCCTCCATTAGCCAACCACCGCCTCTACCTCGCCTCCATTAGCCAACCACCGCCTCTACCTCGCCTCCATTAGCCAACCACCGCCTCTACCTCGCCTCCATTAGCCAACCACCGCCTCTACCTCGCCTCCATTAGCCAACCACCGCCTCTACCTCGCCTCCATTAGCCAACCACCGCCTCTACCTCGCCTCCATTAGCCAACCACCGCCTCTACCTCGCCTCCATTAGCCAACCACCGCCTCTACCTCGCCTCCATTAGCCAACCACCGCCTCTACCTCGCCTCCATTAGCCAACCACCGCCTCTACCTCGCCTCCATTAGCCAACCACCGCCTCTACCTCGCCTCCATTAGCCAACCACCGCCTCTACCTCGCCTCCATTAGCCAACCACCGCCTCTACCTCGCCTCCATTAGCCAACCACCGCCTCTACCTCGCCTCCATTAGCCAACCACCGCCTCTACCTCGCCTCCATTAGCCAACCACCGCCTCTACCTCGCCTCCATTAGCCAACCACCGCCTCTACCTCGCCTCCATTAGCCAACCACCGCCTCTACCTCGCCTCCATTAGCCAACCACCGCCTCTACCTCGCCTCCATTAGCCAACCACCGCCTCTACCTCGCCTCCATTAGCCAACCACCGCCTCTACCTCGCCTCCATTAGCCAACCACCGCCTCTACCTCGCCTCCATTAGCCAACCACCGCCTCTACCTCGCCTCCATTAGCCAACCACCGCCTCTACCTCGCCTCCATTAGCCAACCACCGCCTCTACCTCGCCTCCATTAGCCAATCACCGCCTCTACCTCGCCTCCATTAGCCAACCACCGCCTCTACCTCGCCTCCATTAGCCAACCACCGCCTCTACCTCGCCTCCATTAGCCAACCACCGCCTCTACCTCGCCTCCATTAGCCAACCACCGCCTCTACCTCGCCTCCATTAGCCAACCACTGCCTCTACCTCGCCTCCATTAGCCAACCACCGCCTCTACCTCACCTCCATTAGCCAACCACTGCCTCTACCTCACCGCCATTAGCCAACCACTGCCTCTACCTCACCTCTATTAGCTAACATTGCCTCTACCTCACCTCCATTAGCTAACATTGCCTCTACCTCACCTCCATTAGCCAACCATTGCCTCTACCTCACCTCCATTAGCCAACCACTGCCTCTACCTCACCTCCATTAGCCAACCAATGCATCTACCTCACCTCCATTACCCAACCAATCCCTCCATCTTTCATATGGTGTGATATTTAGAATCCACACAGCGCATTGAGTAGTTCATAAATTTTAATTCTACTTCACATAGAGCTGCAGCAAAGAAACAAAAATAAAGACCTTTTTTTTGCAACGGATGAGGGCATAGAGCTTAGAGTAGCAGACCCAAAATCAATATTTGATTTGTGGTCCACTTGAGGTCCACATTGAGATCACTCGGTTCTTGAGGAGCTGTGTGTGTGCCAATGATCCGTACTCTTCATGACTAATCGTTAGTGTTTTTAGTAGCCTGTGTGCTCCCATAGTATAGAGGGCTATCTTTGTATCACGCATTGGATTTATCCATTTACATCCACCCAGACAAAATGGATAACTTGTATACCGCAGATCAGAGTCTGCACTGTCCATTCATTGTAAACTTCTCTCTCTCCAACAATCATGAAATCTCAAATAAGATGAATGGTCTAATTCCTGTTGAGTGCACAGTCCCATCTGTTTTCCTATGTTTGGGGGTAGGTAACAGATAAAACAACAAACACAGTGTCAATACACACAGCAGGAAAAGGCAAACTGAGACACAACTATACAAAAGACATCCCTACCCCAGGGATGGAAGGAACCACAACAATATATCTCGCTGCATCTGTATCCTGTCTACAACCATCTTCCGATGGCAAGCTCTTCAGAACCACATCCTATCCTACTCCTATTATCTCCAGATACTCAGCATAAAAAATATTTTACAGGAGGACCTTAAAGTTGAACTCCAGAAAAAACAAAAATTATTTTGCACTGCAAGGGTTGAACGCTTCTATATGTCTGGAGTATGGAGTAACAAGGACTTCTACCTACCTTATCCCTTATTCTCTTGGTAGCCGGTGCTCAACTCTACACCCTAATGCCGCGTATACATGATCGGAATTTCCGACAACAAAACCGTGGATTTTTTTCCAACGGATGTTGGCTTAAAACTTGTCTTGCCTACACACGGTCGCACAGATGTTGCTCGGAAATTCCGAACGTCAAGAACGCGGTGACGTACAACACTACAACGAGCCGAGAAAAATAAAGTACGATGATTCCGAGCATGCGTCGAATTGATTCTGAGCATGCGTAGAATTTTTGTGCGTCGGAATTGGATACACACAATTGAAATTTCCGACAAGAACTTTTGTTGTCGGAAAAATTGAGAACCAGCTCTCAAAAATTTGTTGTCGGAAATTCCGACAGCAAATGTCCTATGGAGCCTACACACGGTCGGAATACCCGACCAAAAGCTCACATCAAACGTTTTTTTGTCGGAAATTCCGATCGTGTGTGCGCGGCATTATGCTCTGACTTGTGGGCAGTCTTTTTTGCGTCTAAACCTACAATGCAGGGCTACTTGCCCTTCATTGTACTTGATGAAGAGCATTCTGTGATCAGAGAAGGTGGAACGTTTACTCGTCTGCCCATTCTCTATTGTGGTAACCAATAGTAAGGCTTCCATGAATGGAGCTTGGGGGCGGAAATGGCAGGCATAGTCAGCAATTTGGACAATCAGTATAAGCAAATAGTGCACAGTGATGTTCATCTGGTGCACACCACCTCATGACGCACAGACTGGTGCTAAACTCTTTCCATTTGGCATTCCCAACACTGACACCCATTTCTCATAGGAAGCTGAAGAATGACAACTGGCAGCTAAACATCACATCAGATAGGAATGATTCTTCAAACACCAGAGCCAACTGGAAGTTCGCATTGGGAGTCTCTCATGGGTCATGTCTGTGCGTTGTAGAGAACAAAAACACAAGTGCTCTGTGCTACTTAGGTGCATTAGGATGCCATTCAAAATGAATGCCATTGCATTTGGTGCATTACTGCCATGCAGTGGTGTGAATCAGCCCATATAAAGGAACCTGTCAAAAAGGATAACACCCTTGTAATTAGGCTTTTATGGAAGAGGCTCTAATCTGGTTCTGAGGCCCATGAGTTGGTGGTAAAAGCTGCTTCCACCATATCCTAAAAGGTCTTTTGCTTCATGATGAGGACCCTTGAGGTTCTACTAGGATAAGGTGACCAGATTTTTACAATGAAATCCGGGGACATATTTTTTAATTTTTTTTATTGGCAAATGGTAATTATTTTATACGCATATTTTGCAGTCAGTGGTGTAGCATGGGTTGTCAGTGCCCGGGAAAAGGCAAGAAATTTGCACCCCCCGCCAGACTTTTAGCACTCCCTGAGTCCCTTCTAGGCATGTGCATTTCGTTTCAAATCGAAATTCGGACGAATTTTCATTATTCGGACGCATCCGAATGAACGAATTACAATGCCAACGAATTCAACCGAATCCGAAATAACGTTTCGAATCAAAAAACCACGGACGAAATTTGAATCGAATTCGAAAAAAATTCTAGTCATATCGAATTTGAAAACAATTAGAATAGAATCGAAAATATTGGAAAGAATCGAATAGAAAAACAATAGAACAGAATAGAATAAAATACAATATATAAATTATATTTTATTCTATTCTGTTCTATTTTTTTTCTATTCTAATCTTTTCTAATTGGAATTTGAAAAATCGGTCGCATTCGAAAATATTTCAACCAAATTCGAAAATATTTCTACCGGATTCGATAATATTTCATCCGCATTCGATAATATTTCATCCGCATTCGATAATATTTCATCCGCATTCGATAATATTTCATCCGCATTCGATAAGATTCCAACCAAATAGAAAAGACCATGTTCCGACATTCGAATTTCGTATAGAATGAATTCAAATTCCAATTAGAAAAGATTAGAATAGAAATAGAAAATAGACTACAAATAGACTAGACTAGGGAAATGGCTGCTAATGGTTTGCAGGAAAAAAAAAAAATGAAATAGATGCTTATAGTCTGCAGATCTGATGAGAAAATTAAATAGATACTAATAGTCTGCAGGAGATCTGCAAAAAAAATATATAAATGCTAAATAGTCTGCAGGAGATCGGATGGAAATAAATAGTAAATCGGCCAAAAAAATAAAATAAATGAAATAGATGCTATTTATTTCCATCAGATAATTTTTTTTTTTGCAGATTACTATTTATTTCCATCCGATCACCTGCAGACTATTAGCATTTATATAAATTTTTTTTGCAGATCTCCTCCATTTTCTCATCAGATCTGCAGACTATAAGCCTCTATTTCATTTATTTTTTTCCTGCAAACCATTAGCAGCCATTTCCCTAGTCTAGTCTATTTCTAGTCTATTTTCTATTTCTATTCTAATCTTTTCTAATTGGAATTTGAATTCATTCTATACGAAATTAGAATGTCGGAACATGGTTTATTATAATCTTTTCTATTCGGTAGATATATTTTCGAATTTGGTTGAAATATTTTCTAATGCGACCGATTTTTCGAATTCCAATTAGAAAAGATTAGAATAGAAATAGAAAATAGACTAGAAAAAAACAATAGAAAAACAGAATAGAATATAGATACTATCTATTTCATTTTTTTTTTTTTTTTTTTTTGCAGATTACTGTTTGTTTCGGATGAGAAAAAATCCGATTAAAATATTATCGAATCTGGTTGAAATTTTTTCGAATTCGGTTGAAATAATTTCGAATGCGACCGATTTTTCGAATTTGGTCGAAAACGAAACGAAATCCGAAAACAAATTTAACGAATCTAACTAAACGAAATTAATTAATTAACGAATTAAAACCAATTTTTTCCTTTTGCACGTCTAGTCCCTTCCACTATTACAGTAGTAACGTATTTGCCGGCGTATAAGGCAACTGGGCGTATAAGGCGACCCCCTAATAGCTTGTTTTTGGGATATACTCGCCGTTTAAGACGACCCCCTTCCGACACACCTCACTGTGACCATTGCATACCTCACTGTGCCCATCTCCAGAACTCCTGTATGCAGAGTCCGACTTCGGGCGTCCATTGTTTTCAAAAGCCACGCCTCCTCCTCGTCCTGTTCCGCGATAGGCGAATCACTCAGTTTCCCAGCAGAGCCTGTGTTCGGTGTTCCGCCTATCATGGAGGTCCTCTCGTTCGAGGCCGAGGATGAGAGGATCTCCGTGAGAGGCGGAGTGTTCCGCCTATCATGGAACAGGACGAGGAGGCGGCGCGGCTTTTGAACAATGGACGGAGTCTGACTGACTCTGCATACAGGTACCGGTGTATAATACGACCCCCGACTTTTGGGGGATATTTTTAAAGTACAAAAGGTCGTCTTATACGCTGGAAAATACGGTACTGACCAAGTAGATTCCTACACTGACCACAACAATGACCTACCTGATTCCTACCCTCAGGGCCGCCATTATGAATTTTGGGGCCCCTTACACAGCTTCAGGCATGGGCCCCCTGGAACAGAGGAGAACGGGGGGGGGGGGCTGCTGCCAGGAATTGAGTAAAAAAAAAAAAAGGGGGGGGGGTTGCCATCTGGGGCCCTGGGGACCTCCGGGCCCCTTACAGGTGTACTGCCTGTACCCCCTGATGGCGGCCCTGCCTACCCTACCTGATTCCTACACTAACCACTACACTGACCCACCTGATTCCTATACTGACCACTACACTGACCTACCTGAGTTCTATACAGACCCCAACACTGACCTACCTGATGCCTGCACTACTCATACCCCCCCCCCACATGAACAGTGTAGATTGGTTGATTTTGCTCACCTCTCCATGGCCTCCATGCTAATCCATCAGGGCTCTCCCCAGCACCAGGTACTGTTCCTGACACCCAGCCGCTCCTCAGTATCCTCTGCCAAGAGCTTCTCCAATAGCCGCTGTACGCTCTGCATCGCCCCTCCCCTCCGCCATTCTCGCACACACGGGAACCCGCACCAGAGGGATCATGGGGGACAGGCTGGACCATAGGAGTCCCTGGGTGGGGGGGGGCAACACAGCACACTTGGGGGGGCACAGTAATGATTTTGCGCCCACCCGCAAATGTTGCACCCAGGGTGAGAGCACCAGATGCCCTCCCCCAAGCCACAGCAATCCGGGGACAGACTGGCTCCGGTGACAGTGTCCTCAATCCGGGGACTTTCCCCGGAAACTGGGGATGTCTGGTCACCCTATACTAGGAGGTTTAGCAGATCACCTTTAGATCCTTTGTGATAAACCTTGATAAAGCCTACAAAAGGTGGCAGTTATTATTATTATTAAGGATTTATATAGCCCCAACAGTTTGTGCAGCGCTTTACAACATGAGGCAATTTAGTTACAATACAGGAGGAATCAGAGGGTCCTGCTTGTTAGAGCTTACAATCTAAAAGGGAGGGTCAAAAGGTAACTTTCAGCCAGTGTGTACGGCAGTGGGCTTCTGTAGAAGGGGCATGACCAAAAAAGGTCTGCCGATCAGCCAATGGTTGAGAGCGCTGACCGGTGCGGAGGGGGGGGGCAGTCCCCCTGTTAGAACACAACAGCTCAGTGGGGGAAATCCCTGTACCAACATTGCATAGTTAGTACAGTGCCTCCTCTCGAGCTCTTCAGTTATTCTCTTTCAGCCAGCTGGGTTGAATGAAAAACAAAACAAATAGTGTGCATTTGGCTAAAAAGTGGACAGAATAGGAGATAGTCAGACAGGTTGGGGTAGGGAGTTCCAGAGAATGGGAGAAGCTCAGGAGATGTCCTGGAAGTTAACATAGGATGAGGTGATAAGGGAACTAGAGAGCAGGAGGTCTTGGGAGGAACAAAGAAAACCATTTGGTTGGTATTTTGAGACTAGGCTAGTGAGGTAGCTGGGGGCCAAGTTGTGGATGGCTTTGTAAGTTATTGTTAGTATTTGGAACAATGGAGGGATTGGCAGAGAGGGTTGGGCTGGTAAGGTGGACGAGTCTGGCAGCAGCATTCATTATAAACTAAAGGAGAGATAAGTTATGTGAGGCGCGCGCCCACTGCATGGCGGGACAGAGAGCCAGAACGGGGGATCAATGAAAACAGACAAATCCCAGTTCTGTCAGGGGAGGAGAGACAGATCGCTGTTCCTGACCACTAGGAACAGCAGATCTCTCTCCTCCTCCAGTTAGTCCCCTCCCCCTACAGTTAGAAACACCTCCCAGGGAACACATTTAACCCCTTTCCTGCCAGTGACATTTATACAGTAATCAGTGCATTTTTATAACACTGATTGCTGTATAAAAGTCATTGGTCCCCAAATCAAAGGTCAAAAGTGTCCGAACTGTCCCCCACAATGTCGCAGTCCCGCAAGAAAAAAAAAAAAAAAAACAAACAAATCGCCGCCATTACTTGTAAAAAATAAATAAATGCCATAAATCTAGTCCCTATTTTGTAGACGCTATAACGTTTGCGTAAACCAATCAATATACGCTTATTTCATTTTTTTTTAACCAAAAATATGTAGAATACATATTGGCCTAAACTGATGAAGAATTTTTATTTTTGGGTATTTATAAAAGCAAAAAAGTTAAAAATATTGTTTTGTTTTTCAAAATTGTCGCTCTTTTTTTGTTCATCGCGCAAACAATAAAAACCGCAGAGGTGATAAAATACCACCAAAAAAAAAGCTCTATTTGTGGGGGGGGGGGGAATACGTTTTTGTGTACGTCGCACAATTGTCAGTTAAAGCAACGCAGTGCCGGATTGCAAAAAAGGGCCTGGTCATTAAGGGAGAAAATCTTCCGGTCTGTAAGTGGTTAAACATATAAACCATTCCGGCAGTCACACAACCTCTTCACAGCGAGTGTTGCATGGAAACGTAACAAAAATCAGGTGAGGACAACAACAGGGGTCCGAAATTACAACCGGCTAAAAAAAAAATAAAAAAAAGAAAAAGAAAAAAAAAGGGGGAGGTTAACCCCTTATATTGTCCATAAACGTGGCAAAGACTTCTTTTACAAAAGTTTGAATGAAATACAAAGTATTCCATTAATCTCAATGGGCTGTCCTATGCGTGTGAAAAGCACACAAAATACCGCAGGTGCGATAAAAAAGATATAAATAAATAAATCGCTTGCACCAAACTGCATGGTAATGCGCATGAGTGGCCATGAACTCACCCAGGTTTGCTAGATACATATAGGGGTGCCATTAAGAATTAATGGCACCCCCATGCATCTGCAGAAGGCAGCACATTTACGCATGGCGCAGAAAAACGAGTGATTTCATGTGCGTTCCCACACACCACGCCTTATGTAATCAAGACCTACAGAGCTGGAGAAAGTGATTAATGGTCTAAGGCTCCATATACACTTGCGTGACTTGTCATGCGACTTTGCACACTAAAGACGCATAAGTTGCACCCCATGTTATTCAATGACAACCGTTCAGAGTGTGTGGGACTTAAAGTCGCAGCGACTTTAGAAAGGTTCCTGCATTATTTTGGTCTGACCTTCACGCGACTTGAGTGCCACAGACTGCAATGTAAACCCTCAAAAGTTGCATGAAAGTCACACCTGAGGCTCCGTTTATTCCAGAATCGCAGCAAAACTAGGGATGCATTTGCAATGCCATTATTTCTTAATGACACCTTAACGTGGTGCGATTTTGCTGCGATTCTCGCGCTTGCATTGGTGCAACGCGCGTCGTCCAAAAAAGTTCCACATCTAAATTTGGGCGGCAAAAATCGCACCTTGCTTAGGGTGCCATTAAGAAATAATGGCATCGCAAATGCGTCCTGCGATTTTTGCCACAATTCAAAATTCCTAGGTATGAACGGAGCCTGAACATTATACATGCGACAGTTGTGCAACAGTTGTCCATTATCACTGGTTAAAGCCAAAGTCGCATCCGTATCGCAGGAGTCGTACAAGTGTGAATGTAGCCTATGGCTGCTTTCACACCTGAGCGTTTTGGAGCTTGAAGCTCCAAAACGCTGGAGGGGGTAAAAAAAAAAATTCTCTATGGAGAGGGTTCACATCTCCACTCCAAAACGCCTGAAGCTCAAAACAAGTTCTGGAGCTTTGTTTTTTTTTTTTTTCGCTCAAATTGGGCAGATTTGGGGGTTTTTGGCGCATTTGTATTCCCATAGAAATAAATGGAAATGTGTTTTTGTGCTATGTGCTCAAATGAGAAAAAGTTAAAAATAAATAGTAATAATATATGAATAAATGTAAAATAAAAATACACAAATTTTCTTGTGAAAAAAATAAATACACAAATAACTAAAAATCATAAACAAGTAAAATAAATGAATAATATGTAATAATACATTAATAAATAATTAACCTTATAAAAGATTTAAAAAAAAGATGATTATAATTAATAATAATAATGATAATAATAAACAATAAACACCCAGACTTAAACAAAAAACTACATTAATAATCATTTATTTTATGTTAGGGCATTTAGTTATTTATTATTTTATTTTTTTGAGGGGTAAGGATTAAAGTTAAGGGTTAATTATTTTTTGCTGTTACTAAGTATTCATTTATTGCATTTTTTTTATTTATGATAATTTTTATTTGTGTATTTATTTTACATTTATTTATTCATAATTATTCGTATATAAATAAAATAAAATGAGAATAAATAAATAACCCTAACCCCAACCTAAACTAAACTCAAACCCCTTACCCCAAGGAAAAAACATTATAATAAATGAATAATAATAAAAGAAGAAATAAAAGCGAATAGAAAAGCTAAAAAAAAAAAAAAGCTGAAATACCTAGCAACAAATGATGCAACAGCTAAGTTTTCTCTATTGGATAATAAAAAAAATAAAAAAATAAAAACTCTACATACAAACACGCAAAGTCGCGTAAAAATTGTGCATAAAAACACTTGAAAAAAACGCCAGAAATGCGCTCAAAGACACTCCGCTCAGGTGTGATTGCAGACTAATGCCGCGTACACACGGTCGATTTTCTCGACGGTGAAAACACCGTCGGGAAAAACGAGGACCGGCTTGGTCCCCTACATACGGCCGTTTTTCCCGTCATTTTTTCTCTTGGTCGAGAAAAACGACCGTGTGTAGGCTCCCCTATGGGAAAACTGCAGCGGAAAAAAATGCCGTGAATCACGACGAGAAAAATTAGAGCATGTTCTAATTTTTCTCGTCGTGATTAATGCCGTTTTTCTCGTCGGGAAAAATGACCAAAAGCCCACACACGGTCGTTTTTCTCGTCAAAGAGAAAAAATTTCATTTTTCCCTCGACGAGAAAAATGGTCGTGTGTACGCGGCATTAGAGTGTAGCGAAGTCCCCTGACTTGTGCTTCTTTGAGAACTCGGAGTCCCTCTGCCGTGGTGACAGTCTTCCATTCACAGATCTGTGTGAATAAATCCGTGAATGGATGGCACGCTGCCACACCGTATTAAAAAATAAATAAAAAGGATGCCGTTGGCAGAAGAACCCTGCGATTCAGGCATGGGTAGAGAGCTGAGGAATGGCACCACAGGGTGGAACAAGATACATGGTCAGACTAAGGCTGGCTTCACACTTGTGCGATGCCAGACATCGCATGCGATTCGCACTGCATTGCAGATCAGGTAAGTATGAGACGGGGGGGGGGGGGGGGCGGCTGCACACAAATTTTTTTTTTTTTTTTTATGTTAATGCAGGGAAAGTATCAGGATAAAAACCTTCTACCTTTACAACTCCTGTAATAGCACCTAAAAACGCGGTGTGGTTCTGCCGCAAAATAAATCGCACCGCAATCGGGGCAAACCGCATTGCGTGAAGTTCGTCGTCCAAAAAGAAGCTTCTTTTGGGCGACAAGCTTTGCACGATAAGAAGCTCCTGCTTCTTCTTGGATGGCAATGCGGTTTGCCGCGATTTCAGCGCAACAATCACTGCAGAACCGCACCGCGTTTTTAGGTGCCATTAAAACGAATAGCTTCTGAAATTTTGTGTTGTGCGATTTGTCATTTTAGCAGAGCGTTTTGAAATGGTGGGCGATTCTAGAACACCCCAGGTGCGAACGGAGCCTTAAGTCTAGGGTAACAATGAATGTGGCTTTGAAATTTCAAAGCCGCATGTCAGTGTAACTTTAGGGCTGCGACTTCATGCACAGATGTCTATGCAAGTCGCACCTGAAATCGCCAAAAAGTAGTGCAGGAAGTGGCTTTTAAATTCGGCGCAGTGCTGCACAGTCGGCGTTGCACCGATTTGAACAATTAGACTGCCGACAATAGGGGGGCGACTTTTAATGCGATTTGACCTGCATGACAAGTTGCACCCATGTGAACGGGGGCTGAAAGCTAAAGGACCCTTGCGGAGGGCTGCATAATGATAACAGCTGATCGAGGAAACTATTTTGCCGAGTAAAGATGACCAGGCTCCATGTGATAGGCGCTCACAAGACCGATGGCATGGCCAGGTCACGTCATGAGGTCCGCACGGACGGAGTTTGTTGCTCGGGCGCAGCAAGCCAAGCAACGGCTCGGCCTGAACACCGCCCCCCCCAGGCAGATTATTACTTCTATCATAAGTCTAGGTTCACATCTATGCATGTCAGGAATGGGCGCAAAATCGTGCGTGTCCCCGGCATGCGCAGAAACATGCCGCCCTTTAGTAAAAATGCACAGCGATGCCATTGGTTGTTAATCTGCAAGCGCACACTTCAAACTGCGTGGCGGAATCGAGTTCAGGGACTTCTTTTCTGAGTTTGGAATCAGTCGGCTGCTCTACACGGGATGTGCGGGATGTGCGGGATGTGCGGGATGTGCGGGATGTGCGGGATGTGCGGGATGTGCGGGATGTGCGGGATGTGCGGGATGTGCGGGATGTGCGGGATGTGAAGGATGTGCGGGATGTGCGGGATGTGAAGGATGTGCGGGATGTGAAGGATGTGCGGGATGTGAAGGATGTGCGGGATGTGAAGGATGTGCGGGATGTGCGGGATGTGAAGGATGTGAGGGATGTGCGGGATGTGAAGGATGTGCGGGATGTGCGGGATGTGCGGGATGTGAAGGATGTGAAGGATGTGAAGGATGTGAAGGATGTGCGGGATGTGCGGGATGTGCGGGATGTGCGGGATGTGAAGGATGTGCGGGATGTGAAGGATGTGCGGGATGTGAAGGATGTGCGGGATGTGAAGGATGTGCGGGATGTGAAGGATGTGAGGGATGTGCGGGATGTGCGGGATGTGAAGGATGTGCGGGATGTGAAGGATGTGCGGGATGTGAAGGATGTGCGGGATGTGAAGGATGTGCGGGATGTGAAGGATGTGCGGGATGTGCGGGATGTGCGGGATGTGAGGGATGTGAGGGATGTGAGGGATGTGAGGGATGTGAGGGATGTGAGGGATGTGCGGGATGTGCGGGATGTGAAGGATGTGCGGGATGTGCGGGATGTGCGGGATGTGAGGGATGTGAGGGATGTGCGGGATGTGCGGGATGTGCGGGATGTGAAGGATGTGCGGGATGTGCGGGATGTGAAGGATGTGCGGGATGTGAGGGATGTGCGGGATGTGCGGGATGTGCGGGATGTGAAGGATGTGCGGGATGTGAAGGATGTGCGGGATGTGAAGGATGTGCGGGATGTGCGGGATGTGCGGGATGTGCGGGATGTGCAGGATGTGAGGGATGTGCGGGATGTGCGGGATGTGCAGGATGTGCGGGATGTGAAGGATGTGCGGGATGTGAAGGATGTGAAGGATGTGCGGGATGTGAGGGATGTGCGGGATGTGAAGGATGTGCGGGATGTGAAGGATGTGCGGGATGTGCGGGATGTGAGGGATGTGCGGGATGTGAGGGATGTGCGGGATGTGAGGGATGTGAGGGATGTGCGGGATGTGAGGGATGTGCGGGATGTGAAGGATGTGCGGGATGTGCGGGATGTGAAGGATGTGCGGGATGTGCGGGATGTGCGGGATGTGCGGGATGTGCGGGATGTGAAGGATGTGCGGGATGTGCGGGATGTGCGGGATGTGCGGGATGTGAAGGATGTGCGGGATGTGCGGGATGTGAAGGATGTGCGGGATGTGCAGGATGTGCAGGATGTGAAGGATGTGCGGGATGTGCAGGATGTGAAGGATGTGCGGGATGTGCGGGATGTGAAGGATGTGCGGGATGTGCAGGATGTGAAGGATGTGCGGGATGTGCGGGATGTGAAGGATGTGCGGGATGTGCGGGATGTGCAGGATGTGAAGGATGTGAAGGATGTGCGGGATGTGCGGGATGTGAAGGATGTGCGGGATGTGAAGGATGTGCGGGATGTGCGGGATGTGCGGGATGTGAAGGATGTGCGGGATGTGAAGGATGTGCGGGATGTGAAGGATGTGCGGGATGTGAAGGATGTGAGGGATGTGCGGGATGTGAGGGATGTGAGGGATGTGCGGGATGTGAGGGATGTGCGGGATGTGAAGGATGTGCGGGATGTGCGGGATGTGAAGGATGTGCGGGATGTGCGGGATGTGCGGGATGTGCGGGATGTGAAGGATGTGCGGGATGTGCGGGATGTGCGGGATGTGCGGGATGTGCGGGATGTGAAGGATGTGCGGGATGTGCAGGATGTGAAGGATGTGCGGGATGTGCAGGATGTGAAGGATGTGCGGGATGTGAAGGATGTGCGGGATGTGCAGGATGTGAAGGATGTGCGGGATGTGCGGGATGTGAAGGATGTGCGGGATGTGCGGGATGTGCAGGATGTGAAGGATGTGAAGGATGTGCGGGATGTGCGGGATGTGAAGGATGTGCGGGATGTGAAGGATGTGCGGGATGTGCGGGATGTGCGGGATGTGCGGGATGTGAAGGATGTGCGGGATGTGAAGGATGTGCGGGATGTGCGGGATGTGCAGGATGTGAAGGATGTGAAGGATGTGCGGGATGTGCGGGATGTGAAGGATGTGCGGGATGTGCGGGATGTGAAGGATGTGCGGGATGTGAAGGATGTGAAGGATGTGCGGGATGTGCGGGATGTGAAGGATGTGCGGGATGTGCGGGATGTGAAGGATGTGCGGGATGTGCGGGATGTGAAGGATGTGCGGGATGCTCTGAGAAAGCGCATGAGACACGTCCCACCAGTAGGGAAGAAACAAGGAAAACGAAAGCCCCAAAAAGCACCCCGAATGTCGGTGTTCAGCTCCTTTGTGTGCCCTAAAGATAAACTAAAGTATTTTTTATTGAAAACAGTTTACAAAATATACAAAGGGAGACATTCCAATTATAATTCAGTTCAATACAGAAGAAAAAAAGGACGGCCCTGTCCATGGGGCACAATTCCTCCCAATGACGCCAACCATGGGGCACAATTCCTCCCAATGACAACACACAAGGGGGAACAATTCCTCCCAATGACACCAACAATGGGGCACAATTTCTCCCAATTATGTGATTGGCTGTCGCAGCGGTCACATGATCGGGAGCTGGTCTGATTGCACACAGTGTTGGCGACATCTTGATTAGTGTGCTGGGAGCGCGCAGTGTGTGCGCACTTTCAGCACAGAGCCCTATGGACTCCTATATGCAGCAGCTGGAGCTCCAGTCTCCCTCCCCCAAAAATGTAATCCTGTAGCTGCTGACTTTGAATATAAGGACACTTATATTGGTGTGATGTGATTGGTCGCTCAGTATTATGGGACCTATGAAATGTCCCAATAGTCTGCGGGTGGTGAACTTTGGCTCAGATTGCCGCGGCACATCTGACAGAAAAAGGGGGGGGGGGAGCGGGTTCCTGTCAAAATCAGGCAATTCTGCCTGCGATTCCAAATCGCATTGTGTGAATGGGGCCTAAAGAACGCTTCATACTTCCGAGAAGCCCTTCACAATGGCGGAGCCGGCCCTTTAAGTGACTGTCTATTTACAGCTAAGCCTTTGTGCGATTCATAAAAGTCGCCTTTATGTTCTCCCGATGAACCATGTCCCGCTATGGCGCAACAATCTACAGCTAGGAGACCGGTAAGTGTACCATGCCTCACTGCACACAGCCACTGTCAGTGCCGGTTTAAAAGGGACCCAGACTGTCAGCCAATCACAAAGCATACCACACCTTTACATGGCACAATCTGATTGTACAATCCAATGGAAGGTGGCCATACATGGAGAGATCAGATATGTGAAAACAATATATAAAAATGTTGAACGATGCAACGATCCAAAAATTCAATCAATTATAAAATGTAAACAATTATCATTTTGATCAATTTATGTTCAATTGATCAGAAGCAATCGATGACCATTGCTGCCAGGGCTTTTTTTTACCCTCAAGAGAAGAAAACGCACAGGTATGAATGACCCCCCCCCCCCCCCCCTAGAAAATAATGGAAAGTCTTGTCGTGCGTTGGCTAACACATGCAAAATCGCACAGGTATGGGTGTAGATTTACACCTTTTTAATTCTACGCATGGCAGTGCATTAAGCGTGTCAAATCTGCTGCACAGATACGCAATCTATGCCCCGCCCTTTTTTTCCACCTTAACCACTTACAGACTGGAAGATTTTCCCCCTTAATGACCAGGTACTTTATTGTGATTTAGCACTGAGTCACTTTAACTGACAATTGCGCGGTGGTGCGACATTGTACACAAACAAAATTGACGTCCTTTTTCCCCCACAAATAGAGCTTTCTTTCGGCGGTATTTGATCACCTCTGCGGTTTTTATTTTTTGCACTATAAACACAAAAAGACCGACAATTTTGAAAAAAAACAAAACAATATTTTTTACTTTTTGCTATAATAAATATCCCCCAACCCCCCCCCCCCTAAAAAAAAACTAATTTCTTCCTCAAGTTAGGCTAATATATATTCTGCTACATATTGTTGGTAAAAAAATAAATCGCAATATGCGTATAATGATTGGTTTGCGCGAAAGTTATAGCGTCTACAAAAGAGGAGATAGATTTATGGCATTTTTATTACTACTAGTTTTTTTTTACTAGTAATGGCGGCGATCAGTGATTTTTAGCAGGCCTGCGATATTGCAGCAGACAGATCGGACACTTTTTTGGGACCATTGACATTTATACAGCGATCAGTGCTTTAAAAATGCACTGATTACTGTATAAATGTCACTGACAGGGAAGGGGTTAACAACTAGGGGGCGATCAAGGGGTTAAATGTGTTCCTTGGGAGGCATTTCTAACTGTGGGGGGGACTGACTGGAGGAGGAGGAGAGAGATCGCTGTTCCTGATCACTAGGAACAGACGATCTCTCTCTCCTGTCAGAACAAGGATCTGTGTCTGTTTACATTGATGGATCCCCATTCTGACTCTCTTTCCCGCGATCACGGGGGGCGGGCGGACGGACATCGCGGCCGATGGCCACGCTTATCGGGTGCCCCTGGCGGCGGCACGCGCGTGCTTTCTATGGCTCTTAAAAGGAGCCAACGTGAGCCTACAGCGATTTGCAGGAACGAGCCAACCAGCCGCAGTTTATTGACAGCGGCTGTTCAGCAAGCGGTTAAAGCTGCATTTACACTTTTGCCGCAAGCGATTTTGTTGAGCGTTTTGCACACAATTTTGCATTGTTACACACACTTCATAGGCTGCCCTATGCAACTTTGTCACCCCCCAAAAAAAAGCTTGTGCTCCTTTTTTGGGGCGACAAGCGCGGTGGCAACATTTAAACTCGCGCTTTGCGACGATCGCGCCAGAAGGCATAACAGCATTTAAAAAAGTTTGTTGAGCATTCTGCTGCAATTTGGGATCGCAGGCAGAATTGCAGTGATTCTGCCAGCGATTCCTAATCGCAAGATGTGAACTGCTGCAAATATGACTCCGGGTTCAAAAGCCTATGAAAAAAAAAAAACACCTGCCTTTGGATACAGCTGCGATTCTCTCTCTCTCTGGCAATCGGCACAGAAAGACACTATAGTCTGCTTGAAAAATCGCACTGGAATCGCTTAGACCCCTTTCACACTAGGGCCACCCTTGTGTTCGTGGTAAAGCGCTGCTCGTTTTAGCTGCGCTTTACCGCTGTTTAAGCGTCACTTTTTGGGCGCTAGCGGGGCGCTTTTAACCTCAAAAAGGGGTTAAAAACTCCCGTGTTGCGGCACTTCTGAAGCGCTTTTCAGGCGCTTCCGAATCGCTGCCCATTCATTGCAATGGACTGGGTGTTTTGGGAACGCTGTATACAGCGTTCCCAAACCGCCCGAAAGATACTGCTTGCAAGACTTTTTCTAACGTCCCGCAAGCGCGCCGCCCCAGTGTGAAAGCACCCATTGCAATGAATGGGAGGCAGTTTTCAGGTGCTTTTTCTTGCGCTAAAACGCCTGAAAACTGCCTCAGCCTAGGTTCACATATGTGCGATCTCAGACATCGCATATGATTCGCACCCACACCGCCGATCACATGCGATGTCTGTGCAGTGCGAGTTCAGACATACAGTTGTATAGCTGAACTCGCATTGGATTTGCACGAAAATAGCGCAGGGACTTTTTTTTTTTCCCCCGCTCTAGAATCGGATCGCATGGTTGTTCTCACCCATGCAATCTGATTCATGTGCGAGTTCACAGTAAGCACTGCGATCTGTGAACCAATTTGGGGGTGTCATTAACAATTAATTGACACCCGCAGCGATTCGCGTAGGGAAGTGTAAACTGCCTGCGGGAGAGATGTGGGAACTGGCGCTGGAATCGCGCTGGTTTCCCGAATCGCATATATGTTAACCCAGGCTCAGTGTGAAAGGGGTCTTAGTCTTAGAACACCAAATACATTTTCTATGCAGCTTCCATTCAACTCTATGGAGATGCAAAGCGCATCAAAAAAAAAAAAAACGCATTGCATATATATGTGAACAGCCACCATACAAATTCATGTTATTTCACTTGTCATGCGATTCCATGCATTCTACAAAATCACATTGCGGAGAACCTGGGCATTGTTTTGCGTGTCGGCCAACGCATGCAAAAATCGCACGGCTGTGAAAAGGATGCATTATTTAAACTTACAATTATAGCGTGTCGGAATACAATGCACATAAATACAACCGATCCTAAAAAAAAAAAAAAAGTTTTCCCCAGAGGCACATAGGCGTGAACTGAACGAATAAAACATACGACAAATCGCCCCGTCTATTCGCCAAAACTGCGCAGGGCAACGCTGGTGTGATTGAGCCTCGTCCAACGCCTTTCATATGGAAACAGATCCGACTTCTTCAGTGGATGTTTATCGTTATATAACAATCGGATACTTTGTGTATACATTGTAATTGTTTGTTTGTTATTTTATTATATAACAATCGGATACTTTGTGTATATATTGTACTTTCTATAGTTTTTAGGTGTATGAGGTTGCTCTATGCTAGATTTATTGCAAAATAATAAAAGTCTATGTCCCCCCTCCTCCAATGTTCCCAGCTCAGATCTGGGCTGTCTTCAAGACTTGCAGGATATTCCTGGCTCTACAGAACCTACCTGCCACCCTGCATGGTGGAAAATGCCCCCCAGCACAGAGCACACCCACATAGCAATAAGGAACCCCCTAGGAAGCTGGAGGTCTCTTACCTGCTTGGATCTCCCTCCTGCACATGTAGCAGCTTCAATCCCAGGAAACCAACTTCCCAGCAAGTGTGAAGCAAGGCAAGAGCTCAGCAGATCCACCCCCACCTCCCATTCACTGCTATTATTCCCAGTCCAGCCTACTGTGGGGGGAAGCTGTGCGCCCTCTACTGCCCGCTGTCATTAGTGCGGCTTCAGATGTACTGTAAATCCAATGTGATAGAAGTTATATATGTCACATATAAAATATCATATTTTATACGTATATATACACACATTATATATATATATATATATATATATATATATAAAAAAAATCATTATTGTTATTAATATTATTTTACAGGATTTATATAGCGCCAACAGTTTGCACAACACTTTATAGTCACAACATGAGGGCAGACAGTACAATTACAATACAATTCAATAAAGGAGTATAATTTATATATATAAAATATATATATTCTCCTATATTTTGACACTCTAATTCAATACAGGAGGATATAGATATATATCATATATATTTATATATATTTTATTTATTATATTTTATTTATTTGAGATATACTGTATATATATATATTAATATATATATATATATATATATTTACTTTCTATTATTATTATTTTTATATATAAAATCTCATTCACATATAAATATACATACAGTAAAACCTTGGATTGTGAGTATAATTAGTTCCAGAAACATGCTTGTAATCCAAAGAACTTGTATATCAAAGCAAATTTCCCCATAAGAAATAATGGAAACTCAGATGATTTGTTCCACAACCATTTATTCATCCTTCAGTTTATAGGCCATATAAAAAGATTAGAGCAATGTGATTGGTTGTGTAACCATAAAATGTCCATCCACAAATGGAAGCCTCCACAAGGGGATTAGAAGCAAAATCCAGCAGGAGCTACAGAGTATAAAAGAGAAGAGAGGCGCCTCTAAGTGTAGCAATATGGTTACATTTAATGAAGGTACAACATTTAGCAATTCACATGGTTGATGATTAAAACAGGCACATCTAAGTATGCAGGCATCCTGGGTAAAGCTGTCTGCAATTGTGACCGGGAAGACTACCCTGCAGTAGAGTGATCTAAAAGTGAGGCTTGAATCACTCGTGGAGCGCAGCGTGCAGTGGCGGCTGGTGAAGTTTTAGAATGGGGGGGCGCAAGACTCCGCCCATCCATGGTTGGCCCCTCCCACGTCTCATAAGCCACACCCCTTATATAATCCACCCACTCCGTCCCCTGTACTCCACTTGATTTCCACGCAAAGTGTCAGCATTATACACCAGGCTCTGCACATCATATACCAGGCTGTACATTATACACAGGGCTCTGCACATCATATACCAAGCTGCACATTATACACAGGTTCTGCAAGATCATATACCAGGCTGCACATTATACACAGGGCTCTGCACATCATATACCAGGCTGCACATTATACACAGGGCTCTGCACATCATATACCAGGCTGCAGATTAAACACCGGCCTCTGCACATCATATACCAGGCTGCAGATTATACACCGGCCTCTGCACATCATATACCAGGCTGCAGATTATACACCGGGCTCTGCACATCATATACCAGGCTGCACATTATACACCGGGCTCTGCACATCATATACCAGGCTGCACATTATACACAGGGCTCTGCACATCATATACCAGGCTGCACATTATACACAGGGCTCTGCACATCATATACCAGGCTGCACATTATACACAGGGCTCTGCACATTATATACAGGGCTCTGCACATCATATACCAGGCTGTACATTATACACCGGGCTCTGCACATCATTAAGGATGAGTTCTGGCGTGTTTGCATACTCCACGTGCAGAGCCGGCCAGTAAGTCAGCACGGCGCTGCGCTAATCACAGGCAGGGAGACATTTCCCGATCTCTGCAACCGAGCATCAGGACAATGTCTCCCTGCCTGTGATTAGCACAGCGCAGCGCCATTCCGACTTCCTGGCGGGCTCTGCATGTGGAGTATGCGAACACGCCAGAGCTCATACCTACACATCATATACCAGGCTGCACATTAAACACAGGGCTCTGCACATCATATACCAGGCTGCACATTATACACCGACGAAGCTTCAATTTGTTTTAAAACCCAGACGGTATCTGGAGATCACAGACTAGGAAATGGTTTAAACTTGCATTTTAGGTTCTGACTTTAGTAACCTATTGCATAGCCTCTCTACAACATTAAACGTTAGACGACAGGGGTTGCATTTAAAAGGTAAACTAATTTTGCATTTGATAAGAAAAAAATGTAAGTACTACACTACATTTTGTATTTTTACAATTACAATTACCTATGTAGTTTCATCTGCTGCCCGCTATGACTCAAAAACTGGCAAATGTTTAAACATGGTGTACACGTAGGGTGGTGTTTGGTACACGGTCAATGTACAGAACACCAACTGTTATGTAAGTTTCAATACAAGCAATAACAAGAAGGGATCTGCAATGACATTTGCCAACTTACACCCTGGAAATATGCTTTGTTTTAGGTCCAAATGCAGGCAAAAAATCAGGCCCGATTCATCCCTGAAATAGAGAACAGGGACGCACCGGACCCCTGCTGTGAGCCTCTCTGCACAAGTGTGAATCTAGCCTGAACGGGGCCTTAAACTTACTCTGAAGCATGAATCGGACTGATGGTATATCAAGCACAGAAAAAGACTTGATGATCGCTTAGGAATATGGCTACATGAGATTACAAAGGGCTCCGATTAAAGCTTAAAAAATACTGGCATTTGACATTTTTTTTCTCAGCCTGTAAAAGCACCTGTATGTTAGCTTATGTGTCCATGTGCACACAGGCGTTTACAGACATATTAGAATCAGAGCAATTACAGTCTGAAAAAACCCCCCATGGAAAGCACGTTTAGGAGAGGAGGTGAAGGGCAGAAAAAAGCTAAACACACTGAAACGCTAGACGTATTTAGAGAGGTAATGCATTTAAATGGCCAGAACAAATACAATTTTGGCCAATAGGATACATTTACTAAAAAACGCATGACGCGCCTGCAGTGGGCTTTTCTCCTGCCAGGAGTTCTGACGTTTAGAGGAGCAAAGCAAACACCCTGTGTGCATGAGGTCTATTGGGTAGATTATGAAATTTTATGGACATTAGACTATTATTAAAGAAGTAGGGAATCCGCGCTCAGGAAAACACCAGACAGAGGTTGCAGCCCCCCTAAAAACTCCCTAGGGAGAATAGGATATAATATAAAAGAATGGGGTGTTGGCGCTACCTCCCACTATAGAGACCCACTGGGCCTAAGTGATCTCAAGTAAATGTATAAGGACAGGCTATACTGAGTTCCAGGGTCTGTACACCTACGGTGCCCATTATGAGGGGTTCCCACCACCCCTGTACTGAGATCCTGGGTCTGTACACCTACTGTGCCCATTATGCGGGGTTTCCACCATCCCTGTGCAGAGTTCCTGGGTCTGTACACCTGAGGTGCCCATTATGAGGAGTTCCCACCATCCCTGTACTGAGTTCCCAGGTCTGTACACCCGCTGTGCCCATTATGAGGGTTCCTCCCACCATCCATGTACACCTACTGTGCCTATTATGAGGGGTTCCCACCATCCCTGTACTGAGTTCCTGGGTCTGTACACCTACTGTGCCCATTATGAGGGGTTCCCACCATCCCTGTAACAAGTTCCTGGGTCTGTACACCTGCTGTGCCCATTATGAGGGGTTCCCACCATCCCTGTGCTGAGTTCCTGGGTCTGTACACCTGCTGTGCCCATTATGAGGGGTTCCCATCATCCCTGTGCTGAGTTCCTGGGTCTGTACACCTAGTACACCTACTGTGCCCATTATGAGGGATTCCCACCATCCCTGTGGCAAGTTCCCGGGTCTGTAATCTGATGTGCCCATTATGGGGGTTCCCACCATCCCTGTAACGAGTTCCCGGGTCTGTAAGCTGATGTGCCTATTATGAGGGGTTCACACCATCCCTGTGCCAAGTTCCCGGGTCTGTACCCCCGCTGTGCCCATTATGAGGGGTTCCCACCATCCCTATGCTGAGTTCTTCTTTACAAGTGTGGTCTCAGATCTGGACATTCCTATTTAGGGGTCCAATCACTGACGGACACCCTCTCCATTCCACATTACTTTTTATCTCTTCCAAACTGTTGAGCAGATCAGTACATTCTGCACTCATAGAATAGAGGATTCCTTTTTAATGTAATTCCTACAGCCACCTTAAATGATTGCACTGCAGAGAATGTTCTGATCTGCTAAACAGTTTTGAAGAGATAAAAAGTAATCTGGAATGGAAAGGCTGTGAGGCAGTGATTGGAATGGTCAGATCTGAGACCGGGAGGCTGCAGGATGTGAGCAGTGAATATCTACCATATTTTTCGCTCCATAAGACGCACCTGACCATAAGACGCACCTAGGTTTTATAGGAGGAAAATATGAAAGGTTTTATATGGACTAAAATATTTAATAAAATATAACCAACTAATATTTCGACACTGACACCCAATGTAAGGGGGCACCCTAAACTGATCCCCAATGTAACTGGGACATTTACACTGACCCCAACACAACAGGAGTATTTTCATCAACCACCAATGTAATTGAGACATTTACAGTGACTAGCCATGTAACAGGTGTATTTACAGTAACCCCCCCCCCCCATCTGTCTACTAATCTCTGCATTCTTATCTCCCATCAGTACAACTCATCATCTGCTAACCTCTGTCCCCCAAACCCCTACTTTGCTAACCTCTTCAATCCAACCCTTCCTTCCCATCCACTCTGCACCGATGTACATCACCTCTGACTGCACACCTCCTCTGCTCACCTCTGCACCTCAAGCCCCCCCTGTTTGATTACCTCTACATGCCCCCTATGCTCACCTGTATGCTGTCTAGGTGGGCGGCATGCATAAGGATAGGGCGTGATTTGCATATGAATCGCGGGGGTCGATCTCATTTGCATAACAATGCCCGCGCGATTTACATGTGAATAATGTTAATTTAAGAACAATGCCTTTTGTTTCTCTCCCCATGGAGAGAGGTGAAGTAAAGTTGGAGATTAAAATGCTGCTGTACAGTCACTCAGGACACAGTGATAATAGCCCCTTCTGCCCCCTCCAGTCCTGGCATGTAGTGTACCTGAAGATTTCTGTGTGCACTGCTGGATGCCGAGTCTGTGTCACAGGGAGATGAATGGAGCTGCCTCTGCACATCGTTCCCTGTCTGCCCTAACCAGTTCTCTTCTGCTGGTGATTTCCCCCCTCACTTACTGAAGGAAACAGGCAGCCTGTGAGCCAATGACGATGCAGGTCTGATTAAAGCCCCACCCTATGGACCCAATCAATTACAAGCACTGGAAACCTAATGCTAGAGGTGGAGTTTTCATGGCTACAAGCTTTACGCCCCGAACACACTCTAAACTACGCCAATAGAGCTTCTTAGCCCCAATCACGTGTTTACACACGGGTCATGCCCCCAAAAGCACCCCGTGTCTGGCGCCCTTAACACACCCACTTAAAAGGACACTTTTTTTTCCGATTATTTTTCTCTTTTTTTTTTCAATAAGTAGCTTGGGGGGGAGGGGCCTGCGCCCCCTTATGACAGGCCGCCACTGGCAGCTTGGAAGGAATGACGTTGATGGCGGTGCGGAGGACGGTGGACATCTTTACCCCGGATGCCTGCATACTTGCATGAGCCTGTTTTAATCATCAACCATGTGAGTTTCTAAATGTTGTATCTTCATTAAATGTAACCATATTATATTGCTACACTTAGAGGCGCCTCTCTTCTCTTTAATACTCAGTTGTGACATGACGCTACTCTTATATCAAGACATCGCTTGTATATCAAGTCAAAATGTATTATTAAATGTTGCTTGTCTTGCAAAACGCTCTAAAACCAAGTTACTCTCCAACCAAGATTTTACTTTATATATATATATATATATATATATATATTGTGAGGGGGTTAACTCGGTAGCGGGTGTGTGTGACCCCCTGGTTGGGCTCCCCACACAAAAACAGGGCCAGCAGACGGAGGTTGTGGTTTTCAAAATCAAAAGGTGCGGTTTATTTCTCTATGTACAGTGACAAAAACACAGCAAAGCCAAAAAGAAACATAAACAAAATAAATCCTGGTCAGTTTGACCTCTGACTAAACATGCAGGTTTCCTAAACTAACAACTGGGATCAGCCTGGTGCTGTCCTAGTCCCTAAGTCCCTGGTTTAGTAAAAGTCCAAACAAATAGCCACACAGGCTTTGCCTCACCGCACAGGGGTTCACTCTCCCTAGACAGTCCACACAGGTCTGGTTCCAGGCATGAGCTAACATCTAATGAAGCTGGGAGTTCTTATAGAGGCCTAAATGAGCTGACAAGCTTCAGCTGGTCTCATCAACTCCCTGCCTGCACGACGCCCAGCCCTCTCCCTAGAGGTATGAGTCATCCATGAGCCCACTAGCCTCAGCTGGGCTTCATCAACTCCCTAGTTGTATAAGTCGGCATAAAGCCTGAATCTGGGAGAAATATATCTACCCCCCTGGATGCAACCAGGTGACTTTACCTTCCTGCTGTCACATACCCCCCCTCTTGTTTTAACCTTGGGGTTGGAACACCAGCAATCAGGCATTCATGTACTCGAGACAAAGCATCCACATTCCCCATTTGAACGCCAGGGCGATGCTTTACTGTGAAGTTGAATTCCTGTAGGGCCAGGAACCACCTATTCACTCTTCTATTTGTCTCCTTGTTTTGAGCCATCCACTTTAACGGAGCGTGATCCGTAACCATGTCAAAGTGCCTACCTAGCAGATAGTACCGAAGGGAATCTAGAGCCCACTTCACCGCTAAACACTCCTTTTCAACCGTGGCGTAATTTACCTCATGGGACTTCAACTTCCTGCTGAGGTAAATGACTGGGTGCTCTTCCCCGTTCCAGACCTGGGACAATACTGCTCCTAACCCCACATCTGACGCATCACTTTGTACGACAAAGTCTTTAGAGAAGTCGGGTGAGTACAACACTGGCTGGCTACATAAGGCTTGTTTCAAGAATTGGAATGCTGCCTCAGCCTCGGGGGTCCATTTAATCATGACCGACCCTTTCCCTTTCGTCAGGTTGGTTAGGGGCACAGCCTTAGAAGCAAAGTGGGGAATGAAGCGCCGATAATAACCCGCGATTCCCAGAAAGGCTCGTACCTGCTTCTTGCTGTTGGGACGTGGCCAACTCTGGATGGCCTCGACTTTGTTGAGTTGGGGTTTTATTACTCCCCTGCCAATGGTGTACCCAAGATATTTGGCCTCCTCCTGCCCAATGGTACACTTCTTGGGGTTAGCCGTAAACCCTGCTTCCCCGATAGAGTCTAGGACTGCTTGCACTTTTGGCAGATGTGAGGCCCAATCTGTGCTATGGACAATTACGTCATCCAGGTAAGCCGCAGCATACTTCCGATGGGGCCTCAGTATCTGGTCCATTTTCCGCTGGAATGTGGCCGGCGCATTCTGTAACCCGAACGGCATTCTCTTATATTGGAACGCCCCGTCTGGGGTTACAAATGCGGTTTTCTCTTTGGCCGACTTGGCCAGGGGAATTTGCCAATACCCTTTTGTGAGGTCAAGAGTCGTCATGTATCGGGCTGTTCCCAGCCGGTCGATCAACTCATCTATACGTGGCATGGGGTAGGTGTCAAATTTTGTAACTTTGTTCAACTGACGAAAATCGTTACAAAATCGCCAGCTCCCATCCGGTTTAGGCACCAACACAATGGGACTAGACCAATCACTTTGGGACTCCTCTATCACCCCTAAGTTCAGCATTTTCTGTACTTCCTCCCGTATTGCCTCCCGTCGGGCCTCTGGGATCCGATAGGGTTTTAACTTCACCCTTTCACCGGGCGGGGTAATAATATCATGCTCTACCCCAGATGTTTGTCCCGGCAGCTCAGAGAACACCTCCTTGTTGCGAAGCACAAACTCCTTAACCTCCTGTTGTTGGGGTTGTGACAAGGTGGCTGCTATTCCAACCTCCGGAATCACGCAACCAGTTTGAGCTGGTGACCAAGTTTCTGCGACTAGGGACTCTCTATCCCTCCAGGCTTTCAACAGATTAACGTGATATATCTGGTCGGGCTTTCGCCTTCCTGGTTGTCTGACCTTGTAATTCACTTCGCTCACTTTTTCCATTATCTCGTAGGGGCCTTGCCATTTGGCAAGGAATTTACTTTCAACCGTAGGGACAAGTACCAATATCCTATCCCCCGGGGAAAAGGTACGGGTCTTTGCTCCACGGTTGTACACTCTCTGCTGTGCCAACTGCGCTTGGGCCAAATGTTCCTTCACGATGGGCATTACCTGTGCAATTCGATCTTGCATCAGGGCGACATGCTCAATCACACTCCTGTGGGGAGAACTCTCACTTTCCCAAGTTTCCTTGGCAATATCCAACAGCCCTCTTGGGTGTCTCCCATACAGTAACTCAAAGGGGGAGAATCCCGTAGAGGATTGGGGCACCTCCCTAATAGCAAACATCAAATAAGGAAGTAGACAGTCCCAATCCTTTCCATCTCTATCCACCACTTTCTTCAACATTTGTTTTAGGGTTTTGTTGAATCTTTCAACCAGCCCATCGGTTTGGGGGTGATACACAGATGTACGCAATTGCGTCACTTTGAGCAATTTACACAGCTCTTTCATAACCCGGGACATAAAGGGTGTACCTTGGTCCGTAAGCAGTTCTTTACAAATACCCACCCGGCTAAAAACAAGAGATAGCTCTTTGGCTATGGTTTTGGCCGAGGTATTTCTGAGAGGGATCGCTTCTGGATAACGGGTGGCATAGTCCATTATAACCAATATGTACTGGTGCCCCCTAGCGGACTTGATTATAGGACCTACCAAATCCATTGCGATTCTCTCAAACGGGACCTCAATGATGGGTAGAGGGACCAGCGGGCTACGGAAATGTGGCATCGGGGCCGACCTCTGACACACAGGGCAGGAGGAACAATAATTTTCTATGTCCTTCATCACCCCAGGCCAATAGAATCTCTGTAATACCCTCTCTCGGGTTTTCTCTGTCCCCAGATGACCTCCAAGAATGTGCCCATGGGCCAACTCCAACACCAACTTCCTGTAAGGTTTGGGCACCACAAGCTGCTCAACGGTTTCTTCTGCCCTTTTTGCCACCCGATACAGTAGGTCCTTCTCTACGCTGAAGTATGGGTAAGTGCAGGTATTATCTGGGTTCACTAACTCGCCATCTATTTCCACTACGTTTTCCCGTGCCTTTATTAGGGCGGGGTCTTTTAACTGTTCTGTGGCAAAATTTTCCCTGTGAACCTCCAGATCAGAAAACTCCACAGACGGTAGGTTTTCGTCTGAGGAGGTGGGCTCCTCTCCAGTTTCTTGAGTCTCCCCTGCAAATACTGACAAGGGAAATTCTGGAGAGTCCTCACCACTCTCAGAGGAGTTCTGGCTATCACATTCCTGGTACATAGGGGCACCAGTGGGGGGCTCAGGATCATCCCACAGTTCCCAGAACTTCGGAAAATCCCTTCCCACAATGGCATCATGCGGTAATTGAGATACTAACCCCACTGGATGAGAGAGGGTACCTTTGGGGGTCTCGAAACACACTGTAGTCACTGGATACTCTCGGGTGTCCCCATGCACACAAATAACAGCTACCTTGCTATTCCCAGAGACCTCTGTTTTAACTAATTCAGCCTTTATCAGGGTCACAAGGCTACCTGAATCCAGTAATACCACAACATTTCTACCATTAATACACATTTTGCATAAATGTTTCTCAGTTCCCCGAATGGCAGTGCATGCGACTGTCGCACACAGCGACTGACGTCTGTCCATCAGAAAGTCACATTGCATGGGTTCCTCCACAACCGGGCAATTTGCTGCAATATGTCCCGCTTGCCGGCAGCGGTAGCAAACAATCCATTTGGCTGCCTCTTGAGCCCCTGACTTCCCAGGCTGTTCTCGCCAAACTTTGGGTAGAGCTCCCACCCTCTCACTCTCTCCACCCTCACCCCTTGGAATCCTCTTATCCGCCCCTGGGGATGGTCTGGTCTTAGGGTGGAAAGTCCGAGAGTCTCTGGAAGAGGCCGTCAGGTTCTCTGTAGCCAAGTATTTCTCTACACGATCCACAAGACCACCGGCCGTCTCTGGGTCTCCATGGCTTACCCACTTTTGGATGGCAGTAGGAAGAGCTCTCAAAAACCGATCCATTACAACACGTTCCACAATCTCTGGTGCGGACAAAGTCTCTGGCTGTAGCCACTTCCTGCTCAGGTGAATGAGATCATACATTTGAGACCTGGGGGGTTTTCCAAGCTGGAAAGTCCAGTTATGCACACGCTGAGCCCGGACAGCCAGGGTGACACCCAGCCTTGCCAATATTTCAGCTTTTAGCATCACATAGTCTTTTGCTTGGTCAGGCTCTAGGTCATAGTAAGCCTTCTGCGATTCACCAGTTAACAGAGGAGCCACCAGTCCAGCCCACTGCTCCTCAGGCCACTTTTCTCTTTCAGCAGTCCTTTCAAATGTGGTCAAAAATACCTCTGGATCATCCTCTCCAGTCATTTTTGTCAATAAACGACTCACCCCAAAGGACGCGGTATTAGTGGGACGGCTTTCCTCACTGGTCTGCGGACGTTGCTGCATTACTGCTTCCATTTGTTGTAGTCTCTGCTCTTGCTTCTGTAACAGGTCTAGGAAGCGGGCCTCAGATTGCTGCTGGGCTTGTTGATGAGCTTGCTGCTGGGCTGCAAGGCTCCTTTGCAAACCTGCATTTGTCTGCTGTTGATTGGCATTTGCTAGAGCCAGCTGTTTCAGTATCTCCTCCATGCTGGCTTAAAAAAAACTGCCACTGGTTCTCCACCAACTGTGAGGGGGTTAACTCGGTAGCGGGTGTGTGTGACCCCCTGGTTGGGCTCCCCACACAAAAACAGGGCCAGCAGACGGAGGTTGTGGTTTTCAAAATCAAAAGGTGCGGTTTATTTCTCTATGTACAGTGACAAAAACACAGCAAAGCCAAAAAGAAACATAAACAAAATAAATCCTGGTCAGTTTGACCTCTGACTAAACATGCAGGTTTCCTAAACTAACAACTGGGATCAGCCTGGTGCTGTCCTAGTCCCTAAGTCCCTGGTTTAGTAAAAGTCCAAACAAATAGCCACACAGGCTTTGCCTCACCGCACAGGGGTTCACTCTCCCTAGACAGTCCACACAGGTCTGGTTCCAGGCATGAGCTAACATCTAATGAAGCTGGGAGTTCTTATAGAGGCCTAAATGAGCTGACAAGCTTCAGCTGGTCTCATCAACTCCCTGCCTGCACGACGCCCAGCCCTCTCCCTAGAGGTATGAGTCATCCATGAGCCCACTAGCCTCAGCTGGGCTTCATCAACTCCCTAGTTGTATAAGTCGGCATAAAGCCTGAATCTGGGAGAAATATATCTACCCCCCTGGATGCAACCAGGTGACTTTACCTTCCTGCTGTCACAATATATATATATATTGTGACAGCATGCAGGTAAAATCACCAGGTTGCATCCAGGATGGAAGGTATATATGTCCTAGATTCAGGCTTTATGCCGATTTATACCACTAGGGGGAGTGCGGGGAGTCTTGCAGGGGAAGAGTTAATGAGCCCAGCTGAAGTAAGTGGGCTCGTTAGGGCCTCTACAAGAACTCCCAGCATGCTAAGGGAGATGCTCCAACCTGGAACCAGATCTGTGTGGATAGTCTGGGGGAGTGTGATCTCTGTGCGGTGAGCCAAAGCCTGTGTGGTTATTGCTAAGAACTTCAAAAAAGCAGGGAGCTAGGGACTGGGACAGCACAAGGCTGTACTCAGTTGTTAGTTAGGGACACCAACGTGTGTAGTGAGCGGTCAAGTTGACCAGGATTTCTTTTTTTGTCTGTATATAGTTCAAATAAAACCAAACCCTTTTGTTTTCTCCTACCACTGTCTGCTCTGCCTGTTTTTGTGTGGTGAACCCATCCAAGGGGTCACACACCCGCTGCTGAGCTAACCCCCTCACAGTTGGTGGAGAACCAGTGGCAGTTTTTTTAAGGCCAGCATGGAGGAGATACCGAAACAGCTGGCTCTAGCAAATGCCAATCAGCAGCAGACAAATGCAGGTATGCAAAAGAGCCTTGTAGCCCAGCAGCAAGCTCATCAACAGAGCCTTACAGCCCAGCAGCAGACAAATGCAACTTTGCAACAGAGTCTGGAAGCTCAGCAATAGTGATGAGCCGAACACCTCCGGGTTCGGTTCGCACCAGAACCCGCGAACGGACCGAAAGTTCGTACGAACATTAGAACCCTATTAAATACAATGGATGCGAACGTTCGAATTCTAAAGTGCTAATTATAACAACTATTATGCATGTTATTGTCCTAAAAAGGGTTTGGGAACCCGGGTTCTGCACCAGGGGACATGTATCAATGCAAAAAGAAGTTTTAAAAACGTTCGTTTTTCGGGAGCAGTCATTTTAATGATGCATAAAGTGAAAAAAAAAAAGTCAAATATTCCTTTAAATATCGTACCTGGGGGGTGTCTAAAGTATGCCTGTGAAGTGCCACGTGTTTCCCGTGTTTAGAACTGTCCCTGCACAAAATGACACTTCTAAAGGAAAAAAAAGCCATTTAAAACTGCTTGCGGCTTTAATGTAATGTCTGGTCCCGGTAATATGGATGAAAATCTTTAAGAAAAATGGCATAGCTACCCCATGACCCCCCCCCCTACCCCAGCCCATTACCAGCCCCTTTGGGTCTTGTATGGATATTAAGGGGAACCCCGCACATAAAATAAAAAAGGCCCTATATACTCTGAACAGCCGTATACAGGCGGTGCATACAAGACAGGGACTGTAGGTTTGTTCTTATGTAGAATGTGTTTGTAATTTTGAACAGGTACATTGTTGAAGTGTAGCTCCAGCCCAAAAATCTATTTTTAAACTTTTTGGAAAACATAGGTAAGGGTTATCACCCCTGTAACATTTGTTTTGCTGTCTGTGCCCCTGTTCAGAACATTTCACCTCACTTTCCGTCCCAATGACAACTGTTTTTGAAATGTGGTGTTTTTCTTGAAACAAGGATTGCTGATAAAGCATCAGTACAGAGGAGACACCTTTCTCCCATATTTATTCTTACAGGAGAGAATTTTCCTTCCATGGGGTAGATTTCCTCTCACTTCCTGTTGTCTTCTTGCGTTTGCAAGTAGGAGTCGTTTGTAAGTTGGATGTTTGAAAGTAGGGACCTGCCGTATATACTCTGCAGAAATAGGCCCCTTAGTTGTTGGTGTTGGCACAACACTGTAAGCACTCACAGTTACTCTTGGTTGGTGCTGGAACGCCCTGCTGTCAACTATTATATCAGGAATTTTAATTACATATAATTGTTGAACAGTGGTAGTAAAAATTGGGGCTTTGATGGTGGTGCTGGTGCCACAACACTGTAAGCCCTGACAGTTACTCTTGGTGGGTGCAGCAATGGGCCCTGCTGTGAATTATTAGATCAAGAATTGTAATTACATGCCCCTTTTGAACAGGGGCTGAAAAATTGGGCCTTTCGTGGTGGTGGTGGTGGTGGCGTTGCCACAACACTGTAAGCCCTCAGACTTACTCTTGGTGGGTGCAGGAATGGGCCCTGCTGTGAATTATTAGATCAAGAATTGTAATTACATGCCCCTTTTGAACAGGGGCTGAAAAATTGGGCCTTTCGTGGTGGTGGTGGTGGTGGCGTTGCCACAACACTGTAAGCCCTCAGACTTACTCTTGGTGGGTGCAGGAATGGGCCCTGCTGTGAATTATTACATCAAGAATTGTAATTGCATGCCCCTGTTGAACAGGGGCTGAAAAATTGGGCCTTAGGCACTGGTGGCACAACACTACAACCCCTCACAGATACTGTACTTGGAGCACAGCAATGAGCCCTGTTGCAAAGTATTGCTTCAAAAATTGTAATGACACGCCCCTGTTAAACAGGGGCTGAAAAATTGGGCCTTAGGCACTGGTGGCACAACACTACAACCCCTCACAGATACTGTACTTGGAGCACAGCAATGAGCCCTGTTGCAAAGTATTGCTTCAAAAATTGTAATGACACGCCCCTGTTAAACAGGGGCTGAAAAATTGGGCCTTAGGCACTGGTGCCACAACACTCCAACCCCTCACAGATACTGTACTTGGAGCACAGCAATGAGCCCTATGGCAAATTATTGCTAAAAAAATTGTAAGTACACGCCCCTGTAAAACAGGGGCTGAAAAATTGGGCCTTAGCCACTGGTGGCGGCACCCATAAACAAAAATGATCTTCCAAGCTATCATCATCAATCGTATCATTGAGGACTCGGAGGAGGAGGATAGCCAGTCAACATAACAGCACAGGCACTCAGCATCAGCATCAGTCTTGAAGGGATGTGACATGTTAAAATCAATTAGTCTGTTATATCAGCATCAGGTGTGTGGTAGCTGGTGGTGATCCAAGACTGGTTCATCTTGATGAAAGTCAGTCGATCAACCGAGTCGGTGGATCCGTGACAAATCCTCCAGCAGCACTGAATGTGCGTTCCGAAAGAACGCTGGATGCAGGACAGGCCAGTAGCTCAATTGCATACTGTGCAAGCTCTGGCCAGTGATCCATCCTCAAGACCCAGTAAGCCAGAGGATTTTCGGTGGGGAAGGTGTCCAAGTCTGACCTTGCCCCTAGATATTCCTGCACCATGTTTATCAGACGCTGGCGATGGTTGCTGGAACCGATCATACTTTGGGGCTGCGGACTAAAGAATTGTCTGAACGCATCGGTCAGACGGCCACCTTCCCCACCGCTCCTTCTTTGACTGGCCGAAGCCTCAGCAACTCGTTGTCCAGGACCAGGAGTTTGTAACCTCCCAGTCTCTGGGAACGCGTTGCACAGACCTTTCTGCAAGGCCTCCCGGAGTTGTCTCATCCTCTGCTCCCTCTGCGACGGTAACATAAGGTCCGCAACCTTACCCTTGTACCGTGGATCAAGGAGAGTGGCCAGCCAGTAATGGTCCCTCTCCTTGATCCGAAGAATATGAGGATCCTTCCGCAGACTTTGCAGGATCAGGGAGGCCATGCAGCGTAGGTTTGCTGAGGCATTCGCTCCGGAGTCCTCTGGGTCACTAAGGACGACATGATCCGCAGTCACCTCCTCCCAGCCACGTACAAGTCCACTGGTTTCTTGGGACTGTAAATCATCCCTAAAAGACTGCTGCTGATGATGCTGAGTGCCAGCCTCCACCTCCATGCTGACACAATCCTCCTCCTCCTCCTCCTCCTCTTCCTGTGCGATGGGTGGGACAGAAGGAACACTGTCTGGGTAAAGGGGGCCTTGAGAGGCAAGGAAGTCCTCCTCTTCCTGCCTCTGTTCTGCCTCAAGTGCCCTGTCCATTATTCCACGCAGCGTGTGCTCCAACAGGTGGACAAGAGGTACAGTGTCACTGATGCATGCACTGTCACTGCTCACCATCCTCGTGGCCTCCTCAAATGGTGCCAGGACAGTGCATGCATCCCTGATCATGCCCCACTGGCGTGGAGAAAAAAAACCAAGCTCCCCTGACCCTGTCCTGGTGCCGTAGTCGCACAGGTACTCATTGATGGCCCTCTGCTGCGTGTGCAGCCGCTGCAGCATGGCCAACGTTGAGTTCCACCTGGTGGGCATGTCACATATAAGGCGGTTCTTGGGCAGGTTCAACTCCTTTTGCAGCTCAGCCAGGCGAGCACTGGCATTATAAGATCTGCAGAAATGCACACAGACTTTCCTGGCCTGCCTCAGGACATCCTGTAAGCCCGGGTACCTGCCCAAGAACCGCTGCACCACCAGGTTAAGGACGTGAGCCACACAGGGCACATGGGTCAGTTGTCCCTGTCGAAGGGCGGAGAGGAGGTTGGTGCCATTGTCGCAAACCACCATTCCTGGCTTAAGCTGGCGTGGCGTCAACCACCTCTCGGCCTGGCCCTGCAGAGCAGACAGGACCTCTGCCCCAGTGTGGCTTCTGTCCCCCAAACACACCAGCGCAAGCACGGCATGGCATCTTTTTGCCTGCGTACTTGCGTAGCCCCGTGAACGGCTACGGAGCACCGCTGGTTCATAGGACAAACCACAGGAAGAGGCCATGGAGGAAGAAGAAGAGGAGGGGGTGGAGGAGAGAGGTGTGTCACAACCAGTAGTAGCATTTTGGAGGCGTGGCGGTGGGACAACCTCCAACACTACTGCACCTTGTCCTGCATCCTTCCCAGCTGCCAAAAGAGTGACCCAATGGGCCGTGAAAGAAAGGTAACGTCCCTGTCCATGCCTGCTGGACCATGAGTCAGCGGTAATATGCACCTTACCGCTGACCGCCCTGTCCAGCGAGGCCAAGACATTGCCTTCCACATGCCGGTAGAGAGCCGGAATAGCCTTCCGTGAGAAAAAGTGGCGTTTGGGAACCTGCCACTGAGGAACCGCACATTGCACAAACTCACGGAAGGGGGCCGAGTCTACCAACTGAAAAGGCAGCAGTTGAAGCGCTAGCAATTTAGCCAAGCTAGCATTCAACCGCTGGGCATGTGGATGGCTGGGAGTGAACTTCTTTCGACGGTCCAGCAGCTGGGGCAGGGAAATTTGCCTGCTAGAATCGGACGTCGGTGTACTGCTAGCAGAGTGGCTGCAAGTACTTGGCTGTGACACACCTAATTCTACACCTTCATTCCTCTCAGTGCATGTTTCAGAGAGGACTGAAGTTATAGTGGGGTTGGAGATCCCAGCTGATGCGGTGCAAGGAGAGGTCCGCTTTGTTCTTTGGTGTGGGTCTTTGAGGTAGGCTTGCCAACGAGCTGCATGGCAGGTCAACATATGTCTGGTCAGGCATGTGGTACCCAAGCGGCTGATGTTTTGGCCACGCGATATACGCTTGAGACATATGTTGCAAACAGCAGCTGTGCGATCTGATGCACTAGCCTCAAAAAAGGCCCACACCAAGGAACTTTTTGAATGACGGGCAGAGGCAGCGCCCTGCACAGGCGGAGCTCTGCGGTGTGATTCCGTCGGTGTACTGCCCTTACGCTGGCCACCAAAGGGCATCCTGCCTCGTTGGAGATGTGCCTCCTCCTCATCCTCCTCCTCCTCTCTCCTATTAGGCACCCACGTGGAGTCAGTGACCTCATCATCCCCTCCCTCCTCATCACTGGAGCCAATCTGGCAGTATGCTGCAGCTGCTGGAACATGACTGCCAGATTGGTGTCCTTCTTGAGCATCCCCTCTGTCTGCTCTCACCCTACTGCCTTCCTGTAGCTGGGTTTCATCATCAGACCCTTCGAAACGCTGGGCATCCTCCTGGAGCATGTACCCAACACTGTGCTCAAACAGTTCGGGGGACTCCTCAGGAGGAGGACATGGTGGGTCTAGGGAAGGAGTGACTGATGATGAGTCTGACATTGATAACAGGGAAGAGGACGCTTTGGCAGCTGCTTTGCCAGTACCCTGAGCCTGGGTGAGAGAGGATGAGGAGGAGGAGGAGGGCTTGGTCATCCACTCTACCAAGTCTTCGGCATGATGTGGCTCAACATGTCCAGCTGCCGAAAAGAAGGACAAGCGTGTCCCATGGCCATGTGCTGATGACAATGCACCGCGTCCACGACCAGCACTGTTGCCCCCAGACACAGAGCCTGCTTGCCCTCTTTTATTGCCTCCTGACTGTCTGCCTCTCCTTGTTTGCCTTCCAGACATTCTAATAGATGGCCTGCAGGGAGATGGGAAAAAAGCAATAAGGGCTACCTTCAGGTGTCCTTCTCTGTCCCTTTACTTAAGGATTTCTAAATATGGTTGAGGATGATTGCTTTTGCACAGAATAGCACAACGACAATTTCCCTGACTGTCCAAAAATCAAGGATTTCAAAGATGGTTGATGAGGAATGCTTTAGCACACTATAGCACAAGGAGAATTCCCCTCACTTTCCTTCTTTGTCCCTAGAAACAAGGACTCGCACAGTGAAAGAAACTGACACTCTCCCTACCTAGAGTTTTCTGTCCCTAGAAAAAATGTTTTTTTTAAGCACACTATAGCACAAGGAGAATTCACTCACTGTCCTTCCCTGTCCCTGGAAACAAGGACTTGCACAGTGAAAGAAACTGACACTCTCCCTACCTAGAGTTTTCTGTCCCTAGAAAAAATGTTTTTTTTAAGCACACTATAGCACAAGGAGAATTCACTCACTGTCCTTCCCTGTCCCTGGAAACAAGGACTTGCACAGTGAAAGAAACTGACACTCTCCCTACCTAGAGTTTTCTGTCCCTAGAAAAAATGTTTTTTTTAAGCACACTATAGCACAAGGAGAATTCACTCACTGTCCTTCCCTGTCCCTGGAAACAAGGACTTGCACAGTGAAAGAAACTGACACTCTCCCTACCTAGAGTTTTCTGTCCCTAGAAAAAATGTTTTTTTTAAGCACACTATAGCACAAGGAGAATTCACTCACTGTCCTTCCCTGTCCCTGGAAACAAGGACTTGCACAGTGAAAGAAACTGACACTCTCCCTACCTAGAGTTTTCTGTCCCTAGAAAAAATGTTTTTTTTAAGCACACTATAGCACAAGGAGAATTCACTCACTGTCCTTCCCTGTCCCTGGAAACAAGGACTTGCACAGTGAAAGAAACTGACACTCTCCCTACCTAGAGTTTTCTGTCCCTAGAAAAAATGTTTTTTTAAAGCACACTATAGCACAAGCACAAAACACACTGACACTCTCCCTACCTATCCTTCTCTTTCCCTAAACTAAAGGAATCCAGGTTAAGCAAGAAAGAAATAAAAGTCACTGTCCCTGCCTATGCTGCTCTTTCCCTGCTCCGGAACACACTACACTAGGCCGCCGTGCTGGCGGCCTTTTATAGTGTGGGGCGTGTACTAAACACCCTCAGCAATAATTGGCCACAGGCATCCTGCCTGTGGCCAATCATTGCTCTCCTCGCTGCCGGCGCTGTGATTGGCCAAGCATGCGGGGTCACAGTGCATGCTTGGCCAATCACAGCGCCTGGATGACACTGCGATGGCGTAGTGCATTGTGGGCCGTTCGCGTCACTCGAATTTGGCGCGAACGGCCCAAATCGTTCGGTCTTCGTCGAACGATCGAACAGCCGATGTTCGAGTCGAACGTATGTTCGACTCGAACACGAAGCTCATCCCTACTCAGCAACAAGCCCAGCAGCAATCTGAGGCCCGCTTCATAGACCTGTTACAGAAGCAAGAACAGAGACTACAGCAACAAATGGAAACATTAATGCAGCAACATCCGCAGACCAGTGAGGCAAGTAGTTCCACTAATACTGCGTCCTTTGGGGTGAGTCGTTTATTGACAAAAATGACTGGAGAGGATGATCCAGAGGTGTTTTTGACCACATTTGAAAGGACTGCTGAAAGAGAAAAGTGGCCTAAGGAGCAGTGGGCTGGACTGGTGGCTCCTCTGTTAACTGGTGAATCGCAGAAAGCTTACTATGACCTAGAGCCTGACCAAGCAAAAGACTATGTGATGCTAAAAACTGAAATATTGGCACGGCTGGGTGTCACCCTGGCTGTCCGGGCTCAGCGTGTGCATAACTGGACTTTACGGCTTGGAAAACCCCCCAGGTCTCAAATGTATGATCTCATTCACCTAAACAGGAAGTGGCTACAGCCAGAGACTTTGTCCGCACCAAAGATTGTGGAACGTGTTGTGATGGATCGTTTCTTGAGAGCTCTTCCTACTGCCATCCAAAAATGGGTAAGCCATGGAGACCCAGAAACGGCCGATAATCTTGTGGATCGTGTAGAGAAGTACTTGGCTACAGAGAACCTGACTGCCTCTTCCAGAGACTCACGGACTTTCCACCCTAAGACCAGACCATTCCCAGTGGCGGGTAAGATGATTCCAAGGGGTGAGGGTGGAGAGAGTGAGAGGGTGGGAGTTCTACCTAATGTCTGGCGAGAACAGCCTGGGAAGTCAGGGGTTTAAGAGGCAGCAAAAAGGATTGTTTGCTACCGCTGCCGACAAGAGGGACATATTGCAGCAAATTGCCCGGTTGTGGATGAACCCATGCAATGTGACTTTCTAACGGACAGACGTCAGTCGCTGTTTGCGACAGTCGCATGCACTGCCATGCGGGGAACTGAGAAACATTTATGCAAAATGTGTGTTAATGGTAGAAATGTTGTTGTGTTGCTGGATTCAGGTAGCCTTGTGACACTGATAAAGGCTGAATTAGTTACTACAGAGGTCTCTGGGAATAGCAAGGTAGCTGTTATTTGTGTGCATGGGGACACCCAAGAGTATCCAGTGACTACAGTGTGTTTTGAGACCCCCAAAGGTACCCTCTCTCATCGGGTGGGATTAGTGTCTCACTTGCCTCATGATGCCATTGTGGGAAGGGATTTTCCAAAGTTCTGGGAACTATGGGATTGTCCTGAGCCCCCCACTGGTGCCCCTATATACCAGGAATATGATAGCCAGAATTCCTCGGAGAGTGGTGAGGACTCTCCAGAATTTCCCTTGTCGGTATTGGCAGGGGAGACTCGAGAAACTGGGAAGGAGCCAACATCCTCAGACGAAAACATGCCGTCTGTGGAGTTTTCTGATCTCGAGGTTCACAAGGAAATTTTTGCCACAGAACAGTTAAAAGATCCCACCCTAATAAAGGCACGGGAAAACGTAGTGGAAATAGATGGCGAGTTAGTGAACCCAGATGAGACCGGCACTTACCCATACTTCATCGTGGAAAAGGACCTACTGTATCGGGTGGCTAAAAAGGCAGAAGAAACCATTGAGCAGCTTGTGGTGCCCAAACCTTACAGGAAGTTGGTGTTAGAGTTGGCCCATGGGCACATTCTTGGAGGTCATCTGGGGACAGAGAAAACCAGAGAGAGAGTATTGCAGAGATTCTATTGCCTGGGGTTATGAAGGAAACAGAAAATTATTGTTCCTCCTGCCCTGTGTGTCAGAGGTCGGCACCGATGCCACATTTCCGTAACCCGCTGGTACCTCTTCCCATCATTGAGGTCCTCTTTGAGAGGATCGCAATGAATTTGGTAGGTCCGATAATGAAGTCCGCTAGGGGGCACCAGTACATCTTGGTTATAATGGACTATGCCACCCGTTATCCGGAAGCAATTCCTCTCCGAAATACCTCGGCCAAAACCATAGCCAAAGAGCTATCTCTTGTTTTTAGCCGTGTGGGTATTTGTAAGGAACTGCTTACGGACCAAGGTACACCCTTTATGTCCCGGGTTATGAAAGAGCTGTGCAAGTTGTTCAAAGTGACACAATTGCGTACATCTGTGTATCACCCCCAAACAGATGGGTTGGTTGAAAGATTCAACAAAACTCTAAAACAAATGTTAAAGAAGGTGGTGGATAAAGATGGAAAGGATTGGGACTGTCTAATTCCCTATTTAATGTTTGCTATTAGGGAGGTACCCCAATCCTCTACGGGTTTTTCACCCTTTGAGTTACTCTATGGGAGACACCCAAGAGGGCTGTTGGATATCGCCAAGGAAACTTGGGAAAGTGAGAGTTCTCCCCACAGGAGTGTGATTGAGCATGTCGCCCTGATGCAAGATAGAATTGCACAGGTAATGCCAATCGTAAAGGAACATTTGGCCCAAACGCAGTTGGCACAGCAGAGAGTGTACAACCGTGGAGCCAAGACCCGGACCTTTTCCCCGGGGGATAAGATATTGGTACTGTCCCTACGGTTGAAAGCAAGTTCCTCGCCAAATGGCAATGCCCCTACGAGATAATGGAAAAAGTGAGCAAAGTGAATTACAAGGTCAGACAACCAGGAAGGCGAAAGCCCGAACAGATCTATCACATTAATCTGTTGAAAGCCTGGAAGGATAGGGAATCCCTAGTCGCAGAAACTTTGTCACCAGCTCAGTCTGATTGCGTGATTCCTGAGGTTGGAATAGCAGTCACCTTGTCAAACCCCCAACAACAGGAGGTTTTTCTCTGAGCTGCCGGGACAAACGTATGGGGTAGAGCATAATATTATTACCCTGCCCGGTGAAAGGGTGAAGCTAAAACCCTATCGGATCCCAGAGGCCCGATGGGAGGCAATGCGTGAGGAAGTACAGAAAATGCTTAAGTTAGGGGTGATAGAGGAGTCCCAAAGTGATTGGTCAAGTCCCATAGTGTTAGTGCCTAAACCGGATGGGAGCTGGCGATTTTGTAACGATTTCCGACAACTGAACAAAGTTACAAAATTTGACACCTACCCCATGCCACGTATAGATGAGTTGGTCGACCGGTTGGGAACAGCCCGATACATGACAACTCTTGATCTCACCAAAGGGTATTGGCAAATTCCCCTGGCCAAGTCGGCCAAGGAGAAAACCGCATTTGTAACCCCAGACGGGGCGTTCCAATATAAAAGAATGCCGTTTGGTTTACAGAATGCGCCGGCAACATTCCAGCGGAAAATGGACCAGATACTGAGGCCCCATCAGAAGTATGCTGCTGCTTTCCTAGATGATGTAATTATCTATAGCACAGATTGGGCCTCACATCTGCCAAAAGTGCAAGCAGTCCTAGACTCTATCCGGGAAGCTGGGTTTACGGCCAACCCCAAGAAGTGTACCATTGGACAGGAGGAGGCCAAGTATCTTGGGTACACCATTGGGAGGGGAGTAATAAAACCCCAAGTCAATAAAGTCGAGGCCATACAGAATTGGCCGCGTCCCAACAGCAAGAGGCAGGTACGAGCCTTTCTAGGAATCGCTGGTTATTATCAGCGATTCATTCCCCACTTTGCTTCTCAGGCTGTGCCCCTAACCAACCTGACAAAAGGGAAGGAGTCTGTCATGGTTAAATGGACCCCAGAGGCTGAGGCAGCATTTCAATTCTTAAAAAAAGCCTTATGTAGCCAGCCAGTGTTGTACTCACCAGACTTCTCTAGGGACTTTGTCGTACAAAGTGATGCATCAGACGTTGGGTTAGGAGCAGTGTTGTCCCAGGTCTGGAACGGGGAAGAGCTCCCAGTCATTTACCTCAGCAGGAAATTGAAGTCCCATGAGGTAAATTACGCCACGATTGAGAAGGAGTGTTTAGCGGTGAAGTGGGCTCTAGATTCCCTTCGGTACTATCTGCTAGGTAGGCACTTTGACATGATTACTGATCACGCCCCTTTAAAGTGGATGGCTCAAAACAAAGAGACAAATAGAAGAGTAAATAGGTGGTTCCTGGCCCTACAGGAATTCAACTTTACGGTAAAGCATCGCCCTGGCGTTCAAATGGGGAATGTGGATGCTTTGTCTCGAGTACATGCATGCCTGATTGCTTGTGTTCCAACCCCAAGGTTAAAACAAGAGGGGGGGGGGGTATGTGACAGCATGCAGGTAAAATCACCAGGTTGCATCCAGGATGGAAGGTATATATGTCCTAGATTCAGGCTTTATGCCGATTTATACCACTAGGGGGAGTGTGGGGAGTCTTGCAGGGGAAGAGTTAATGAGCCCAGCTGAAGTAAGTGGGCTCATTGGGGCCTCTACAAGAACTCCCAGCATGCTAAGGGAGATGCTCCAACCTGGAACCAGATCTGTGTGGATAGTCTGGGGAGTGAGATCTCTGTGAGGTGAGCCAAAGCCTGTGTGGTTATTGTAAAACTTCTAAAAACAGGGAGCTAGGGACTGGGACAGCACAAGGCTGTACCCAGTTGTTAGTTAGGGACACCAACGTGAGTAGTGAGCGGTCAAGTTGACCAGGATTTCTTTTCATGTTTCTTTTGTTTTTGCTGTATTTTTTTGTCTGTATATAGTTCAAATAAAACCACACCCTTTTGTTTTCTCCTACCACTGTCTTCTGTGCCTGTTTTTGTGTGGTGAACCCATCCAGGGGGTCACACACACCCGCTGCTGAGCTAACCCCCTCACAGTATATATATTGTAAAATATCAGAGACACAAAGTGACACTGATCCCAGCGCTCAATCTAAGTGAGTAAACTGCACTCTAGCCCCTACTATAAATTAAATAAGAGTATTAAAAAGTATGCCTGTATAGAAATCAAAGCATTAACAGCGCTTAATCAAAATATTCGTAAATATTCAGTGCTATAGTATTTCATACCAAGCAGTATAAAATTTCTCCCACACTTCCCACAATCATATAAAAAGCATGGGTTCCTGGACAAAATTATCAATCAATGTGCAAATACAAGCATGCAAGGAGTGATATCTAAAAACACCATACACAGGTATATATATATATATATATATATATATATATATATATATATATTGTGAGGGGGTTAGCTCGGCAGCGGGTGTGTGTGACCCCCGGGATGGGCTCCCCACACAAAAACAGGCCCAGCAAACGGAGGTTGTGGTTTTCAAAATCAAAAAAAAGGTGCGGTTTATTTTCTATTTACAGTGACAAAACACAGCAAAGCCAAAAGAAACATAAACAAAATAAATCCTGGTCAACTTGACCTCTGACTAAACATACAGGTTTCCTAACTAACAACTGGGATCAGCCTAGTGCTGTCCTAGTCCCTAAGTCCCTGGTTTTAAATGTCCAAGCAAATAGCCACACAGGCTTTGTCTCACCGCACAGGGGTTCACTCTCCCTAGACAGTCCACACAGGTCTGGATCCAGGCATGAGCTAACATCTAATGAAGCTGGGAGTTCTTATAGAGGCCTAAATGAGCTGACAAGCTTCAGCTGGTCTCATCAACTCCCTGTCTGTACGACGCCCCACACTCTCCCTAGAGGTATGAGTCATCCATGAGCCCACTAGCCTTAGCTGGGCTTATACAACTCTCCACCTAGTTGTATAAGTCGGCGTAAAGCCTGAATCTGGGCGAAATATATCTACCCCCCTGGATGCAACCAGGTGACTTTACCTTCCTGCTGTCACATACCCCCCCTCTTGTTTTAACCTCGGGGTTGGAACACCAGCAATCAGGCATTCATGTACTCGAGGCAAAGCATCCACATTCCCCATTTGAACGCCAGGGCGATGCTTTACTGTGAAGTTGAATTCCTGGAGGGCCAGGAACCACCTATTCACTCTTCTATTTGTTTCCTTGTTTTGAGCCATCCACTTTAACGGAGCGTGATCCGTAACCATGTCAAAGTGCCTACCTAGCAGGTAGTACCGAAGGGAATCTAGAGCCCACTTCACCGCTAAACACTCCTTTTCAACGGTGGCGTAATTTACCTCATGGGACTTCAACTTCCTGCTGAGGTAAATGACTGGGTGCTCTTCCCCGTTCCAGACCTGGGACAATACTGCTCCTAACCCCACATCTGACGCATCACTTTGTACGACAAAGTCTTTAGAGAAGTCGGGTGAGTACAACACTGGCTGGCTACATAAGGCTTGTTTCAAGAATTGGAATGCTGCCTCAGCCTCGGGGGTCCATTTAATCATGACCGACCCTTTCCCCTTCGTTAGGTTGGTTAGGGGCACAGCCTTAGAAGCAAAGTGGGGAATGAATCGCCGATAATACCCAGCGATTCCCAGAAAGGCTCGTACCTGCTTCTTGTTGTTGGGACGTGGCCAACTCTGGATGGCCTCGACTTTGTTGAGTTGGGGTTTTATTACTCCCCTCCCAATGGTGTACCCAAGATATTTGGCCTCCTCCTGCCCAATGGTACACTTCTTGGGGTTAGCCGTAAACCCCGCTTCCCGAACAGAGTCCAGGACTGCTTGCACTTTTGGCAGATGTGAGGCCCAATCTGTGCTATGGACAATTACGTCATCCAGGTAAGCCGCAGCATACTTCCGATGGGGCCTCAGCATCTGGTCCATTTTCCGCTGGAATGTGGCCGGCGCATTCTGTAACCCGAACGGCATTCTTTTATATTGGAACGCCCCGTCTGGGGTTACAAATGCGGTTTTCTCTTTGGCCAATTTGGCCAGGGGGATTTGCCAATACCCTTTTGTGAGGTCAAGAGTCGTCATGTATCGGGCTGTTCCCAGCCGGTCGATCAACTCATCTATACGTGGCATGGGGTAGGTGTCAAATTTTGTAACTTTGTTCAACTGACGAAAATCGTTACAAAATCGCCAGCTCCCATCCGGTTTAGGCACCAACACAATGGGACTAGACCAATCACTTTGGGACTCCTCTATCACCCCTAAGTTCAGCATTTTCTGTACTTCCTCCCGTATTGCCTCCCGTCGGGCCTCTGGGATCCGATAGGGTTTTAACTTCACCCTTTCACCGGGCGGGGTAATGATGTCATGCTCTACCCCAGATGTTTGTCCCGGCAGCTCAGAGAATACCTCCTTGTTGCGAAGCACAAACTCCTTAACCTCCTGTTGTTGGGGTTGTGACAAGGTGGCTGCTATTCCAACCTCAGGAATCACGCAACCAGTTTGAGCTGGTGACCAAGTGTCTGAGACTAGGGACTCTCTATCCCTCCAGGCTTTCAACAGATTAACGTGATAGATCTGTTCGGGCTTTCGCCTTCCTGGTTGTCTGACCTTGTAATTCACTTCGCTCACTTTTTCCATTATCTCGTAGGGGCCTTGCCATTTGGCAAGGAATTTACTTTCAACCGTAGGGACAAGTACCAGTATCCTATCCCCCGGGGAAAAGGTACGGGTCTTGGCTCCACGGTTGTACACTCTCTGCTGTGCTAACTGCGCTTGGGCCAAATGTTCCTTCACGATGGGCATTACCTGTGCAATTCGGTCTTGCATCAGGGCGACATGCTCAATCACACTCCTGTGGGGAGAACTCTCACTTTCCCAAGTTTCCTTGGCAATATCCAACAGCCCTCTTGGGTGTCTCCCATACAGTAACTCAAAGGGGGAGAATCCCGTAGAGGATTGGGGCACCTCCCTAATAGCAAACATCAGATAAGGAAGTAGACAGTCCCAATCCTTTCCATCTCTATCCACCACTTTCTTCAACATTTGTTTTAGGGTTTTGTTGAATCTTTCAACCAGCCCATCGGTTTGGGGGTGATACACAGATGTACGTAATTGCGTCACTTTGAACAATTTACACAGCTCCTTCATAACCCGGGACATAAAGGGTGTACCTTGGTCCGTAAGCAGTTCTTTACAAATACCCACCCGGCTAAACACAAGAGATAGCTCTTTGGCTATGGTTTTGGCCGAGGTATTTCGGAGAGGGATCGCTTCTGGATAACGGGTGGCATAGTCCATTATAACTAATATGTACTGGTGCCCCCTAGCGGACTTGATTATAGGACCTACCAAATCCATGGCGATCCTCTCAAACGGGACCTCAATGATGGGTAGAGGGACCAGCGGGCTACGGAAATGTGGCATCGGGGCCGACCTCTGACACACAGGGCAGGAGGAACAATAATTTTCTATGTCCTTCATCACCCCCGGCCAATAGAATCTCTGTAATACCCTCTCTCGGGTTTTCTCTGTCCCCAGATGACCTCCAAGAATGTGCCCATGGGCCAACTCCAACACCAACTTCCTGTAAGGTTTGGGCACCACAAGCTGCTCAACGGTTTCTTCTGCCCTTTTTGCCACCCGATACAGTAGGTCCTTCTCTACGCTGAAGTATGGGTAAGTGCAGGTATTATCTGGGTTCACTAACTCGCCATCTATTTTCACTACGTTTTCCCGTGCCTTTATTAGGGCGGGGTCTTTCAACTGTTCTGTGGCAAAGTTTTCCCTGTGAACCTCAAGATCAGAAAACTCCACAGACGGTAGGTTTTCGTCTGAGGAGGTGGGCTGCTCTCCAGTTTCTTGAGTCTCCCCTGCCAATACTGATAAGGGAAATTCCGGAGAGTCCTCACCACTCTCAGGGGAGTTCTGGCTATCACATTCCTGGTACATAGGGGCACCAGTGGGGGGCTCAGGATCATCCCACAGTTCCCAGAACTTCGGAAAATCCCTTCCCACAATGGCGTCATACGGTAACTGAGATACTAAGCCCACTGGATGAGAGAGGGTACCTTTGGGGGTCTCGAAACACACTGTAGTCACTGGATACTCTCGGGTGTCCCCATGCACACAAATAACAGCTACCTTGCTATTCCCAGAGACCTCTGTTTTAACTAACTCAGCCTTTATCAGGGTCACAAGGCTACCTGAATCCAGCAATACCACAACATTTCTACCATTAACACACATTTTGCATAAATGTTTCTCAGTTCCTCGAATGGCAGTGCATGCGACTGTCGCACACAGCGACTGACGTCTGCCCGTCAGAAAGTCACACTGCATGGGTTCCTCCACAACCGGGCAATTGGCTGCAATATGTCCCGCTTGCCGGCAGCGGTAGCAAACGATCCTTCTTGCCGCCTCTTGAGCCGCTGATTTCCCAGGCTGTTCTCGCCAAACTTGGGGTAGAGCTCCCACCCTCTCACTCTCTCCACCCTTACCCCTTGGAATCCTCTTATCCGCCCCTGGGGATGGTCTGGTCTTAGGGTGGAAAGTCGGAGTGTCTCTGGAAGAGGCCGTCAGGTTCTCTGTAGCCAAGTATTTCTCCACACGATCCACAAGACCATCGGCCGTCTCTGGGTCTCCATGGCTTACCCACTTTTGGATGGCAGTAGGAAGAGCTCTCAAAAACCGATCCATTACAACACGTTCCACAATCTTTGGTGCGGACAAAGTCTCTGGCTGTAGCCACTTTCTGCTCAGGTGAATGAGATCATACATTTGAGACCTGGGGGGTTTTCCAAGCTGGAAAGTCCAGTTATGCACACGCTGAGCCCGGACAGCCTGGGTGACACCCAGCCTTGCCAATATTTCAGCTTTTAGCATCACATAGTCTTTTGCTTGGTCAGGCTCTAGGTCATAGTAAGCCTTCTGCGATTCACCAGTTAACAGAGGAGCCACCAGTCCAGCCCACTGCTCCTCAGGCCACTTTTCTCTTTCAGCAGTCCTTTCAAATGTGGTCAAAAATACCTCTGGATCATCCTCTCCAGTAATTTTTGTCAATAAACGACTCACCCCAAAGGACGCGGTATTAGTGGGACGGCTTTCCTCACTGGTCTGCGGACGTTGCTGCATTACTGCTTCCATTTGTTGTAGTCTCTGCTCTTGCTTCTGTAACAGGTCTATGAAGCGGGCCTCAGATTGCTGCTGGGCTTGTTGCTGAGCTTCCAGACTCTGTTGGTGAGCTTGCTGCTGGGCTGCAAGGCTCTGTTGATGAGCTTGCTGCTGGGCTACGAAGTTCTGTTGTTGAGCTGCAAGGCTCTGTTGATGAGCTGCAAGGCTCTTTTGCAAACCTGCATTTGTCTGCTGTTGATTGGCATTTGCTAGAGCCAGCTGCTTCAGTATCTCCTCCATGCTGGCTTAAAAAAAAACTGCCACTGGTTCTCCACCAACTGTGAGGGGGTTAGCTCGGCAGCGGGTGTGTGTGACCCCCGGGATGGGCTCCCCACACAAAAACAGGCCCAGCAAACGGAGGTTGTGGTTTTCAAAATCAAAAAAAAGGTGCGGTTTATTTTCTATTTACAGTGACAAAACACAGCAAAGCCAAAAGAAACATAAACAAAATAAATCCTGGTCAACTTGACCTCTGACTAAACATACAGGTTTCCTAACTAACAACTGGGATCAGCCTAGTGCTGTCCTAGTCCCTAAGTCCCTGGTTTTAAATGTCCAAGCAAATAGCCACACAGGCTTTGTCTCACCGCACAGGGGTTCACTCTCCCTAGACAGTCCACACAGGTCTGGGTCCAGGCATGAGCTAACATCTAATGAAGCTGGGAGTTCTTATAGAGGCCTAAATGAGCTGACAAGCTTCAGCTGGTCTCATCAACTCCCTGTCTGTACGACGCCCCACACTCTCCCTAGAGGTATGAGTCATCCATGAGCCCACTAGCCTTAGCTGGGCTTATACAACTCTCCACCTAGTTGTATAAGTCGGCGTAAAGCCTGAATCTGGGCGAAATATATCTACCCCCCTGGATGCAACCAGGTGACTTTACCTTCCTGCTGTCACAATATATATATATACAGTCAGGTCCATAAATATTGGGACATCGACACAATTCTAATCTTTTTGGCTCTATACACCACCACAATGAATTTGAAATGAAACAAACAAGATGTACTTTAACTGCAGACATTCAGCTTTAATTTGAGGGTATTTACATCCAAATCAGGTGAACGGTGTAGGAATTACAACAGTTTGTATATGTGCCTCCCACTTTTTAAGGGGCCAAAAGTAATGGGACAGATTAACAATCATAAATCAAACTTTCACTTTTTAATACTTGGTTGCAAATCCTTTGCAGCCAATTACAGCCTGAAGTGTGGAACGCGATGACATCACCAGACGCTGGGTTTTATCCCTGGTGATGCTCTGCCAGGCTCTACTGCAACTGTCTTCAGTTCCTGCTTGTTCTTGGGGCATTTTCCCTTCAGTTTTGTCTTCAGCAAGTGAAATGCATGTTCAATCGGATTCAGGTCAGGTGATTGACTTGGCTATTGCATAACATTCCACTTCTTTTCCTTAAAAAACTCTTTGGTTGCTTTCGCAGTATGCTTCAGGTCATTGTCCATCTGCACTGTGAAGCGCCGTCCAATGAGTTCTGAAGCATTTGGCTGAATATGAGCCGATAATAATATTGCCCGAAACACTTCAGAATTCATCCTGCTGCTTTTGTCAGCAGTCACATCATCAATAAATACAAGCGAACCAGTTCCATTGGCAGCCATACATGCCCACGCCAAGACACTACCACCACCATGCTTCACTGATGAGGTGGTATGCTTTGGATCATGAGCAGTTCCTTTCCTTCTCCATACTCTTCTCTTCCCATCACTCTGGTACAAGTTGATCTTGGTCTCATCTGTCCATAGGATTTTGTTCCAGAACTGTGAAGGCTTTTTTAGATGTTGTTTGGCAAACTCTAATCTGGCCTTCCTGTTTTTGAGGCTCACCAATGGTTTACATCTTGTGGGGAACCCTCTGTATTCACTCTGGTGAAGTCTTCTCTTGATTGGTGACTTTGACACACATACACCTACCTCCTGGAGAGTGTTCTTCATCTGACACACATACACCTACCTCCTGGAGAGTGTTCTTCATCTGACACACATACACCTACCTCCTGGAGAGTGTTCTTCATCTGACACACATACACCTACCTCCTGGAGAGTGTTCATCTGACACACATACACCTACCTCCTGGAGAGTGTTCTTCATCTGGCCAACTGTTGTGAAGGGCGTTTTCTTCACCAGGGAAAGAATTCTTTGGTCATCCACCACAGTTGTTTTCTGTGGTCTCCCGGGTCTTTTGGTGTTGCTGAGCTCACCGGTGCGTTTTTTCTTTTTAAGGATGTTCAAAACAGTCTATTTGGCCACACCTAATGTTTTTGCTATCTCTCTGATGGGTTTGTTTTGTTTTTTCAGCCTAATGATGGCTTGCTTCACTGATAGTGACAGCTCTTTGGATCTCATATTGAGAGTTGACAGCAACAGATTCCAAATGCAAATAGCACACTTGAAATGAACTCTGGACCTTTTATCTGCTCCTTGTAAATGGGATAATGAGGGAATAACACACACCTGGCCATGGAACAGCTGAGCAGCCAATTGTCCCATTACTTTTGGTCCCTAAAAAGTGGGAGGCACATATACAAACTGTTGTAATTCCTACACCGTTTAACTGATTGGGATGTAAATACCCTCAAATTAAAGCTGAAAGTCTGCAGTTAAAGCACATCTTATTCGTTTCATTTCATATCCATTGTGGTGGTGTATAGAGACAAAAAGATTAGAATTGTGTCGATGTCCCAATATTTATGGACCTGACTGTATGTATATAAATATATATATAGTTAGAAAGATATTATTCCGGTTCCCTGTACTGGAGGACTCACACAGATCCATCTTAAATGAACCTTTGACGGTAGAAGAAATTACCACTGCCATATACTCACTCCCCCCGAACAAAACTCCTGGATTGGACGGTTTGCCCGCTGAATGGTACAAACACTATGCTGGGGACTTGGCACAGAGGTTGCACTCTCAGTTTGGGCAGGCAATGGAGGAGGGCGTTCTCCCCTCCTCCATGTGTGAGGCCCTGATTGTGGTGATCCCCAAGCCTGATAAAGATCCAAGGCTATGTGGCTCATACCGTCCAATCTCCTTACTCAATAGTGATGTTAAGATACTGGCCAAGGTACTGGCAGTGAGACTACAAAAGATTATCCTACACCTTATCCATAGGGACCAAACTGGATTCATGCCTGGAAAGAGTACATATGACAACATTAGACGATTGTTCATACATATCCATAGAGCTGACACTGAGCATAAAAGTGGCCTGGTGTTGTCCCTGGATGTGATGAAGGCCTTTGATACTGTGAAATGGACCTTTTTGTGGGAAGTCATGCACGAATGGGTTTTAGTCACCAATTTATAAAATGGGTTCGCCTGCTATATATCAATCCCAGGGCAAGAATATGTACTAACAAGGATGTATCGGATGTCTTTTCTTTACACAGGGGAACACGGCAGGGCTGCCCGCTCTCGCCACTCCTGTTCGCACTTGCCATAGAGCCTTTGGCTCTGGCGGTGCGACAGACGGCGTCGGTGGGCGGCATATGTTATGGTAATCTTACAGAGAAGATCTCATTATATGCTGATGACGCATTAATATACCTTGATGGCACAGAACAGTCCTTTAAATCTTTAATGGAAGTGGTGGAGGAGTTCGGGAGGGTCTCGGGACTAAAGGTGGGCTGGGACAAGTCTGTTGCTTTTCCCATAGGCCCCAAACAGGATTATACTTACTTATCTCACTCTAACCTGTCAGTCAGATCCACATTTAAATATTTGGGCATTCACATTAATGCAGACCTGGCCCTCTTTGAATCTCTTAACATTGCCCCAGTTGTTACACACATGGAGACCAGGTTGCAAACTTGGGCCTCATTACCTTTGAATTTGATAGGGCGGGTGAACATATTTAAAATGATATACCTACCTAAATTTTTATATGCCTTTAGGGCATCCCCTATTTTTCTCTACAAAAAGCTCTTCAAAAGAATAGACTCGTTATTATCCTCCTTCCTATGGCAGGGGACCAATCCCAGAATAGCGAAGGCTTCCCTCCAGGCCTCTAAGGGTGATGGGGGACTGGCCTGCCCCAACTTGCGACACTATTTTATAGCAGCCCAATTAACCTATGTCTATGAATGGTTCCAGGGGGCCTCCGCATCCTGCTCTACCTATCTACTGCAGGCACTTGCTGGCCTAGAGACCCCATTGGTAGATATTATGCATAGATCTTTACCAAAACGATGCTCCCGCGGCTCCCCGATAGAAGTGAGTTGGTTGGCCTGGCATGAAGGGAATAAGACGATTTCAGAATTGGGGGGGGTCTCACCGAAAACCCCCCTATGGCATAACCCCAATCTTCTGGAGCTCATGGGTCACCCCGATGCATTGTGGTGGACACGGCTGGGCATTACCCACGCTGCCCACATTTTTCTCAATGGTGAATTTATCTCTTTTGAAGTCCTAAAAGCTACAAGTGGATTATCAAATAAATTCTATTTTAAATATCTTCTCATACGACACGCTGTCCGTGCGCAGTTTTATGGCCTGACTCTTGGGCTCGCTGAATCCCCGCTTGAGGCATTGATGTCGTGTTCCGGCATTACGAAATTAGCCACGACCATTTACTCCCGACTGCAGACGGGTGGGAGTTCTCCCTTCCGTGCTGCACAGCGGAAGTGGATGGTCGACATCCCTGGGCTTTCAGAGGAGGGGTGGGAGGAGGCCTCTGGGGCCTGTTTCTTGGATATTGTTGGGTCTAACGACCAATATATACAGTTCAAATTTATTCATCAACTGCATTACACGCCGGCCCGTCTGGCTCGCATGGGTTATGTTTCAGGGGCCCTCTGCCCTAGATGTAAGTGCACCAATGCTGGTTATGTACACATGTTTTGGTCCTGCCCGGCCCTCTTGGGGTTCTGGGTGGACCTATTCTCTTTTTTTGAAAACAATCTATGCCTAGTGACCCCCCACACTGTTGAAGTGGGGCTCCTGGGCATCCTTAATGACCACATACCCAGAACCCACGAACGGACCCTAGTCCGCTTGATACTCTTTTATGCCAGAAAACTGATATTACTACAATGGAAGTGTGAATCTGCTCCCAACATCCAACTGCTGTACCGCATGATAAACAAAGTCGTACCAACCTTTAAACTAATCTATAAAGGAAGGGCCTGTATACAGAAATTCTACAAGATCTGGCAACCTTGGCTGGATATAGACAGCTCCTTTTGGAAGGATACCCCTCTGTCTCAGCAGTAGTGGGCCCTGATTCAGCCCCTCCTGTTTGATGGGGGGGGGAGAACTACCTCCTATCCTAAATAAAGAAGCTGGGGACATGAAACATATCCCACATAAATGTGGGGGGAAGTAGGAGGAGTGCCCCCCCCCCCAGCTGTAGTTTCGGCTGGGTAAATGGGTGGAAGTGCTGGGTGAATGGGTATGAGTGTTGTGTGAGTGAATGCAAGCACTTAAGTATTACTGAATAAGGATAACCGAATGAGTCCTGTGAAAATCACAGTTAAATACTCTCGATACACCTTTGGTATTAGGGTTTTGTGTTTCTTTTTTTTTTTTTCTTCTCCTCCGTTGAGGAACTGGGACACCTATGTGGCCATGTGGCCACAAGCTGTAGGCCTTATTAGGCTTGAATGTTATTTCGAGACTATATTGTTTATGCTCCCGCTTCACGGTGTAATACTGGTATATTGCTACTGAATACAAGAAAATAATGTGTAAGCGTGTATGTTGATATGCTCTGTAATTTTTCTCTGTTCAATGGAAAAATCAATAAACATAAATTTAAAAAAAAAAAAGAAAGATATTATTATAACCAGTTACATCGCCTCCTCACCACCTGTCAAATGCTCTCTGAAGTGTCATTCGAATGTGGATCGCTCTTCAGAAAGCAACACTACTGTAAACTGGCCCTAAAGTAGAAAGTGTCATTAGAATCTTCCCACTCCCCTTCCAGGTGTGTGGGAGTCCTGCATGTCCTGACTACTTGCTGTAGATCCCTCTCCTGGCTGCAGTTCCCAACACTGTGCAAAGGCTGCGGGGACCAGTGTTGCCAACCCCCTGAAGTGAAATTTACTGGCAAGGATGCCAAAATTTCCGAACGGCACCAATTTTTTACTGGCAAAAATCTTGAAAATTGCTGGCAGAACCACATTTTTTACTGACGCTGCAAAAAAGTATCTAAAATTACTGTTTTCAGTGCTAAACAGTGCAAGTGTAAATATTTGAACTATCAACACATAGCTAGTGCTATTAGCAATGTGTTTAAGTTAAACAAAAGTCAAAAAACATATTTCTCCATTGACATGAAGGTTAGGTTACTATAACCCAGCCAGCACTGGGTTCCCCCATATATCAGAGTCTGCAGGATGCCCCCTTACAGTGCAAGGGGAACTCTTATGTAAAGGGGAACGCTGCAGATCATGATCTAAGGGGGAACTCTGATGTAAGGGGAGGCTCTGGTGACCAGAGACCACCTTATATCAGAGTCCACTGCATTCCCTTTACATCAGAGTTACCACTTACATCAGGGTCTGCAGCATTACCCTTTCACTGTAAGGGGCAATCCTGCAGACTCGGATGTGAAGGGGAATGCCAGGAACTCTGATGTGGGGGGCAATCTGGTGACTAGAGACCACCTTCCGCAGAGTGAATACACCAAGGTAAGTTACTAATATAGGGGGAAACCTTTATATCAGTGCCCCTTACATTATTGTATTCACTCCCCCCTTACCTCAGCAACCCCACCCAGACTGGCCTGGCGGCGCTGTCACTGACCTCCTCTCAGGTGCATTGTGCAGGGATCAGTCAGATGGCTCCAGCTTGGCGGCTCTGGTTTTCCTATGGTCTCCTCTCCACAGTCCACACATGTCCAACTTCTCCCGTGACCCCCTACGATCCCGGCGGTGCTCCCACTCATGACTCCTCTCCCGACTCCCCTCAGAGACTGCAGATATGATGTAGGAAATGGTCAGAGACTGTGGGCAGGATACAGGAACAGGAAATGGTCAGAGGCTGAGGGCAGGAGATGGTCAGAGGCTGCGGGCAGGACTCAGGGGATGGTCAGAGGCTGCGGGCAGGACTCAGGAGATGGTCAGAGGCTGCGAGCAGGAGATGGTCAGAGGCTGCGGGCAGGAGATGGTCAGAGGCTGCGGGCAGGAGATGGTCAGAGGCTGCAGGCAGGAGATGGTCAGAGGCTCAAGGCAGGAGATGGTTAGAGGATGCAGGCAGGAGATGGTCAGTGGCTCAGGGCAGGACTCAGGAGATGGTCAGAGGCTCAGGGCAGGAGATGGTCAGAGGATGCAGGCAGGAGATTGTCAGTGGCTCAGGGCAGGACTCAGGAGATGGTCAGAGGCTGCGGGCAGGAGATGGCCTCCTCTACAGTGTCCTCCTCACCCCCCAGTAATGTCCTGCTGGGGCCCGTCACTCACGATGCTCTTCTCTGCACCATTGCGATGCGCTCCCCCCGTGGAACCGCCACGCAGAGAACGAGTGCCGTTTTAAAAATGGCGCCAGGCGGCGACATCACGTTACTGCGCATGCGCCGCCCAGCCGAGATTCTACGATCTATCCCGAGTCCTGCAGGCTTCAGGATGGCCCATGCTCAGTTGCATGGCCGGCCCGCAGCCATCTTTCTTACTGGCGCCGGCTGTCCGTAACGGACATTCACGGACACCCCGAAAATGGGGTGAAAATACCGTACTGTCCGTAAATTAACGGACGATTGGCAACACTGGCGGGGACACATTTGTGATGTACATTATCTCACAAAAGATATTAGCATAGGCCACTCTCTGGTTGCTACAAAAGGTGAGTACACACCTCACATTTTTGAAAATATTTTCTTCTATCTTTTCATGTGACAACACTGAAGAAATGACACTTTGCTACAATGTAAAGTAGTGAGTGTACAGCTTGTATAACAGTGTAAATTTTCTGTCCCTTCAAAATAACTCAACACACAGCTATTAATGTCTAAACCGCTGGCAACAAAAGTGAGTACACCCCTAAGTGAAAATGTCCAAATTGGGCCCCAAGTGTCAATATTTTGTGTGGCCGCCATTATTTTCCAGCACTGCCTTAAAGAGGAAGTAAACCCTGATGGGTTTTACTTCCTCTTTAGCCCACTGCAAAAGCCTGCAAATGAAAAGCATAATGGGCTAGTAGGCATCGCCTACTAGCCCATTGTGTGTCACTTACCTGCAAAAGAATCCAGCAATGTCCCCACAGTAGGCAGCGTCCATCTTCTGTCTCCTCTTCCTTCCGGACTGCGGACTCCGGCTCTGTGATTCGCCGGAGCAGCGTGATGTCACTCCTGCGCATGCACACAGGAGCCGCGATTCACGGCACAGGCTGGGGAAGAAACGGCACTTAATTTAGTTTCTTTCCCGCGCATGCGCCATTGGGATTTTCGGCGGACTACAAGTGAAATATCTCCTAAACTGCGCAGTTTCCACTACCTATAGGTAAGCCTTATTCTAGGCATACCTATAGGTAGAAAAAGTCGAAAAGGGTTTACAACCACTTTAACCCTCTTGGGCATGGAGATCACCAGATATTCACAGGTTGCCACTGGAGTCCTCTTCCCCCTCCTCCATGACGACATCACAGAGCTGGTGGATGTTGGAGACCTTGCGCTCCTCCACCTTCCATTTGAGGATGCCCCACAGATGCTCAATAGGGTTTAGGTCTGGAGACATGCTTGGCCAGTCCATCACCTTTACCCTCAGCTTCTTTAGCAAGGCAGTGGTCGTCTTGGAGGTGTGTTTGGGGTCATTATCATGTTGGAATACTGCCCTGCGGCCCAGTCTCTGAAGAGAGGGGATCATGCTCTGCTTCAGTATGTCACAGTACATGTTGGCATTCATGGTTCCCTCAATGATCTGTAGCCCCCCCCCAGTGCCGGCAGCACTCATGCAGCCCCAGACCATGACACTCCCACCACCATGCCTGACTGTAGGGAAGACACACTTGTCTTTGTACTCCTCACCTGATTGCCGCCACACACGCTTGTCACCATCTAAACCAAATATGTTCATCTTGGTCTCATCAGACCACAGGACATGGTTCCAGTAATCCATGTCCTTAGTCTGCTTGTCTTCAGCAAACTGTTTGCAGGCTTTCTTGTGCATCATCTTTAGAAGAGGCTTCCTTCTGGGACGGCAGACATGCAGACCAATTTGATGCAGTGTGCGGCGTATGGTCTGAGCACTGACAGGCTGACCCCCCAACCCCTTCAACCTCTGCAGCAATGCTGGCAGCACTCATACGCCTATTTCCCAAAGACAACCTCTGGATATGACGCTGAGCATGTGCACTCAACTTCTTTGGTGGACCGAGGCGAGGCCTGTTCTGAGTGGATCCTGTCCTGTTATACCGCTGTATGGTCTTGGCCAACGTGCTGCAGCTCAGTTTCAGGGTCTTGGCAATTTTCTTATAGCCTAGGCCATCTTTATGTAGAGCAACAATTCTTTTTTTCAGATCCTCAGAGAGTTCTTTGCCATGAGGTGCCATGTTGAACTTCCAGTGACCAGTATGAGAGAGTGAGAGCGATAACACCAAATTTAACACACCTGCTACCTATTCACACCTGAGAGTCACATGACACCGGGAGGGAAAATGGCTAATTGGGCCCAATTTTGACATTTTCACTTAGGGGTGTACTCACTTTTGTTGCCAGCAGTTTGGACATTAATGGCTGTGTGTTGAGTTATTTTGGGGAGGGCAGCAAATTTACACTGTTATACAAGCTGTACACTCACTACTTTACATTGTAGCAAAGTGTCATTTCTTCAGTGTTGTCACATGAAAAGATAGAATAAAATATTTTCAAAAATGTGAGGGGTGTACTCACCTTTTGTAGCAACCAGAGAGTGGCCTATGCTAATATCTACAGGACAGAAGCAGGCAAGAAAAGATTGTTAATGCGCTTGCAATGTATAGAGAGTGGAAAAGGGGAGCAACGCTGGGGAGACCTGTGTGCCCGACACACCTGGAAGTGTCGAATGGGGAAGATTCCAACTTGGCATTCCATTAAATGTTGGATTCTCTGCAAAATTTAATGTATTAAACTTGAATTTTCCAAAGCTGTAATTGGAAGTGATAACAGGATGGATTGGCAACAATGTCTTAACTGGTTAAACTGGTAAAATACCGGCCCGGTGGCAAACTTAGCTGTGATTATGGCACCTGGCCACACTTACTGTATTCCATCCTATGTAGGTTGTGGCTGTTTAGTCATTGATGTCACCTACAGAAGTACATAAAAGCCTCTAACCACACTAATGTCTTCATAGTCATTGCAGATTCCTCCTGACCTCATGGCAAGAAAAAGAAAGTTGGGTTTTCCCGTACGGTGAAGTTACCGGAGCCAACCTGGTTATGTGGCGTTCTTCTATCTCTACGACACACTCATAGCTGTTCATAGAAAAACATTGGACAGACCATGTCACCTATATAAATTATATACAATTTATTGTAACTAATAACCATGCAGAGAAATATATAATTACTGTATATAAAATAATAATAGTAAATAAATAAATACAAATAATTTAATAATATTAAATAATAATAAAAAATAATAATAATAAAATATATAATAATAAAATAATGAATGTGATAAAAAATAAAAATATGGATAAAAATGTAATCTTATGGAAATTGAATGGTCCGGTGACAGGGTCTCTTGGATCACTTCTCGGGTCTCTGGTGTACATTGTGTTGTGGATAATAAAGCAACATAGGGCATAAAAGCAACCCATACCATACACAATGAACATCAGAGTACAATCAGCAGATTTTTGGATCACAATCATGCCTAAAAGCAAAAGTTTGTGCACACATCTGTTTCCACCATCCTATCGTACTCACCCCCCAGAGTAATCTTGCTCTTAATTATTAAAACATACTCATCAGAATAAATTGTGTGAAAATAACACAGATCAGACACTATTTTATTTATTTAATGCCTACGGGAACCTTCAGCTTTTTTTTTGTATTTCAGTGAAAGATCCAGTATGATGAGCTGGCTGTTGGCAGAGGGAGGGGAAATCTTATCAAGGAAGTATGATAAAAGTTTTGTCCCCTGGGGGGGGGAGAGATAGACAGGATCTGTGTACAGGACTGCAGGTTCAGACAATGCTTCGCACTCAGCTCGGCAGCATCACTTCAAAGAATGCCAGAAAAGCACAGCGTTCTACTTCTGCCCCTATAATTACAGGGAAGGATCTGTGCTTGTGTATTGTAGGAAAAAGAAAAATATTTATTCATATTTTATTATATTTTCCAACCTACCCTGCCTGACAAAACTCAACCACCAAAGGAAAATCTTTGTACCCCCAACAAAGGAAGTTATTATTGTAAGGTAAAGAATAAGTAGGCCAGTGGTGGGACCTTCAAGCAGAACACTAGTTTATAGTAGGTGACTTGTGTGACAGCTATGCAACCAGCATTTTCTGAAGGACGTCTGCAAAAGTAGTCTGGCGGCCTTTGGGGCTCTATGTTGGTGTGAAGAGGTCCATATAGTTTCCTTTTATGGAGAGAACGGGATTACAACTTGGGTCTATGTTGGTGCGAATGTGTCTATGTTGGTGTCAAGGGGTCCATATAGTTTCCCTTTATGGAGAGAATGGGATTCCAACTTGGGGTCTATGTTGGTGTGAATGGGTCTATGTTGGTGTGAAGGGATCCATATAGTTTCCCTTTATGGAGAGAATGGGATTCCAACTTGGGTCTATGTTGGTGTGAATGGGTCTATGTTGGTGTGAAGAGGTCCATATAGTTTCCCTTTATGGAGAGAATGGGATTCCAACTTGAGTCTATCTTGGTGTGAATGGGTCTATGTTGGTGTGAAGGGGTCCATATAGTTTTCCTTTATGGAGAGAATGGGATTCCCACTTGGGTCTATGTTGGTGTGAATGGGTCTATGTTGCTGTGAATAGGTCCATATAGTTTCCCTTTATGGAGAAAATGGGATTCCAACTTGGGTCCACGTTGGTGCGAATGTGTCTATGTTGGTGTCAAGGGGTCCACATAGTTTCCCTTTATGGAGAGAATGGGATTACAACTTGGGTCTATGTTTGTGTGAATGGGTCTATGTTGGTGTGAAGGGGTCCATATAGTTTCCCTTTATGGAGAGAATGGGATACCAACTTGGGTCTATGTTGGTGTGAAGTGTGGTGGGTATTTTGAACATTTCATATACTAAATAAAGCACTATGCCCCAATGGATGTATATGTAGGGGGATGGGTGTAACTGTATATAATGTTACAGGAATATATATATATATTTTGTGATATAATGCCAAGTTATGTTCCTAAAGGACAGTTTTTACTGCCTACTGAGAATATAAAGTAGGTTTCAGGTGATACTCAGATATTTTTTGTCTCAAAAGAGCCAGTACACCGCAGGGGCCCTTAGCATGCTAATGCGGGAACTGGTTACACTGAGCTGATAAAGCAACCAGTATTTCAGCTTTAGAGTGGGCAGGCTAGGTAAAGAGACTTGAGATTTCAACCAATCAGGTGGTCAGCTTTGAACCAATGAGACCACCGGATTTTGGATTCTGGCATGGAAGGGGTATAAATTAGTCAGCCAGAGCCATGATGAGGCCCTTGCGAATGATGTCCTGACCTGAGGAGCATGGTGAAGTACTCTGTAAATATACCTCTTTAATTTCCTTAATCTCTCCTGTAACTCTAATCTTCCTTTAACTTGTGCTGATACACGGTTGTCTCCCTTATAGCCATATTCTTATGTAATATAATTGTGTAATAGCCATATTCTTATGTAATATTATTGTGCTGTATGAGTAACCTCTTTGTTTCAAAGGTGATATAATTTATGTTATAGTCACAAGTTCTGGATTAATACAAGTTTCTTCTTTTCTGTATAATAAACTACTTTTTTCCTTTTTCGTGCCGCTATCATTTGCTTAATTTTATATAGACCAAAGGTTTAATCAATCATTTTTATGTATCATTAACACTTCAAGTGAGGTATAAACATTGCCAACACAGAAGGGGTCCATATAGTTTCCCTTTATGGAGAGAATGGGATTCCCACTTGGGTCTATGTTGGTGTGAAGGGGTCCATATAGTTTCCCTTTATGGAGAGAATGGGATTCCAACTTGGGTCTATGTTGGTGTGAATGGGTCTATTTTGGTGTGAAGAGGTCCATATAGTTTCCTTTTATGGAGAGAACGGGATTCCAACTTGGGTCTATGTTGGTGTGAATGGGTCTATGTTGGTGTGAAGGGTTCCATATAGTTTCCCTTTATGGAGAGAATGGGATTCCCACTTGGGTCTATGTTGGTGTGAATGGGTCTATGTTGGTGTGAAGAGGTCCATATAGTTTCCCTTTATGGAGAGAATGGGATTCCAACTTGGGTCTATGTTGGTGTGAATGGGTCTATGTTGGTGTGAAGAGGTCCATATAGTTTCCCTTTAGTGAGAGAATGGGATTCCAACTTGGGTCTATCTTGGTGTGAATGGGTCTATGTTGGTGTGAAAGGGTCCATATAGTTTTCCTTTATGGAGAGAATGGGATTCCAACTTGGGTCTATGTTGGTGTGAATGGGTCTATGTTGCTGTGAATAGGTCCATATAGTTTCCCTTTATGGAGAAAATGGGATTCCAACTTGGGTCCACGTTGGTGCGAATGTGTCTATGTTGGTGTCAAGGGGTCCACATAGTTTCCCTTTATGGAGAGAATGGGATTACAACTTGGGTCTATGTTTGTGTGAATGGGTCTATGTTGGTGTGAAGGGGTCCATATAGTTTCCCTTTATGGAGAGAATGGGATACCAACTAGGGTCTATGTTGGTGTGAAGTGTGGTAGATATTTTGAACATTTCATATACTAAATAAAGCACCATGCCCCAATGGATGTATATGTAGGGGGATGGGTGTAACCGTATATAATGTTACAGGAATATATATATATATTTTGTGATATAATGCCAAGTTATGTTCCTAAAGGACAGTTTTTACTGCCTACTGAGAATATAAAGTAGGTTTCAGGTGATACTCAGATATCTTTTGTCTCAAAAGAGCCAGTACACCGCAGGGGCCCTTAGCATGCTAATGCGGGAACTGGTTACACTGAGCTGATAAAGCAACCAGTATTTCAGCTTTAGAGTGGGCAGGCTAGGTAAAGAGACTTGAGATTTCAACCAATCAGGTGGTCAGCTTTGAACCAATGAGACCACCGGATTTTGGATTCTGGCATGGAAGGGGTATAAATTAGTCAGCCAGAGCCATGATGAGGCCCTTGCGAATGATGTCCTGACCTGAGGAGCATGATGAAGTACTCTGTAAATATACCTCTTTAATTTCCTTAATCTCTCCTGTAACTCTAATCTTCCTTTAACTTGTGCTGATACACGGTTGTCTCCCTTATAGCCATATTCTTATGTAATATAATTGTGTAATAGCCATATTCTTATGTAATATTATTGTGCTGTATGAGTAACCTCTTTGTTTCAAAGGTGATATAATTTATGTTATAGTCACAAGTTCTGGATTAATACAAGTTTCTTCTTTCCTGTATAATAAACTACTTTTTTCCTTTTTCGTGCCGCTATCATTTGCTTAATTTTATATAGACCAAAGGTTTAATCAATCATTTTTATGTATCATTAACACTTCAAGTGAGGTATAAACATTACCAACACAGAAGGGGTCCATATAGTTTCCCTTTATGGAGAGAATGGGATTCCCACTTGGGTCTATGTTGGTGTGAATGGGTCTATGTTGGTGTGAAGGGGTCCATATAGTTTCCCTTTATGGAGAGAATGGGATTCCAACTTGGGTCTATGTTGGTGTGAATAGGTCTATTTTGGTGTGAAGAGGTCCATATAGTTTCCTTTTATGGAGAGAACAGGATTCCAACTTGGGTCTATGTGGGTGTGAATGGGTCTATGTTGGTGTGAAGGGGTCCATATAGTTTCCCTTTATGGAGAGAATGGGATTCCCACTTGGGTCTATGTTGGTGTAAATGGGTCTATGTTGCTGTGAATAGGTCCATATAGTTTCCCTTTATGGAGAGAATGGGATTCCCACTTGGGTCTATGTTGGTGTGAATGGGTCTATGTTGGCGTGAAGGGGTCTATATAGTTCCCTTGTTGGAGAAAATGGGATTTCTACTTGGGTCTATGTTGTTGTGAATGGGTCTATGTTGGTGTGAATAGGTCCATATAGTTTCCCTTTATGGAGAGAATGGGATTTCCACTTTGGTCTATGTTGGTGTGGATGGGTCCATATAGTTTCCCTTTATGGAGAGAATGGGATTCCTACTTGGTTCTATGTTGGTGTGAATGGGTCTATGTTGATGTTAATGGGTCCATATAGTTTCTCTTTATTGAGAGAATTGGATTCCTACTTGGGTCTATGTTGGCGTGAATGGGTCTATGTTGGTGTGAATGGGTCCATATAGTTTGCCTTTATGGAGAGAATGGTATTCCCACTTGGGTTCATGTTGGTGTGAATGGGTCTATGTTGGTGTGAAGGGGTCCATATAGTTTCCCTTTATGGAGAGAATGAGATTTCAACTTGGGTCTATGTTGGTTTGAATGGGTCTATTTTGGTGTGAATGGGTCCATATTTTTTTTCCCTTTGTGGAGAGAATGGGATTCCTACTTGGGTCTATGTTGGTGTGAATGGGTCTATGTTGGTGTGAATGGGTCCATATAGTTTCCCTTTATTGAGAGAATGGGATTCCTACTTGGGTCTATGTTGGTGTGAATAGGTCTATGTTGGTGTGAATGGGTCCATATAATTTGCATTTATGGAGAGAATGGGATTCCCACTTGGGTCCATGTTGGTGTGAATGTGTCTATGTTGGTGTGAAGGGGTCCATATAGTTTCCCTTCATGGGGAGAATGAGATTTCAACTTGGGCCTATGTTGGTGTGAATGGGTCTATGTTGGTGTGAATGGGTCCATATAGTTTCCCTTTATGGAGAGAATGTGATTACCATTTGGGTCCATGTTGGTGTGAATGGGTCTATGTTGATGTGAAGGGGTCCATATAGTTTTCCTTTATGGAGAAAATGGTATCCCCACTTGGGTCTATGTTGGTGTGAATGGGTCTATGTTAGTGTCAATGGGTACATATAGTTTCCCTTTTTGGATAGAATGGGATTTCCTCTTGAAATTGATTTTCATGCTGTAAAAATCCATGTGTTTTAGTGAATAGAAATGGACAGCCCTCTGCAAGGGGAATGCGGAGGAGCTGGGCTGGCAAAGATCGTAATTAGGTACTCCCATAAGAGGACAGGGCAGTGCTGGGGAACTAGCGCTTTCTGGATTCTCCTTTCCCTAGCAAGTTTAGAGGCAAACTGCAAGGGAATAAAACTCCTATTATACTTACCAGAAAGCTTGTGAGTTGATAACTTCCAGTGCTCTCCGCCTGTACTCTACTGTTATAAGTTACTGTGTTCCCAGCTCACCTACATGACCTGCAGAACATCTCCCTATATAATATGGAGAAGAGAGGAGTTCATCTTTAGCTTCAGCTCTTACCACATTTAGGGGACAGTAGGTCCAAAAGACATCCACCTGAGAGGTAAGTCTTCGTTGGCAGGAGCTCTTTTTTAGCTTACAGTAAAAAAAAAAAAAAAAAATTGACAATAAACAACTTAAGCTAAAATATCTGCATTGAATACATGTGATCTAGCCCTAAGTGTGTCTCTTTCTTCCCACGGCGATGTGTAACCGAGGTCCTGGCCTGTGATTAAAAAGAATCCAGAGAAAGGACATCAATGAATGGATGGAGGAGAGGTTCTGCACAGGGAGAAGACATGTTCTGAGCTGTGAGACTCCTAGGTGTTACCATAGTATCAAGAAGTGATTGAGTTACAAGACTGTAACCTGAACTGTAAAGCTAAAGTACGGTACATGATGCCTTTCCTATTAAATGGAAATGTTTCAGTAAAAAAGAGATTATCTGATTTAACGAATGACTGTTGTGAACTCCTTGCACTGTAAAGGTGCCCACTCTGAAGTAATAGGGTTGACTGCATAGGGAAGAAGTTGACGATTACTAAGAGGGACCAAGGGTGCAGAGTTCTTCAAGGCCCATGGAAAAACAGTGAGGCAAAGAGAAAATTTTGGGAGAAGGCAAGTTAAGAGTCTCCCCACCATGATACCTAGAAAGAAAGATGGGTGGTAGAGATGGGCCTGATGTTTGATTTGAACGTAGAACAAACAAACATATGGGGCACTTGCGGGACGTTCGCCGGCTGCAGAGCACCCCATAATGCAGTGCGAGATCGCAGTGCTTTGACGGCCGCTGATTGGCCAAAGCATGCACTTGACCTTTATGCTTTGACTAATCACAATGCGATGTGCTGTGAGAGCTATGATTGGCCAAAGGCAGGGTGCCTTTGGTCAATCATGGCTCAGAGGCTAAGTCTACAGCCCACACTATATAAGGCTGCTTACATGGCGGCCGTATGTAGTGTGTTATAGTGGAGATAGATTAGGCAGGTTAGTTAGTGGATTCAGCATGCAGTGAGCAGAAAATATATAAAACAGTGCAGGCAGTGTAGAATAGATAATACAGTGCAGGCAGTGTAGAATAGATAATACAGTGCAGGCAGTGTAGAATATATAATACAGTGCAGTCAGTGTAGAATAGACAATACAGTGCAGGCAGTGTAGAATATATAATACAGTGCAGGCAGTGGAGAATAGACAATACAGTGCAGTCAGTGTAGAATAGACAATACAGTGCAGGCAGTGTAGAATATATAATACAGTGCAGGCAGTGTAGAATAGATAATACAGTGCAGGCAGTGTAGAATAGATAATACAGTGCAGGCAGTGTAGAATATATAATACAGTGCAGGCAGTGTAGAATAGACAATACAGTGCAGGCAGTGTAGAATATATAATACAGTGCAGGCAGTGTAGAATAGATAATACAGTGCAGGCAGTGTAGAATATATAATACAGTGCAGGCAGTGTAGAATATATAATACAGTGCAGGCAGTGTAGAATAGATAATACAGTGCAGTCAGTGTAGAATAGATAATACAGTGCAGTCAGTGTAGAATATATAATACAGTGCAGTCAGTGTAGAATATATAATACAGTGCAGGCAGTGTAGAATAGATAATACAGTGCAGTCAGTGTAGAATATATAATACAGTGCAGTCAGTGTAGAATATATAATACAGTGCAGGCAGTGTAGAATAGATAATACAGTGCAGTCAGTGTAGAATATATAATACAGTGCAGTCAGTGTAGAATAGATAATACAGTGCAGGCAGTGTAGAATATATAATACAGTGCAGGCAGTGTAGAATATATAATACAGTGCAGACAGTGTAGAATAGATAATACAGTGCAGGCAGTGTAGAATATATAATACAGTGCAGTCAGTGTAGAATATATAATACAGTGCAGGCAGTGTAGAATATATAATACAGTGCAGTCAGTGTAGAATATATAATACAGTGCAGTCAGTGTAGAATATATAATACAGTGCAGGCAGTGTAGAATAGATAATACAGTGCAGGCAGTGTAGAATAGATAATACAGTGCAGTCAGCGTAGAATATATAATACAGTGCAGTCAGTGTAGAATATATAATACAGTGCAGGCAGTGTAGAATAGATAATACAGTGCAGTCAGTGTAGAATATATAATACAGTGCAGTCAGTGTAGAATATATAATACAGTGCAGTCAGTGTAGAATACATAATACAGTGCAGGCAGTGTAGAATATATAATACAGTACAGGCAGTGTAGAATACATAATACAGTGCAGGCAGTGTAGAATATATAATACAGTGCAGTCAGTGTAGAATATATAATACAGTGCAGGCAGTGTAGAATAGATAATACAGTGCAGTCAGTGTAGAATAGATAATACAGTGCAGTCAGTGTAGAATAGACAATACAGTGCAGGCAGTGTAGAATATATAATACAGAGCAGGCAGTGTAGAATATATAATACAGTGCAGTCAGTGTAGAATATATAATACAGTGCAGGCAGTGTAGAATAGATAATACAGTGCAGTCAGTGTAGAATAGATAATACAGTGCAGTCAGTGTAGAATAGACAATACAGTGCAGGCAGTGTAGAATATATAATACAGAGCAGGCAGTGTAGAATATATAATACAGTGCAGGCAGTGTAGAATATATAATACAGTGCAGGCAGTGTAGAATAGATAATACAGTGCAGGCAGTGTAGAATAGATAATACAGTGCAGTCAGTGTAGAATAGATAATACAGTGCAGGCAGTGTAGAATATATAATACAGTGCAGTCAGTGTAGAATAGACAATACAGTGCAGGCAGTGTAGAATAGATAATACAGTGCAGGCAGTGTAGAATAGACAATACAGTGCAGTCAGTGTAGAATAGACAATACAGTGCAGGCAGTGTAGAATATATAATACAGTGCAGTCAGTGTAGAATATATAATACAGTGCAGTCAGTGTAGAATATATAATACAGTGCAGGCAGTGTAGAATATATAATACAGTGCAGTCAGTGTAGAATAGATAATACAGTGCAGGCAGTGTAGAATAGATAATACAGTGCAGGCAGTGTAGAATATATAATACAGTGCAGTCAGTGTAGAATATATAATACAGTGCAGTCAGTGTAGAATAGATAATACAGTGCAGGCAGTGTAGAATATATAATACAGTGCAGTCAGTGTAGAATAGACAATACAGTGCAGGCAGTGTAGAATAGATAATACAGTGCAGGCAGTGTAGAATATATAATACAGTGCAGGCAGTGTAGAATATATAATACAGTGCAGGCAGTGTAGAATAGATAATACAGTGCAGTCAGTGTAGAATATATAATACAGTGCAGTCAGTGTAGAATATATAATACAGTGCAGGCAGTGTAGAATAGATAATACAGTGCAGTCAGTGTAGAATATATAATACAGTGCAGTCAGTGTAGAATATATAATACAGTGCAGTCAGTGTAGAATACATAATACAGTGCAGGCAGTGTAGAATATATAATACAGTACAGGCAGTGTAGAATACATAATACAGTGCAGGCAGTGTAGAATATATAATACAGTGCAGTCAGTGTAGAATATATAATACAGTGCAGGCAGTGTAGAATAGATAATACAGTGCAGTCAGTGTAGAATAGACAATACAGTGCAGGCAGTGTATAATATATAATACAGTGCAGGCAGTGTAGAATATATAATACAGTGCAGGCAGTGTAGAATATATAATACAGTGCAGTCAGTGTAGAATATATAATACAGTGCAGTCAGTGTAGAATAGATAATACAGTGCAGTCAGTGTAGAATATATAATACAGTGCAGTCAGTGAAGAATAGATAATACAGTGCAGTCAGTGTAGAATATATAATACAGTGCAGTCAGTGTAGAATATATAATACAGTGCAGTCAGTGTAGAATATATAATACAGTGCAGGCAGTGTAGAATAGATAATACAGTGCAGTCAGTGTAGAATAGATAATACAGTGCAGTCAGTGTAGAATAGATAATACAGTGCAGTCAGTGTAGAATAGATAATACAGTGCAGTCAGTGTAGAATAGACAATACAGTGCAGTCAGTGTAGAATATATAATACAGTGCAGTCAGTGTAGAATAGATAATACAGTGCAGGCAGTGTAGAATATATAATACAGTGCAGTCAGTGTAGAATAGACAATACAGTGCAGGCAGTGTAGAATAGATAATACAGTGCAGTCAGTGTAGAATAGATAATACAGTGCAGTCAGTGTAGAATATATAATACAGTGCAGGCAGTGTAGAATAGATAATACAGTGCAGTCAGTGTAGAATAGACAATACAGTGCAGGCAGTGTATAATATATAATACAGTGCAGGCAGTGTAGAATATATAATACAGTGCAGGCAGTGTAGAATATATAATACAGTGCAGTCAGTGTAGAATATATAATACAGTGCAGTCAGTGTAGAATAGATAATACAGTGCAGTCAGTGTAGAATATATAATACAGTGCAGTCAGTGAAGAATAGATAATACAGTGCAGTCAGTGTAGAATATATAATACAGTGCAGTCAGTGTAGAATATATAATACAGTGCAGTCAGTGTAGAATATATAATACAGTGCAGGCAGTGTAGAATAGATAATACAGTGCAGTCAGTGTAGAATAGATAATACAGTGCAGTCAGTGTAGAATAGATAATACAATGCAGTCAGTGTAGAATAGATAATACAGTGCAGTCAGTGTAGAATAGACAATACAGTGCAGTCAGTGTAGAATATATAATACAGTGCAGTCAGTGTAGAATAGATAATACAGTGCAGGCAGTGTAGAATATATAATACAGTGCAGTCAGTGTAGAATAGACAATACAGTGCAGGCAGTGTAGAATATATAATACAGTGCAGTCAGTGTAGAATAGACAATACAGTGCAGGCAGTGGAGAATAGATAATACAGTGCAGTCAGTGTAGAATAGATAATACAGTGCAGTCAGTGTAGAATAGACAATACAGTGCAGGCAGTGTAGAATATATAATACAGAGCAGGCAGTGTAGAATATATAATACAGTGCAGGCAGTGTAGAATATATAATACAGTGCAGGCAGTGTAGAATAGATAATACAGTGCAGTCAGTGTAGAATAGATAATACAGTGCAGGCAGTGTAGAATAGATAATACAGTGCAGTCAGTGTAGAATATATAATACAGTGCAGTCAGTGTAGAATAGATAATACAGTGCAGTCAGTGTAGAATAGATAATACAGTGCAGTCAGTGAAGAATAGATAATACAGTGCAGTCAGTGTAGAATATATAATACAGTGCAGTCAGTGTAGAATATATAATACAGTGCAGGCAGTGTAGAATAGATAATACAGTGCAGTCAGTGTAGAATATATAATACAGTGCAGTCAGTGTAGAATATATAATACAGTGCAGTCAGTGTAGAATACATAATACAGTGCAGGCAGTGTAGAATATATAATACAGTACAGGCAGTGTAGAATACATAATACAGTGCAGGCAGTGTAGAATATATAATACAGTGCAGTCAGTGTAGAATATATAATACAGTGCAGGCAGTGTAGAATAGATAATACAGTGCAGTCAGTGTAGAATAGACAATACAGTGCAGGCAGTGTATAATATATAATACAGTGCAGGCAGTGTAGAATATATAATACAGTGCAGGCAGTGTAGAATATATAATACAGTGCAGTCAGTGTAGAATATATAATACAGTGCAGTCAGTGTAGAATAGATAATACAGTGCAGTCAGTGTAGAATATATAATACAGTGCAGTCAGTGAAGAATAGATAATACAGTGCAGTCAGTGTAGAATATATAATACAGTGCAGTCAGTGTAGAATATATAATACAGTGCAGTCAGTGTAGAATATATAATACAGTGCAGGCAGTGTAGAATAGATAATACAGTGCAGTCAGTGTAGAATAGATAATACAGTGCAGTCAGTGTAGAATAGATAATACAGTGCAGTCAGTGTAGAATAGATAATACAGTGCAGTCAGTGTAGAATAGACAATACAGTGCAGTCAGTGTAGAATATATAATACAGTGCAGTCAGTGTAGAATAGATAATACAGTGCAGGCAGTGTAGAATATATAATACAGTGCAGTCAGTGTAGAATAGACTATACAGTGCAGGCAGTGTAGAATAGATAATACAGTGCAGTCAGTGTAGAATAGATAATACAGTGCAGTCAGTGTAGAATAGACAATACAGTGCAGGCAGTGTAGAATATATAATACAGAGCAGGCAGTGTAGAATATATAATACAGTGCAGGCAGTGTAGAATATATAATACAGTGCAGGCAGTGTAGAATAGATAATACAGTGCAGGCAGTGTAGAATAGATAATACAGTGCAGTCAGTGTAGAATAGATAATACAGTGCAGGCAGTGTAGAATATATAATACAGTGCAGTCAGTGTAGAATAGACAATACAGTGCAGTCAGTGTAGAATATATAATACAGTGCAGTCAGTGTAGAATAGATAATACAGTGCAGGCAGTGTAGAATAGATAATACAGTGCAGTCAGTGTAGAATAGATAATACAGTGCAGTCAGTGTAGAATATATAATACAGTGCAGTCAGTGTAGAATAGACAATACAGTGCAGTCAGTGTAGAATATATAATACAGTGCAGTCAGTGTAGAATAGATAATACAGTGCAGGCAGTGTAGAATATATAATACAGTGCAGTCAGTGTAGAATAGACAATACAGTGCAGGCAGTGTAGAATAGATAATACAGTGCAGTCAGTGTAGAATAGATAATACAGTGCAGTCAGTGTAGAATAGACAATACAGTGCAGGCAGTGTAGAATATATAATACAGAGCAGGCAGTGTAGAATATATAATACAGTGCAGGCAGTGTAGAATATATAATACAGTGCAGGCAGTGTAGAATAGATAATACAGTGCAGGCAGTGTAGAATAGATAATACAGTGCAGGCAGTGTAGAATATATAATACAGTGCAGGCAGTGTAGAATAGATAATACAGTGCAGTCAGTGTAGAATATATAATACAGTGCAGTCAGTGTAGAATAGATAATACAGTGCAGTCAGTGTAGAATATATAATACAGTGCAGTCAGTGAAGAATAGATAATACAGTGCAGTCAGTGTAGAATATATAATACAGTGCAGTCAGTGTAGAATATATAATACAGTGCAGTCAGTGTAGAATATATAATACAGTGCAGGCAGTGTAGAATATATAATACAGTGCAGTCAGTGTAGAATAGACAATACAGTGCAGGCAGTGTAGAATAGATAATACAGTGCAGGCAGTGTAGAATAGACAATACAGTGCAGTCAGTGTAGAATAGACAATACAGTGCAGGCAGTGTAGAATATATAATACAGTGCAGGCAGTGTAGAATATATAATACAGTGCAGTCAGTGTAGAATAGATAATACAGTGCAGGCAGTGTAGAATATATAATACAGTGCAGTCAGTGTAGAATAGATAATACAGTGCAGGCAGTGTAGAATAGATAATACAGTGCAGGCAGTGTAGAATATATAATACAGTGCAGTCAGTGTAGAATATATAATACAGCGCAGTCAGTGTAGAATAGATAATACAGTGCAGGCAGTGTAGAATATATAATACAGTGCAGTCAGTGTAGAATAGACAATACAGTGCAGGCAGTGTAGAATAGATAATACAGTGCAGGCAGTGTAGAATATATAATACAGTGCAGGCAGTGTAGAATATATAATACAGTGCAGGCAGTGTAGAATAGATAATACAGTGCAGTCAGTGTAGAATATATAATACAGTGCAGTCAGTGTAGAATATATAATACAGTGCAGGCAGTGTAGAATAGATAATACAGTGCAGTCAGTGTAGAATATATAATACAGTGCAGTCAGTGTAGAATATATAATACAGTGCAGTCAGTGTAGAATACATAATACAGTGCAGGCAGTGTAGAATATATAATACAGTACAGGCAGTGTAGAATACATAATACAGTGCAGGCAGTGTAGAATATATAATACAGTGCAGTCAGTGTAGAATATATAATACAGTGCAGGCAGTGTAGAATAGATAATACAGTGCAGTCAGTGTAGAATAGACAATACAGTGCAGGCAGTGTATAATATATAATACAGTGCAGGCAGTGTAGAATATATAATACAGTGCAGGCAGTGTAGAATATATAATACAGTGCAGTCAGTGTAGAATATATAATACAGTGCAGTCAGTGTAGAATAGATAATACAGTGCAGTCAGTGTAGAATATATAATACAGTGCAGTCAGTGAAGAATAGATAATACAGTGCAGTCAGTGTAGAATATATAATACAGTGCAGTCAGTGTAGAATATATAATACAGTGCAGTCAGTGTAGAATATATAATACAGTGCAGGCAGTGTAGAATAGATAATACAGTGCAGTCAGTGTAGAATAGATAATACAGTGCAGTCAGTGTAGAATATATAATACAGTGCAGGCAGTGTAGAATAGATAATACAATGCAGTCAGTGTAGAATAGATAATACAGTGCAGGCAGTGTAGAATAGATAATACAGTGCAGGCAGTGTAGAATAGACAATACAGTGCAGGCAGTGTAGAATATATAATACAGTGCAGGCAGTGTAGAATAGATAATACAGTGCAGTCAGTGTAGAATAGATAATACAGTGCAGTCAGTGTAGAATAGATAATACAGTGCAGTCAGTGTAGAATAGATAATACAATGCAGTCAGTGTAGAATAGACAATACAGTGCAGGCAGTGTAGAATATATAATACAGTGCAGGCAGTGTAGAATAGATAATACAGTGCAGTCAGTGTAGAATAGACAATACAGTGCAGGCAGTGTAGAATATATAATACAGTGCAGTCAGTGTAGAATAGATAATACAGTGCAGTCAGTGTAGAATATATAATACAGTGCAGTCAGTGTAGAATATATAATACAGTGCAGGCAGTGTAGAATATATAATACAGTGCAGGCAGTGTAGAATAGATAATACAGTGCAGTCAGTGTAGAATAGACAATACAGTGCAGGCAGTGTAGAATATATAATACAGTGCAGGCAGTGTAGAATATATAATACAGTGCAGGCAGTGTAGAATAGATAATACAGTGCAGGCAGTGTAGAATAGATAATACAGTGCAGTCAGTGTAGAATATATAATACAGTGCAGACAGTGTAGAATAGACAATACAGTGCAGGCAGTGTAGAATATATAATACAGTGCAGGCAGTGTAGAATATATAATACAGTGCAGTCAGTGTAGAATATATAATACAGTGCAGTCAGTGTAGAATATATAATACAGTGCAGGCAGTGTAGAATATATAATACAGTGCAGGCAGTGTAGAATAGATAATACAGTGCAGGCAGTGTAGAATATATAATACAGTGCAGGCAGTGTAGAATAGATAATACAGTGCAGTCAGTGTAGAATATATAATACAGTGCAGTCAGTGTAGAATAGATAATACAGTGCAGTCAGTGTAGAATAGATAATACAGTGCAGTCAGTGTAGAATATATAATACAGTGCAGGCAGTGTAGAATATATAATACAGTGCAGGCAGTGTAGAATAGATAATACAGTGCAGTCAGTGTAGAATAGATAATACAGTGCAGTCAGTGTAGAATAGATAATACAGTGCAGTCAGTGTAGAATAGACAATACAGTGCAGGCAGTGTAGAATATATAATACAGTGCAGGCAGTGTAGAATAGATAATACAGTGCAGGCAGTGTAGAATATATAATACAGTGCAGGCAGTGTAGAATATATAATACAGTGCAGTCAGTGTAGAATAGATAATACAGTGCAGGCAGTGTAGAATATATAATACAGTGCAGGCAGTGTAGAATAGATAATACAGTGCAGGCAGTGTAGAATATATAATACAGTGCAGTCAGTGTAGAATAGATAATACAGTGCAGTCAGTGTAGAATATATAATACAGTGCAGGCAGTGTAGAATATATAATACAGTGCAGGCAGTGTAGAATAGATAATACAGTGCAGTCAGTGTAGAATAGACAATACAGTGCAGTCAGTGTAGAATATATAATACAGTGCAGGCAGTGTAGAATAGACAATACAGTGCAGGCAGTGTAGAATATATAATACAGTGCAGGCAGTGTAGAATATATAATACAGTGCAGTCAGTGTAGAATAGATAATACAGTGCAGGCAGTGTAGAATATATAATACAGTGCAGGCAGTGTAGAATAGATAATACAGTGCAGGCAGTGTAGAATATATAATACAGTGCAGTCAGTGTAGAATAGATAATACAGTGCAGTCAGTGTAGAATATATAATACAGTGCAGGCAGTGTAGAATATATAATACAGTGCAGGCAGTGTAGAATAGATAATACAGTGCAGTCAGTGTAGAATAAATAATACAGTGCAGTCAGTGTAGAATATATAATACAGTGCAGGCAGTGTAGAATATATAATACAGTGCAGGCAGTGTAGAATAGATAATACAGTGCAGGCAGTGTAGAATAGATAATACAGTGCAGTCAGTGTAGAATATATAATACAGTGCAGTCAGTGTAGAATATATAATACAGTGCAGTCAGTGTAGAATATATAATACAGTGCAGGCAGTGTAGAATATATAATACAGTGCAGTCAGTGTAGAATATATAATACAGTGCAGTCAGTGTAGAATAGATAATACAGTGCAGGCAGTGTAGAATATATAATACAGTGCAGTCAGTGTAGAATAGATAATACAGTGCAGGCAGTGTAGAATAGACAATACAGTGCAGGCAGTGTAGAATATATAATACAGAGCAGGCAGTGTAGAATAGATAATACAGTGCAGGCAGTGTAGAATATATAATACAGTGCAGTCAGTGTAGAATATATAATACAGTGCAGTCAGTGTAGAATAGATAATACAGTGCAGGCAGTGTAGAATATATAATACAGTGCAGGCAGTGTAGAATAGATAATACAGTGCAGTCAGTGTAGAATAAATAATACAGTGCAGTCAGTGTAGAATATATAATACAGTGCAGGCAGTGTAGAATATATAATACAGTGCAGTCAGTGTAGAATAGATAATACAGTGCAGTCAGTGTAGAATATATAATACAGTGCAGTCAGTGTAGAATATATAATACAGTGCAGGCAGTGTAGAATAGATAATACAGTGCAGTCAGTGTAGAATATATAATACAGTGCAGTCAGTGTAGAATATATAATACAGTGCAGTCAGTGTAGAATATATAATACAGTGCAGTCAGTGTAGAATATATAATACAGTGCAGGCAGTGTAGAATAGATAATACAGTGCAGTCAGTGTAGAATATATAATACAGTGCAGGCAGTGTAGAATATATAATACAGTGCAGTCAGTGTAGAATAGATAATACAGTGCAGGCAGTGTAGAATATATAATACAGTGCAGGCAGTGTAGAATAGATAATACAGTGCAGGCAGTGTAGAATAGATAATACAGTGCAGGCAGTGTAGAATATATAATACAGTGCAGTCAGTGTAGAATAGATAATACAGTGCAGTCAGTGTAGAATAGATAATACAGTGCAGTCAGTGTAGAATAAATAATACAGTGCAGTCAGTGTAGAATAGATAATACAGTGCAGTCAGTGTAGAATACATAATACAGTGCAGGCAGTGTAGAATAGATAATACAGTGCAGGCAGTGTAGAATAGATAATACAGTGCAGGCAGTGTAGAATATATAATACAGTGCAGTCAGTGTAGAATATATAATACAGTGCAGGCAGTGTAGAATATATAATACAGTGCAGTCAGTGTAGAATATATAATACAGTGCAGGCAGTGTAGAATAGATAATACAGTGCAGTCAGTGTAGAATATATAATACAGTGCAGTCAGTGTAGAATATATAATACAGTGCAGTCAGTGTAGAATAAATAATACAGTGCAGTCAGTGTAGAATATATAATACAGTGCAGGCAGTGTAGAATAGATAATACAGTGCAGTCAGTGTAGAATATATAATACAGTGCAGGCAGTGTAGAATATATAATACAGTGCAGTCAGTGTAGAATAGATAATACAGTGCAGGCAGTGTAGAATAGATAATACAGTGCAGGCAGTGTAGAATATATAATACAGTGCAGTCAGTGTAGAATATATAATACAGTGCAGTCAGTGTAGAATATATAATACAGTGCAGACAGTGTAGAATATATAATACAGGTCAGTCAGTGTAGTGTATATAGTGCAGTGCAGTGCACTGTCGAGCTTTCTTTTGGTGGTATTTGATCACCTCTGCGGTTTTTATTTTTTGCGTTATAAACAAAAAAAAGCCAAATTTTTAAAAAAAACGATATTTTTAAATTTTTGCTATAATAAATAACCCCCAAAAAAAGTAAAAAAACACATTTCTTCCTCAGTTTAGGCTTATATGTATTCTGCTACATATTTTTGGTAAAAAAATTGCAATAGGCGTATATTGATCGATTTGTGCAAAAGTTATCGCTTCTACAAAATAGGGGATAGATTAATGGCATTTTTATTATTATTATTTTTTTTTTACTAGTAATGGGGGTGATCTGTTTTTTAGCAGGACTGCGACATTGCAGCGGACAGATGGGACACTTTTGACACTTTTTTGGGACCAGTGACATTTACACAGCGATCAGAGCTAAAAATAGCCACTGATTACTGTATAAATGTCACTGGCAGGGAAGGGGTTAACACTAGGGGGCGATCAAGGGGTTAAGTGTTCCTTAGGGAGGTGTTTCTAACTGTATGGGGGCTGGGATGACTGGAGGAGGAGAGAGCTCGCTGTTCCTAATCACAAGGAACAGCAGATCTTACTCTGCTCCCCTGACAGAACGGGGATCTGTTTGTTTACACTGACAGATCCCCATTCTGCCTGTCTCTGGAGCAGACCCGCTCCTTTAAAAATTATAATTTTAAAAACTTTTTTTGCATTAATACATGTCCCCTAGAGCAGTACCCTATGTACTTTTTATGGCAATAACTTGCATATAAGCCTTTAAAATGAGGACTTTTGATTTTCATGTTCGTGTCCCATAGACTTTAATAGAGTTTGCATGTTTGCTACAACTTTTTGCCTGTTCGAGATGTTCTGGTGCGAACCGAACCGGTGGGTGTTCAGCCCATCCCTAATGGGTGGTCTATTGATGTCCATAGTTGGAGAGGTACTAAAGGGACTGTGGTATCCTTGTGGTGTCCTATCCTTGGAGAACCATGGAGGCACTAGTAAAAGGATGATCAGCCCCATGCCTAGTAAGAATCCACTAGATTAGTAGTCCTGGAATTTATGATATCCATCTGCCTCTTACGTCATGGGAAGCCAGTGAAGAGTGGAATAATAAAATGTCTCACTCTGCCTTAGTAAGTTCTCTCCTTTAGAGTAACTGCTCTCTGAATCCCATACCAAAAAATATACAGTACATTATATTTGACATGTGCATTTATAAAAAAGGTCCCCCCACCATCTCAAACATGGTAATAAGAATGGCTATTGATGGGTCATCAAATGCCTTGTGCACACGGTCAGATTTTCCGTCAGAATAAACTCCAACGGGTTTTTCCAACGGAATTCCGTTCAAGCTGTCTTGCATACACACTGTCACACCAAATTCCGACCGTCAAGAACACGGTGACGTACAACACTACGACGAGCCGAGAAAAATTAAGTTCAATTCTTCCGAGCATGGGTCGAGTTGATTCTGAGCATGCGTGTTTTTTTCTCCGTCGGAGTTCCATACAGACGAACGGAATTTCCGGAATCGGAAAAAGTCCGATGGGGCATACACACGGTCGGAATATCCGATGAAAAAAGTCCGTCTGACTTTTTTCCTCGGAAATTCCGACCGTGTGTACTCGCCATAAGAGTGATGTATACTGAGGCATCAAACTTCACTCTACTGATTGTATTCCAAGTCTGGGTGATAGGTGTGTGCACGCAACCAGGAAATATTTTTCCTTCTTTTTTTGTGCAACAACGGAAAGATTGCCGCCAACATGACAGTGATTTTCCAGCACGTTAGAGAATGCATGTTTGAATTAGCAAGTGGCCGAAAGTGCTTGTCATTGCTCCCTTGTGAACCCATACTCAACTTGACCCTGTCCTGTGCTTTAACTATGCTCATCACTTGTGGTCATCTTTTAGATCACATTGCCATCTGTACAATTTTCTTCAAACTCTATAAACTATTTACCGTAAGGGCCTGCCTAAACATTCCCTTCTATTACCAGTATATCCAGTGTAACAGCGAGGTCCTGCCACTGTGAAAATGTAGGAGAATATGACACAAGATTCACATTAATACTGCATACACACGATCGGAAATTCCGACAAGAAAACCGCGGATTTTTTCTGACGGAATGTTGGCTCAAACTTGTGTTGCGTACACACGGTCACACAAATCTTGTTGGAAATTCCGAACGTCAAGAACGCGGTGATGTACAACACGTACGACGAGCCGAGATGAATGAAGTTCAATAGGCAGTTCGGCTCTTCTGCTTGATTCTGAGCATGCGTGTTTTTTTGCATGTCGGAATTGCATACAGACGATCGGAATTTCCGTTGGGAATTAGAGAACCTGCTCTCAATCTTTTGTTGGTGGAAATTACGACAGAAAAAGTCAGATGGAGCCTACACACTGTCGGAATTTCCGACAAAAAGCTCACATCGGACTTTTCTTGTCGGAATTTCCGATCGTGTGTACGCGGCATAACACTTAATGCAAGATTCCAGACTATTGTTTCTGGGCTGAAAAAGCTGTGTTTTTGGCTTTCCCTGGACTCTGTAAACCTGGATTGGGGCCTGGAGCTTGAAGGTTCCAAAATATCTTTGGTGGGACAGAACCTTCGTCTGAATCCCATGTCTGAATTTTACAGGAAGCCTGTGTGAGTACACAAGTGTGCCGGGTCGTTATATACTCAAGTCTGGGGATTGCTCAGAGCTCCCAGTTTGGAGATTGCTCCCATATTGGAGACAGGAGGATTCAACAAGGGGTCTGAGAGGTGCCCCAGCCAGGAGTCAAGAGACAGGAGGTCTCAACCAGGGGTCTGAGGTGCCCCAGCCAGGAGTCAAGAGACAGGAGGTCTCAACCAGGGGTCTGAGGTGCCCCAGCCAGGAGTCAAGAGACAGGAGGTCTCAACCAGGGGTCTGAGGTGCCCCAGCCAGGAGTCAAGAGACAGGAGGTCTCAACCAGGGGTCTGAGGTGCCCCAGCCAGGAGTCAAGAGACAGGAAGTCTCAACCAGGGGTCTGAGGTGCCCCAGCCAGGAGTTAAGAGACAGGAGGTCTCAACCAGTGGTCTGAGGTGCCCCAGCCAGGAGTCGAGAGACAGGAGGTCTCAACCAGGGGTCTGAGATGCCCTAGCCAGGAGTCAAGAGACAGGAGGTCTCAACCAGGGGTCTGAGGTGCCCCAGCCAGGAGTCAAGAGACAGGAGGTCCCAACCAGGGGTCTGAGGTGCCCCAGCCAGGAGTCAAGAGACAGGAGGTCACAACCAGGAGTCTGAGGTGCCCCAGACAGGAGTCAAGAGACAGGAGGTCTCAACCAAGGGTCTGAGGTGCCCCAGCCAGGAGTCAAGAGAAAGGAGGTCTAAACCATGGGTCTGAGGTGCCCCAGCCAGGATTCAAGAGACAGGAGGTCTCAACCAGGGGTCTGAGGTGCCCCAGTCAGGAGTCAAGAGAAAGGAGGTCTTAACCAGGGGTCTGAGGTGCTCCAGTCAGGAGTCAAGAGAAAGGAGGTCTCAACCAGGGGTCTGAGGTGCCCTATCCAGGAGTCAAGAGACAGGCAATCTCAACCAGGGGTCAGAGGTGCCCCAGCCAGTAGCCAGGAGATCTCGTCCCAGAAATCAGGTGGGCTCCTATGGAGGTGTTGGGAGAACCTATGTCCAGAGGCCAGGAGTTAGCCGCGCAACAAACAGGGTGCTGCAACTGAGCTGAGAGAACCAGAAGAGCTGGACAAAACAGTCAGAGGGACTGCTAAGAAGAGCAGCGGTGCTGCTGCCAAGGGAGCTAGGTAGCTTGGCATTTTCAGTTGACTCTTCATGTTGATGTGGAAGAACCCCTGCATGTTGCAAGTGATGTTTATGTGAATTTTCCGATTTGTTCAAAAAAAGTGGGTTGCCATGCTCTAAAATACAGTTTGGACTGGCAAAACTCATTGGAAAATCACTGACCACATGAGCATAATTACGAAACACCACAACAGTTAGGTACTACCTCACACGCAGTGTAACTTGAGTAACAGCTATTGTCTAAAACGAAGCTCACGTAGACGGTTCCTATTCATTTATTAGCACTAGATTCATTTACCTCTATAAAAACTAAACATAGGTTGTACCATTCTGTAGTCCATAATATATAATCATAAGGCACACAGGAAGTCACAACCTCACAAATATTTATAGGGGCAGTTATTTCAGTTTTTAGAGGAATTTGCTGGGGTGACTCACTTTCTGACTCTCTGGCTTCTTATGCCTCTTGGTGACTACAACCATGAAACTTCCTTTTGTAGTTCCTAGGCCTTAGCTTATTAGGTTCCCACCTATCTCTTCCATGTTCGAGCTCCTCCTGCTGCATTCTCCAACGTAAGGCAGAGTTGTCATCACAAAACATTCCCACCTGCCCAATAAATCCAGTGTTGTCTGATGTAAGCCGCTGCTTCATCTCAGGACTGTGGGTACTCTGCCATCTTCTCTTTTGATGTCATAAGGAGGCTGGCTGTCTTTTCTGTATTTTTTTTTTTGAGCCACCCAACTGGTGGAGCATTTGCAATGCAGTTGAGATTGTCCGATACATGTGTAGTGCGGTAAAGATTGACCCAAAACCCCTAGCAATTTCAGTACCCTAGGAGTCTTCCAGAAGAACGAGGATCATTTTTGCCTAGGCGAGAAACCTGGATGTGTGGGGCCAGGACCTGCGGAAATGCGGAAATGGTACCTAACCCCCCCCCCCCCACCAAAAAAAAAAAATTTTTTAATATTTGACTTGATAAAGAGGGGGGGGGGGGGTCATTTAAAAATGAAGGCGAAGGTCCACTTTGAGTGCTGACTTTGGAGAAGGAAGGATCAGAGTGAGATTACTGATAAAGTGAGTATAGGTTAAGGTGACCAGATTTTTTAAATGAAATCCGGGGACATATATTTTTTTTACTAGTAATGGCGACAATCAGCGACTCTCTGCCCGTCGCCGCCCGCCTCCCCAGCCTGTCAAGTCTTACGCTCCGGACCCCCGGCTACTACTGGGTGGAGATCGGAGGAAGATCACTCCGCCAGGGAAGGCAAGGGGATAAGCAGGGGGGTGGCCGGGACTTGAGCCAAGGCAGAAGAACATGCAAACGGAGCTGAATGGGCATGGGCCCGAAACTGAAGAAATATTCCCTCCGCTCCGACCAGCACATGATCATCAGAAAGGGGCACAGATAATGGAAAAAAATACACCCCCCCTAAGCTAGTAGGAGCGGCGGAGTGGTGGGGTGTAATTAAGAATTTTTTTTTTTATTCTGCACTGACTGCCTTTGAAATTGCCCCAGCCACGGTTCAAATCCAATCCGGGGACAAAACCGGGGACAGACTTAGTCCAGGGACAGTGTCCTCAATCCGGGGACTGTCCCCTGAAACCGGGGATGTCTGGTAACCCTAGTATAGGGGCTCAGGAGGCCCTTGGTAGACACATTATCTCAGCCCTTGCATTTGGCAAGGTGACACTGGGATTGATTTACGAAAAGGCAATCAGATCTTCACAGTCTATACAATGCGCAAGCAAAAAAGTATTAGCAATATAACATTTGGTATTCTAACAAATACAAATAAATAAATGTGTCTGTGTTCCAGTTTCTGAAATGCAATACATAATAAGACAACATGTACTGACCTGCCCATCCAGCAGATTGTAAAACTAGGAGGAAGAAGAAGCGTGGAGCTATGATACAATACCTGGTAAATGGTTTGGAGATCTTTGTAAATCATTGGAATCGTACAGTCAGCAAGTAAAGCCTTTAGGAGGAATTGCGGAAAATAAATGTAAAGCTGAACTTCAGGCTAACCACTAAATACACATATGAAATAAATATAGAGGGGCTGTCTTACCTGTTATATGACTTGCAATTTTGTCCAGCCAGTCCTGAGATTTACACAGCCCTGCCAGGCAGCAGAGCCAGGATGGTGATCTGGCTTTTCTCTACTGCAGTTAGCCAGCCTGTGAGTGGGCATTGAAGAAGCTGAAAGATACTGATGGGCCATTCCTCTACTCTCTCTTCTTGTCAGCATGTTACATGTGACACACCTGATTGGCTATCAATTCTATCTCCTCCCTCTTCCATTCTGAGCAGGGGCATATCTACCACAAGGCAAATAGGGCATTTCCCACGGGTGGCATTTTTCAGGGGGGCGACGCCTGTACCAGTGGCAGCTGGTGGGTTTTGGGGGGGGCGGCAACCACCCCCCTCAAGTGGCCGGCGGCACCTCCCTCCGTTGTTTGCTGTTCAGTCCGGCACTTACCCCATCTAGGCAGGTAGCAGGTGGCGGGCAGTGGCTCCGTGTCCTCTCCTTCATCAGCGGCTTCCAGCGTGCGGCTCCTCCCCTCCTCCTAGGCATCCAATAGGATCGCCTGTCCTTTAAGCCAATCGGGTGACGGGTGTCAGTGTTACAATAGCTAATATTAATTTGCTGTTGTACTAAACTTGGGTGGGCTGTGAGCACATTCTCTGCGCCGCGAGCCCACCCGATTTTAAAGCCTATTAGAGCCTCTGGCTCTAATTGGTGCTTCAAACCCCCCCCCCCCCCCGCATTGGAATCCATGCGCCTCAGCGTCTTGAAAGGGACCGGACGCATTGATAGGGAGAGGCGGCGATGGATGGGGGGGCGGCGCCTGTGCGCCTTTAATGGACCCCTGCAGGCATCTTCCTGGTATCGTTTTTTTAGAGCTGATCGTCGGCTCTCTTGTAACAGCAATCCGAGCGGCTTACTACTCGATTGCTATTACAAGCAGCAGTAGGAGACGTCCCCCCTCCTGCCACCTTTCGCGGCTCTCTCGGGCTCTCCCATCCCACTGGGAGACCTAAACAACTAGCCGGCGCGTCCGCCGGCTGGCCGGACAGCCAAGCAAAGCCGGAATCGGCTTTGATCGGTTGTTCGTAACAGTAAACCAGAAGCGATAACATGACACAGGTTGGACTTGATGGACTTGTGTCTTTTTTCAACCTCACCTACTATGTAACATCACTTCCGGTTTACTCGGAAACCATCGGCACCAGTTTTTAAAAATCTAAAGCATTCAAAAACGCAGATTTTGGTGTTTTGAATGCTTTTAAGTGCAGAGGAGGGGTTTGGGGGTCTATTGTAGGGTGACCAGACATTCCCGGTTTCAGGGGACAGTCCCCGGATTGAGGACACTGTCCCCGGACCAAGTCTGTCCCCAGTTTTGTCCCCGGATTGGATTTGAACAGGGGCTGGGGCAATTTCAAAGACAGTCAGTGCAGAATAAAAAAAAAAAAAAAATGTTTTCCCATTATCTGTGCCCCTTTCTGATGATCATGTGCTGGTCGGAGCGGAGGGAATATTTCTTCAGTTTCAGGTGCCCATTCCGCTCCCGCTTACATATTCTTCTGCCTTGGCTCAAGTCCTGGCCAGCCGCCTGCCTGCTTATCTCCTTGCCTTCCCTGGCGGAGTGATCATCCCAGTAGTAGCCGGGGCCTGGAGAGTAAGACTTGACAGGCTGCAAGGCGGGTGGCGATGGGCAAAGAGTCGCTGATTGCCGCCATTACTAGTAAAAAAAAAAAATATGTCCCCGGATTTCATTTTAAAAATCTGGTCACCTTAGTCTATTGGCCCCTAGATCTCTCCATAAAGAGTACCTGTCACATGCCTTTTGCTGTCACAAGGATGTTTATTGATAAAAAAAAATAATAAATGAAAGCAACAGTGTAAAAAAAAAAAATATATATATATAATAAATTAATAAAAAAAGAAAAACAAAGTGCTCCTGTCCTCCCTTGCTCGCACGCAACAGCGACCGTCCCACACATGTGAGGTATCACCGCGAACGTCAGATCATGGGCAGTAATTCTAGCATCAGACTTTCTCTGTAAATCTAAACCTGTAAAGGTTTTCAAAGCGTCGCCTATGGATAGTAAAATTTACGTTGCACAGGTGTACGGCTGGGATGGGACAAATTTAGATGGAGGGGGTTTGCCCGATTTTAGTCTTGCATAGGGCAGCAGAAAAAACAAAATACACCACTGATTCTGAGTGTTGCTGTACAGGAGGCTGATATCATAACAGATGCGGGTAGTTACACTAGCTGCATTTAAAAAATACATTTCATGTTGTTTTAATAAATACATGTAGCGGGTGCTATATTTAGGGGGAGTATCTGAGTGGTAATATGGCTCAGATACACTAATTGTCAGGTTTCTTGGACCATTTCTGTCCTTGGGAGATAGTATTGGTGTGCTGTTCCCTGTGGCCTACAGGTGGCGCTGTTGCCGTGGGCCAGGGTTGAACCACTGATACTAGGTTGTGCCTTTCTTGTCCCCTCTCGGCAGCAGTACAGCGGGGCAGGGAACCTGCTGTGCCTGTCGGGAGAGGGTATACAAAGTGGCGGCCATCTTCCAGGGGGGGGTCGCGCCCAGGCACCTTCAGCCTGGGTGGTGCGTGTGTTGTCTCCGGGTGCCCTAGGCCCGGAGGCCGAGTTCCTGTTCCATCCCAGACACCTTTGGTCTGGGGTGAGGTACTATTTTTGAGGCCCGGAGCTCAGCACCTTCGGCTGGGTTCCGCCGGGGATTGAGGGCTCCCAGGGTGCCGCCTTGCGAGGGGACCCGTATCCAGGATCGAGGAGACCAGGGAGGTGACCCCTTCTGAAGACCCAGCGCAGAGTCGTGGTGACAGTGGGGGCCTCTGGTAACTCTCAGGCGGGAGGTTCTTCTCCTTAACAAGGGCCAAGTTTCTCCAAGAAGAAAGTGCATGTTCTGTAGGTCATAGTGGCAGTGACTCTACGCACACCAGGTCAGTGGCAGTGACCAAATAGGGCAAGGCCCTATTCACCAGGTCAGTGGCAGTGACCAAATAGGGCAAGGCCCTATTCACCAGGTCAGTGGCAGTGACCAAATAGGGCAAGGCTCTGTTCACCAGGTCAGTGGCAGTGACCAAATAGGGCAAGGCCCTATTCACCAGGTCAGTGGCAGTGACCAAATAGGGCAAGGCCCTGTTCACCAGGTCAGTGGCAGTGACCAAATAGGGCAAGGCCCTGTTCACCAGGTCAGTGGCAGTGACCAACTTCACCAAGTCAGTGGCAGTGACTTTTCATATTCATCAGGTCTGTGGCAGAGACCGTGCACCCAAATCTGTTCGTGAAAGCAGAACAGTAAGAGAAACCTGAATTGAGTTTGTGCCTGGACCTCCTCCCACCTTATCTGACCTGTGTCTCGTATCAACCTGTCTGCTCTCATAGAGACTATTTGTTATCCGTGGTGAAATAAATACAAAGGTTGGACTTTCAGTTGGTGTGGACAGTTACTTTACTGAGGAGAATTAAGGACTTGTCTCTGGCTAATGCAGAGACGAGATCAGCTTGGGAGGATTCCTACACTAGCCGCAGGCAGGCCAGAGAAACTAACACCGCTCAACCTCCTCATCCAGGAGGGTACGGGCTGCTGGTGCGGGGTGCCTCATTCTTTCCTGCGGAGGAGCCAAGTAAAGAAATAAAAGCAGGTTAAGTCTGGGGTGAGTGCGCTAGATACATAATATAATGTATAATAATATAATATAATAAATATATTTGTGTATTTCCGTATTGACCTAAAGCTCAGATTTACAGGTGGGGTTTCCTTTAGAGTTCTATCTTGCATGGCCACTTGTTGGCTTGCATTGCATACACATTTCCCACAAGCCATCTGTTCCAGTTTAGGAAGCCAGCATAACACAATACAAAAGAAAAAGATCATTTATCCCGAGGCTGGTCCTGCCTCGCATTATTGTACAAATACTGTATTTCCTTTCACATACAGGCTACATCCAGCGCTTGAACAAACCGGGAGCAGCTGAGATATTGTCAGGTATAAGGTTACATCACAATGAACGTGCACTTTGCCCATTAAGGAAAAAAGGAACAGATTCCCTAAACTTTATAACTTCCTTTATTTTGCCTTTGTCCCCTCATCATCATGCTAATGATTTTCTTTTTTTAAATAAAGCTTTCTGTTTTCATTGTATACCTTATTTTAGAGCTAGTGACTAGTGATGAGCCGAACACCCCCGGGTTCGGTTCGCACCAGAACCCGCGAACGGACCGAAAGTTCGAACGAACATTAGAACCCTATTAAATACAATGGATGCGAACGTTCGAATTCTAAAGTGCTAATTATAACAACTATTATGCATGTTATTGTCATAAATAGGGTTTGGGAACCCGGGTTCTGCACCAGGGGACATGTATCAATGCAAAAAGAAGTTTTAAAAACGGTCGTTTTTCGGGAGCAGTCATTTTAATGATGCATAAAGTGAAAAAAAAAAAGTCAAATATTCCTTTAAATATCGTACCTGGGGGGTGTCTAAAGTATGCCTGTGAAGTGCCACGTGTTTCCCGTGTTTAGAACTTTCCCTGCACAAAATGACACTTCTAAAGGAAAAAAAAGCCATTTAAAACTGCTTGCGGCTTTAATGTAATGTCTGGTCCCGGTAATATGGATGAAATTCTTTAAGAAAAATGGCATAGCTACCCCATGACCCCCCCCCTACCCCAGCCCATTACCAGCCCCTTTGGGTCTTGTATGGATATTAAGGGGAACCCCGCACATAAAATAAAAAAGGCCCTATATACTCTGAACAGCCGTATACAGGCGGTGCATACAAGACAGGGACTGTAGGTTTGTTCTTATGTAGAATCTGTTTGTAATTTTGAACAGGTACATTGTTGAAGTGTAGCTCCAGCCCAAAAATCTATTTTTAAACTTTTTGGGAAACATAGGTAAGGGTTATCACCCCTGTAACATTTGTTTTGCTGTCTGTGCCCCTGTTCAGAACATTTCACCTCACTTTCCGTCCCAATGACAACTGTTTTTGAAATGTGCTGTTTTTCTTGAAACAAGGATTGCTGATAAAGCATCAGTACAGATGAGACCCCTTTCTCCCATATTTATTCTTACAGGAGAGAATTTTCCTTTCTAGGGGTAGATTTCCTCTCACTTCCTGTTGTCTTCTTTCGTTTGCAAGTAGGAGTCGTTTGTAAGTTGGATGTTTGAAAGTAGGGACCTGCCGTATATACTCTGCAGAAATAGGCCCCTTAGTTGTTGGTGTTGGCACAACACTGTAAGCACTCAGTTACTCTTGGTTTTGTGCTGGAACGCCCTGCTGTCAACTATTATATCAGGAATTTTAATTACATATAATTGTTGAACAGTGGTAGTAAAAATTGGGGCTTTGATGGTGGTGCTGGTGCCACAACACTGTAAGCCCTGACAGTTACTCTTGGTGGGTGCAGCAATGGGCCCTGCTGTGAATTATTAGATCAAGACTTGTAATTACATGCCCCTTTTGAACAGGGGCTGAAAAATTGGGCCTTTCGTGGTGGTGGTGGTGGTGGCGTTGCCACAAGACTGTAAGCCCTCAGAGTTACTCTTGGTGGGTGCAGCAATGGACCCTGCTGTGAATTATTAGATCAAGAATTGTAATTGCATGCCCCTGTTGAACAGGGGCTGAAAAATTGGGCCTTAGGCACTGGTGGCACAACACTACAACCCCTCACAGATACTGTACTTGGAGCACAGCAATGAGCCCTGTTGCAAAGTATTGCTTCAAAAATTGTAATGACACGCCCCTGTTAAACAGGGGCTGAAAAATTGGGCCTTAGGCACTGGTGCCACAACACTCCAACCCCTCACAGATACTGTACTTGGAGCACAGCAATGAGCCCTATGGCAAATTATTGCTAAAAAAATTGTAATTACACGCCCCTGTAAAACAGGGGCTGAAAAATTGGGCCTTAGCCACTGGTGGCGGCACCCATAAACAAAAATGATCTTCCAAGCTATCATCATCAATCGTATCATTGAGGACTCGGAGGAGGAGGATAGCCAGTCAACATAACAGCACAGGCACTCAGCATCAGCATCAGTCTTGAAGGGATGTGACATGTTAAAATCAATTAGTCTGTTATATCAGCATCAGGTGTGTGGTAGCTGGTGGTGATCCAAGACTGGTTCATCTTGATGAAAGTCAGTCGATCAACCGAGTCGGTGGACAGGCGCACCCTGTGATCCGTGACAAATCCTCCAGCAGCACTGAATGTGCGTTCCGAAAGAACGCTGGATGCAGGACAGGCCAGTAGCTCAATTGCATACTGTGCAAGCTCTGGCCAGTGATCCATCCTCAAGACCCAGTAAGCCAGAGGATTTTCGGTGGGGAAGGTGTCCAAGTCTGACCTTGCCCCTAGATATTCCTGCACCATGTTTATCAGACGCTGGCGATGGTTGCTGGAACCGATCATACTTTGGGGCTGCGGACTAAAGAATTGTCTGAACGCATCGGTCAGACGGCCACCTTCCCCACCGCTCCTTCTTTGACTGGCCGAAGCCTCAGCAACTCGTTGTCCAGGACCAGGAGTTTGTAACCTCCCAGTCTCTGGGAACGCGTTGCACAGACCTTTCTGCAAGGCCTCCCGGAGTTGTCTCATCCTCTGCTCCCTCTGCGACGGTAACATAAGGTCCACAACCTTACCCTTGTACCGTGGATCAAGGAGAGTGGCCAGCCAGTAATGGTCCCTCTCCTTGATCCGAAGAATACGAGGATCCTTCCGCAGACTTTGCAGGATCAGGGAGGCCATGCAGCGTAGGTTTGCTGAGGCATTCGCTCCGGAGTCCTCTGGGTCACTAAGGACGACATGATCCGCAGCCACCTCCTCCCAGCCACGTACAAGTCCACTGGTTTCTTGGGACTGTAAATCATCCCTAAAAGACTGCTGCTGATGATGCTGAGTGCCAGCCTCCACCTCCATGCTGACACAATCCTCCTCCTCCTCCTCCTCCTCCTCCTCCTCCTCTTCCTGTGCGATGGGTGGGACAGAAGGAACACTGTCTGGGTAAAGGGGGCCTTGAGAGGCAAGGAAGTCCTCCTCTTCCTGCCTCTGTTCTGCCTCAAGTGCCCTGTCCATTATTCCACGCAGCGTGTGCTCCAACAGGTGGACAAGAGGTACAGTGTCACTGATGCATGCACTGTCACTGCTCACCATCCTCGTGGCCTCCTCAAATGGTGCCAGGACAGTGCATGCATCCCTGATCATGCCCCACTGGCGTGGAGAAAAAAAACCAAGCTCCCCTGACCCTGTCCTGGTGCCGTAGTCGCACAGGTACTCATTGATGGCCCTCTGCTGCGTGTGCAGCCGCTGCAGCATGGCCAACGTTGAGTTCCACCTGGTGGGCATGTCACATATAAGGCGGTTCTTGGGCAGATTCAACTCCTTTTGCAGCTCAGCCAGGCGAGCACTGGCATTATAAGATCTGCGGAAATGCACACAGACTTTCCTGGCCTGCCTCAGGACATCCTGTAAGCCCGGGTACCTGCCCAAGAACCGCTGCACCACCAGGTTAAGGACGTGAGCCACACAGGGCACATGGGTCAGTTGTCCCTGTCGGAGGGCGGAGAGGAGGTTGGTGCCATTGTCGCAAACCACCATTCCTGGCTTAAGCTGGCGTGGCGTCAACCACCTCTCGGCCTGGCCCTGCAGAGCAGACAGGACCTCTGCCCCAGTGTGGCTTCTGTCCCCCAAACACACCAGCGCAAGCACGGCATGGCATCTTTTTGCCTGCGTACTTGCGTAGCCCCGTGAACGGCTACGGAGCACCGCTGGTTCATAGGACAAACCACAGGAAGAGGCCATGGAGGAAGAAGAAGAGGAGGGGGTGGAGGAGAGAGGTGTGTCACAACCAGTAGTAGCATTTTGGAGGCGTGGCGGTGGGACAACCTCCAACACTACTGCACCTTGTCCTGCATCCTTCCCAGCTGCCAAAAGAGTGACCCAATGGGCCGTGAAAGAAAGGTAACGTCCCTGTCCATGCCTGCTGGACCATGAGTCAGCGGTAATATGCACCTTACCGCTGACCGCCCTGTCCAGCGAGGCCAAGACATTGCCTTCCACATGCCGGTAGAGAGCCGGAATAGCCTTCCGTGAGAAAAAGTGGCGTTTGGGAACCTGCCACTGAGGAACCGCACATTGCACAAACTCACGGAAGGGGGCCGAGTCTACCAACTGAAAAGGCAGCAGTTGAAGCGCTAGCAATTTAGCCAAGCTAGCATTCAACCGCTGGGCATGTGGATGGCTGGGAGTGAACTTCTTTCGACGGTCCAGCAGCTGGGGCAGGGAAATTTGCCTGCTAGAATCGGACGTCGGTGTACTGCTAGCAGAGTGGCCGCAAGTACTTGGCTGTGACACACCTAATTCTACACCTTCATTCCTCTCAGTGCATGTTTCAGAGAGGACTGAAGTTATAGTGGGGTTGGAGATCCCAGCTGATGCGGTGCAAGGAGAGGTCCGCTTTGTTCTTTGGTGTGGGTCTTTCAGGTAGGCTTGCCAACGAGCTGCATGGCAGGTCAACATATGTCTGGTCAGGCATGTGGTACCCAAGCGGCTGATGTTTTGGCCACGCGATATACGCTTGAGACATATGTTGCAAACAGCAGCTGTGCGATCTGATGCACTAGCCTCAAAAAAGGCCCACACCAAAGAACTTTTTGAATGACGGGCAGAGGCAGCGCCCTGCACAGGCGGAGCTCTGCGGTGTGATTCCGTCGGTGTACTGCCCTTACGCTGGCCACCAAAGGGCATCCTGCCTCGTTGGAGATGTGCCTCCTCCTCATCCTCCTCCTCCTCCTCTCTCCTATTAGGCACCCACGTGGAGTCAGTGACCTCATCATCACCTCCCTCCTCATCACTGGAGCCAATCTGGCAGTATGCTGCAGCTGCTGGAACATGACTGCCAGATTGGTGTCCTTCTTGAGCATCCCCTCTGTCTGCTCTCACGCTACTGCCTTCCTCTAGCTGGGTTTCATCATCAGACCCTTCGAAACGCTGGGCATCCTCCTGGAGCATGTACCCAACACTGTGCTGAAACAGTTCGGGGGACTCCTCAGGAGGAGGACATGGTGGGTCTAGGGAAGGAGTGACTGATGATGAGTCTGACATTGATACCAGGGAAGAGGACGCTTTGGCAGCTGCTTTTCCAGTACCCTGAGCCTGGGTGAGAGAGGATGAGGAGGAGGAGGAGGGCTTGGTCATCCACTCTACCAAGTCTTCGGCATGATGTGGCTCAACATGTCCAGCTGCCGAAAAGAAGGACAAGCGTGTCCCATGGCCATGTGCTGATGACAATGCACCGCGTCCACGACCAGCACTGTTGCCCCCAGACACAGAGCCTGCTTGCCTTCTTTTATTGCCTCCTGAATGTCTGCCTCTCCTTGTTTGCCTTCCAGACATTCTAATAGATGGCCTGCAGGGAGATGGGAAAAAAGCAATAAGGGCTACCTTCAGGTGTCCTTCTCTGTCCCTTGAAACAAGGACTTTGACAGTGAAAGAAACTGACACACTCTCCCTACCTACAGTTTTCTGTCCCTAGAAAAAATTTTTTTTTAAGCACAATTTAGCACAAGGAGAATTCACTCACTGTCCTTCCAGGTCCCTGGAAACAAGGACTTTGACAGTGAAAGAAACTGACACACTCTCCCTACCTACAGTTTTCTGTCCCTAGAAAAAATGTTTTTTTTAAGCACAATTTAGCACAAGGAGAATTCACTCACTGTCCTTCCAGGTCCCTGGAAACAAGGACTTTGACAGTGAAAGAAACTGACACACTCTCCCTACCTACAGTTTTCTGTCCCTAGAAAAAATGTTTTTTTTAAGCACAATTTAGCACAAGGAGAATTCACTCACTGTCCTTCCAGGTCCCTGGAAACAAGGACTTTGACAGTGAAAGAAACTGACACACTCTCCCTACCTACAGTTTTCTGTCCCTAGAAAAAATGTTTTTTTTAAGCACAATTTAGCACAAGGAGAATTCACTCACTGTCCTTCCAGGTCCCTGGAAACAAGGACTTTGACAGTGAAAGAAACTGACACACTCTCCCTACCTACAGTTTTCTGTCCCAAAAAAAAATGTTTTTTTTAAGCACAATTTAGCACAAGGAGAATTCACTCACTGTCCTTCCAGGTCCCTGGAAACAAGGACTTTGACAGTGAAAGAAACTGACACACTCTCCCTACCTACAGTTTTCTGTCCCTAGAAAAAATGTTTTTTTTAAGCACAATTTAGCACAAGGAGAATTCACTCACTGTCCTTCCAGGTCCCTGGAAACAAGGACTTTGACAGTGAAAGAAACTGACACACTCTCCCTACCTACAGTTTTCTGTCCCTAGAAAAAATGTTTTTTTTAAGCACAATTTAGCACAAGGAGAATTCACTCACTGTCCTTCCAGGTCCCTGGAAACAAGGACTTTGACAGTGAAAGAAACTGACACACTCTCCCTACCTACAGTTTTCTGTCCCTAGAAAAAATGTTTTTTTTAAGCACAATTTAGCACAAGGAGAATTCACTCACTGTCCTTCCAGGTCCCTGGAAACAAGGACTTTGACAGTGAAAGAAACTGACACACTCTCCCTACCTACAGTTTTCTGTCCCTAGAAAAAATGTTTTTTTTAAGCACAATTTAGCACAAGGAGAATTCACTCACTGTCCTTCCAGGTCCCTGGAAACAAGGACTTTGACAGTGAAAGAAACTGACACACTCTCCCTACCTACAGTTTTCTGTCCCTAGAAAAAATGTTTTTTTTAAGCACAATTTAGCACAAGGAGAATTCACTCACTGTCCTTCCAGGTCCCTGGAAACAAGGACTTTGACAGTGAAAGAAACTGACACACTCTCCCTACCTACAGTTTTCTGTCCCTAGAAAAAATGTTTTTTTTAAGCACAATTTAGCACAAGGAGAATTCACTCACTGTCCTTCCAGGTCCCTGGAAACAAGGACTTTGACAGTGAAAGAAACTGACACACTCTCCCTACCTACAGTTTTCTGTCCCTAGAAAAAATGTTTTTTTTAAGCACAATTTAGCACAAGGAGAATTCACTCACTGTCCTTCCAGGTCCCTGGAAACAAGGACTTTGACAGTGAAAGAAACTGACACACTCTCCCTACCTACAGTTTTCTGTCCCTAGAAAAAATGTTTTTTTTAAGCACAATTTAGCACAAGGAGAATTCACTCACTGTCCTTCCAGGTCCCTGGAAACAAGGACTTTGACAGTGAAAGAAACTGACACACTCTCCCTACCTACAGTTTTCTGTCCCTAGAAAAAATTTTTTTTTAAGCACAATTTAGCACAAGGAGAATTCACTCACTGTCCTTCCAGGTCCCTGGAAACAAGGACTTTGACAGTGAAAGAAACTGACACACTCTCCCTACCTACAGTTTTCTGTCCCTAGAAAAAAATGTTTTTTTTAAGCACAATTTAGCACAAGGAGAATTCACTCACTGTCCTTCCAGGTCCCTGGAAACAAGGACTTTGACAGTGAAAGAAACTGACTGTCATGGATATGCATTAATGTCTGTCTGCCATCTTACCTTCCTCCTCATGTGTTCATCTAGAGACCAGACCTCCTTCACCTGGCTTCCTTTATAATCTCCTCCCAGCCTGACTCCACCCCAGGCCCTATCACTGAACACTATATTAACCTGTGCACTGCAAGCCTGCTTTGCTGATCAACGTGTTTGTTAGGCATTGTGTGTTTGGGTTCCTGCCTGCCGTGTGCTACGTCTGTCTCTCTGTTACGTTATTGGCTTGTCCCTGACTATCCCTGTCTGCTCGTGACCCTTGACCTTCGGCTCGTTCTTCGTTATCCTTGTCTGCTTGTGGCCCCTGACCTTCAGCTTGTTATTCGGTTCTCTCTTCGTGTGCTGCTGCTTCCCCTCTTTTCCCCTTATCCTACGGGGCGTGAGCTAGGAAACTCCAGGGGCCGCGACCTGGTCCCAGCCTGCAGCTAACATCCTCACCACTAGAGGCCCTGGAGAAGACCAGCTGGGTCTTAGACTCCGCGCCCTGGGGAATCTTGGCTCTAGCTTCCGTTTGGATCCCGGTTGTGCTCCTCTGGTCCCGCTTTCCACAACCACCCAGTTTCCTATCAGCAGAAGCCAGCCTTAGGGTTCACTACCTCGCGGTGCACTCCTGTCCCCCTACGGTGTGCATCTGTCACCTGGCCACAGGTGACCCTGACAGTTTGATCAGCCATGAACCCGGCTGACATCCCGCTTCCCACGGATGATCCATTGCAGGGCATAGTTCGCAGACTTGAGACCCAGGAATCAAATCAGACTCAGGTGATGCGATTCCTCCAGGATCTGGCTTCTCGATTCGAGCAGCTTCAGGTCTCCTTGGGAACCCTGAATCCGCAACCTCAAATACAATCAGCGGCTGCACCTATTGCACCAGTCGCAGCCACACACTCGCTACAACTGCCAGCTCCGTCCCGTTTCTCTGGGGACTCCAAGGCTTGCAGGGGGTTCCTTAGCCAATGCACGATTCATTTTGAGCTCCAGCCCCAAAACTTCCTGTCTGATCGGGCTAAGGTAGCCTATATCATTTCCCTCCTCTCTGGTGAAGCTTTAGCCTGGGCAGCCCCTCTGTGGGAACTGAATGATCCAGTGGTTTCTAGCCTGTCTGGTTTCTTGAAACTTTTTCGGAATATCTTCGAAGAACCGGCTCGTGTCTCTTCAGCGGCCAGCACCCTTTTACGTCTCCGCCAAGAGTCTGCTTCTGTGGGACAGTATGCCCTTCATTTCCGCATACTGTCGGCTGAGTTGAGCTGGAACAATGAGGCCTTAGTCGCAACCTTTTTGCATGGCCTGTCTGATAGAGTGAAGGATGAATTAGCAGGAAGAACCATCCCCACTGATCTGGCCGGCGTTATCTCCTTGTGTAACCAGATCGATATTCGCTTTCAGGAGAGGACCTTAGAAAAGCAACGCCAGCCCTCCTTGGTTCTTAGTCAGCCTGAGCTCCCCTCTCTTCGACCCGTAGAGCATCTCCTACCAGCTGAGGAACCCATGCAGCTGGGTCGGACCAGGCTATCCCCCGAGGAACGTGCTAGGCGCAGAACTCTTGGTCTGTGTCTTTACTGTGGGGGCAAAGGTCATTTTCGTGACACTTGCTCTCTTTGTCCAGAAAAACGTTCGGGTCCACTTCATCTGGAAAGTGGAGTATTGGACCCAGAAATATCACCTTCCCCTTCTCGTCTTCTGCTTTCTGTGTTCCTTCATGTTGGTGCTTCTTCTCATTCGGTCTCAGCATATCTGGATTCCGGAGCCGCTGGTAATTTCATGGACTGGGAAATCGCATCGTCCATGAGACTTACTCTTTTGCCCCTCACCACGCCATTGGTGGTCTTGGCGATTGATGGTACTGTTCTCCCAGGGGGACCTATCCGCTTCCAGACCCTCCCTGTTAAGATGTCGGTAGGGACACTCCACCAGGAGTGGATATCCTTCCTTATCTTACCCAAGGCCTCAACGCCTATAATTTTGGGTCTCCCATGGTTACAGCTCCATTCTCCTCATGTGGACTGGACTACTGGACAGATCCTGGCTTGGGGTCCCTCCTGTTCCTCCTCCTGTCTACCCAAGGTTGCCCCCTGTGAATCTGAGCCGGTCATTCATTCCAGGTTGCATAACCATTTACATTTCTCTGTCCCTAACCACCCTTGGACGCACAGCCAGGCTAGCTTGTCTACAAGTCCTGCAGTCGCTACGTCTTGCGATGCGATTCAGGTAGTCGCTACACCTGACTCAGCTATTCACTCTGCCTCTGTACTAGTTATGCCAGTCCAGCCCATGCCCAGTGAGCCTCTTACTTTTTCTTGTTCGGGACATTCTGCTTGTCCTTCAGCTATTCAGCTTGACTCCGGCGACATGTCACCTTCTAACCAACCTGACTTCAGGGTTCCACTGACATCTGCCCAGTCTGATGGTCCTGTGCAAGATGACCAGTTCCCCTTTAAGGGTCTAGGGGACCCTCCTCAGATTCCTGTTGATCCTCTCATGCCCTTGCTTATTCCTAGAGAGCCTTTGGTCCTCAATAGATCTTCTTGTCATCTCCCTACCTCGTTTTCGGTCTCTGAGGATAATTTTAAGTACGAGGTTAGACAAGTTCTGGATTCTCGGCTCTGCAGAGGCATTCTTCAGTACCTTGTGCATTGGAGAGGTTTTGGTCCTGAGGAGGCGTCTTGGATCGCTGCATCTGATGTCGCTGCACCTCATCTGTTGAGAAGGTTTCATCAGAGATTTCCCTTTAAGCCTGGGTCCAGGCGGGGGAGGGCCCATAAGAGGGAGGGTACTGTCATGGATATGCATTAATGTCTGTCTGCCATCTTACCTTCCTCCTCATGTGTTCATCTAGAGACCAGACCTCCTTCACCTGGCTTCCTTTATAATCTCCTCCCAGCCTGACTCCACCCCAGGCCCTATCACTGAACACTATATTAACCTGTGCACTGCAAGCCTGCTTTGCTGATCAACGTGTTTGTTAGGCATTGTGTGTTTGGGTTCCTGCCTGCCGTGTGCTACGTCTGTCTCTCTGTTACGTTATTGGCTTGTCCCTGACTATCCCTGTCTGCTCGTGACCCTTGACCTTCGGCTCGTTCTTCGTTATCCTTGTCTGCTTGTGGCCCCTGACCTTCAGCTTGTTATTCGGTTCTCTCTTCGTGTGCTGCTGCTTCCCCTCTTTTCCCCTTATCCTACGGGGCGTGAGCTAGGAAACTCCAGGGGCCGCGACCTGGTCCCAGCCTGCAGCTAACATCCTCACCACTAGAGGCCCTGGAGAAGACCAGCTGGGTCTTAGACTCCGCGCCCTGGGGAATCTTGGCTCTAGCTTCCGTTTGGATCCCGGTTGTGCTCCTCTGGTCCCGCTTTCCACAACCACCCAGTTTCCTATCAGCAGAAGCCAGCCTTAGGGTTCACTACCTCGCGGTGCACTCCTGTCCCCCTACGGTGTGCATCTGTCACCTGGCCACAGGTGACCCTGACACTGACACACTCTCCCTACCTACAGTTTTCTGTCCCTAGAAAAAATGTTTTTTTTAAGCACAATTTAGCACAAGGAGAATTCACTCACTGTCCTTCCAGGTCCCTGGAAACAAGGACTTTGACAGTGAAAGAAACTGACACACTCTCCCTACCTACAGTTTTCTGTCCCTAGAAAAAATGTTTTTTTTAAGCACAATTTAGCACAAGGAGAATTCACTCACTGTCCTTCCAGGTCCCTGGAAACAAGGACTTTGACAGTGAAAGAAACTGACACACTCTCCCTACCTACAGTTTTCTGTCCCTAGAAAAAATGTTTTTTTTAAGCACAATTTAGCACAAGGAGAATTCACTCACTGTCCTTCCAGGTCCCTGGAAACAAGGACTTTGACAGTGAAAGAAACTGACACACTCTCCCTACCTACAGTTTTCTGTCCCTAGAAAAAATGTTTATTTTAAGCACAATTTAGCACAAGGAGAATTCACTCACTGTCCTTCCAGGTCCCTGGAAACAAGGACTTTGACAGTGAAAGAAACTGACACACTCTCCCTACCTACAGTTTTCTGTCCCTAGAAAAAATGTTTTTTTTAAGCACAATTTAGCACAAGGAGAATTCACTCACTGTCCTTCCAGGTCCCTGGAAACAAGGACTTTGACAGTGAAAGAAACTGACACACTCTCCCTACCTACAGTTTTCTGTCCCTAGAAAAAATGTTTTTTTTAAGCACAATTTAGCACAAGGAGAATTCACTCACTGTCCTTCCAGGTCCCTGGAAACAAGGACTTTGACAGTGAAAGAAACTGACACACTCTCCCTACCTACAGTTTTCTGTCCCTAGAAAAAAATTTTTTTTAAGCACAATTTAGCACAAGGAGAATTCACTCACTGTCCTTCCAGGTCCCTGGAAACAAGGACTTTGACAGTGAAAGAAACTGACACACTCTCCCTACCTACAGTTTTCTGTCCCTAGAAAAAATGTTTTTTTTAAGCACAATTTAGCACAAGGAGAATTCACTCACTGTCCTTCCAGGTCCCTGGAAACAAGGACTTTGACAGTGAAAGAAACTGACACACTCTCCCTACCTACAGTTTTCTGTCCCTAGAAAAAATGTTTTTTTTAAGCACAATTTAGCACAAGGAGAATTCACTCACTGTCCTTCCAGGTCCCTGGAAACAAGGACTTTGACAGTGAAAGAAACTGACACACTCTCCCTACCTACAGTTTTCTGTCCCTAGAAAAAATGTTTTTTTTAAGCACAATTTAGCACAAGGAGAATTCACTCACTGTCCTTCCAGGTCCCTGGAAACAAGGACTTTGACAGTGAAAGAAACTGACACACTCTCCCTACCTACAGTTTTCTGTCCCTAGAAAAAATGTTTTTTTTAAGCACAATTTAGCACAAGGAGAATTCACTCACTGTCCTTCCAGGTCCCTGGAAACAAGGACTTTGACAGTGAAAGAAACTGACACACTCTCCCTACCTACAGTTTTCTGTCCCTAGAAAAAATGTTTTTTTTAAGCACAATTTAGCACAAGGAGAATTCACTCACTGTCCTTCCAGGTCCCTGGAAACAAGGACTTTGACAGTGAAAGAAACTGACACACTCTCCCTACCTACAGTTTTCTGTCCCTAGAAAAAATGTTTTTTTTAAGCACAATTTAGCACAAGGAGAATTCACTCACTGTCCTTCCAGGTCCCTGGAAACAAGGACTTTGACAGTGAAAGAAACTGACACACTCTCCCTACCTACAGTTTTCTGTCCCTAGAAAAAATGTTTATTTTAAGCACAATTTAGCACAAGGAGAATTCACTCACTGTCCTTCCAGGTCCCTGGAAACAAGGACTTTGACAGTGAAAGAAACTGACACACTCTCCCTACCTACAGTTTTCTGTCCCTAGAAAAAATGTTTTTTTTAAGCACAATTTAGCACAAGGAGAATTCACTCACTGTCCTTCCAGGTCCCTGGAAACAAGGACTTTGACAGTGAAAGAAACTGACACTCTCCCTACCTACAGTTTTCTGTCCCTAGAAAAAATGTTTTTTTTAAGCACAATATAGCACAAGCACAAAACACACTGACACTCTCCCTACCTATCCTTCTCTTTCCCTAAACTAAAGGAATCCAGGTTAAGCAAGAAAGAAATAAAAGTCACTGTCCCTGCCTATGCTGCTCTATCCCTGCTCCGGAACACACTACACTAGGCCGCCGTGCTGGCGGCCTTTTATAGTGTGGGGCGTGTACTAAACACCCTCAGCAATAATTGGCCACAGGCATCCTGCCTGTGGCCAATCATTGCTCTCCTCGCTGCCGGCGCTGTGATTGGCCAAGCATGCGGGGTCACAGTGCATGCTTGGCCAATCACAGCGCCTGGATGACACTGCGATGGCGTAGTGCATTGTGGGCCGTTCGCGTCACTCGAATTTGGCGCGAACGGCCCAAATCGTTCGATCTTCGTCGAACGATCGAACAGCCGATGTTCGAGTCGAACGTATGTTCGACTCGAACACGAAGCTCATCCCTACTAGTGACATTATCATGACTTGAAAAAGAAAAAAAAGGGGGCAAGAGACAGCCCACGGACAGACTTTAAAGGCACATTGGAAGATAAATAGGTATAAAAATTATATTTATTGGTAACAATTCATTGTGTTTTTCTTTGTTTCTGTTATAAAATGTTTGCAAATAAGTAGTTTTTCTTCTTCACTTATGTGTACTGATGAGGCGGCACTGATGGGCACTGATGAGGCGGCACTGATGGGCACTGATGAGGCTGCACTGATGGGCACTGATGAGGCTGCACTGATGGGCACTGATGAGGCTGTACTTATGTGCGCTGATAAGGCTGCACTGATGTGCACTGATGAGACTGCCCTGATAATCAGGGCACTGATTTCCTTTCTTCAAACAGTGACAGCACTGAGGAAAGGAAAATGCTGATAACCAGCATTTGTTTACATAGGATCAGCTGTGATTGAATACAGCTGACTACATGATAAATAGCCACTGTGATTGGCCCTTTGCATTGGTCTGTGATCAGTTGTTTCCGTTGGCACACAGGGGGCGGGGTTCTGGGAGGACATCAATAGACGCCCTCCCAGAACTGAACGACCGTGCTGTAGCCATCTTTTGGCAAGTGGCTAAATAGACTCTATGGAACCTCCTGAGGAACAGTTTTTGCTAGAGTATCTGTTCTATCACATCTATCTAGTAATGGAAATCATATTAAAACTTGTAGGTCCAAGCCCTGATGAAGGGGGATCTGTTAGCCTCTGAAACACAAGTTACTATATTCTTCCTGTTGGCAGATTGCTATCACCAACAAAGAATTATGTATTCTTGGGATGCTCTGGTGCTCAACTGGTGCTCAGAGACAGAGCTTCATCACTGCATAACAGGAAGTGCCTAAACAGGGATCATCATGGCAGGAGCACAGGATATTACTTAAATGAAAGCCGCAGATTTAAAAAAAAATTGGAAGCGGCTTATGAAATAACTTGTACACGTTAAATCTTATATGAGTGTAGCGGTACCCTCACTCTCCCTCTTTCCTACAGTGTATGGCTTGCGTCTAGGGGTACCTGGGAGAGGAGAGTGCAGGGACACTACGCCAAGCTCTTCCCTCGTGTGTATAAGAGGGTTGAGCAAAGTTAGTTAAATTACCTCCGGGTCTGTCCACTGCATATGAAGCCTCAGTTGTCCCATGGAGATGTGTCTGCCAATAATAGAGCCCCACACCAATCGAAAGTCCAACACTCCTTTATTTCTCATACAGTACGGTGAACACACTCAGTTGAACTTCCAATCAGGGGCGGATACAGGGGGGGGGGCAACAGGGCAATTGCCCCCCCCCCGAGACCATCTGTCACAATTGCTTGCGCAGTTTTTTTTTTCCGCCTGATCTCCCGGACTTTGGGGACCCGGTACCGGCCGGCCATAGGTCCCCTGGACCCCACACCTGGCAAACAGGTAGCCCCATGTCGCCTCTACAAGGGTTCAAAGTTTGGTGTCCGGGAGATCTACGGCCGGGGAGAACTGATTTTTCAAAGCCTGGCACTCATTCCATAGACTCCCATGTTAAACAGTAATTTCTCTGGTGACTTTGCGGACCCGGTACCGGCCGGCCATATGTCCCCTGGACCCCAAACTTGGGGCACACACATAGCCCCATGTCTTCTCTACAAGTGTGCAAAGTTTGGTGTCTAGGAGACCTACGGCCAAGGAGAACCATTTTTGTAAAACCTAGCACTCCTTCCATAGACTCCCATGTTAAACGGTAATTTCTCCGGTGACTTTGCGGACCCGGTACAGGCCGGCAATAGGTCCCCTGCACCCCAAGTTTGGCACATATATAGCCTCATGTCTTCTTTACAAGTGTGCAAAGCTTGGTGTCTGGGAGACCTACGGCCAAGGAGAACCAATTTTTCAAAGCCGGGCACTCCTTCTATAGACTCCCATGTTAAACATCAGTCTAGTCATGGGCACAGTGAAGCATGGGCACAGTGAGGCATGCAGATGGACACCCTAGGCTTATACTCGAGTCAATAAGTTTTCCCAGTTTTTTGGGGTAAAATTAGGTGCCTCGGCTTATATTCGGGTCGGCTTATACTCGAGTATATACAGTACTTGTTCTGCGGCTGCCGCTGCCTCTGTGAGTCTCTCTCTCAGTTTCTCACATCAGCGGATCAGCAGCGCCGAGAGAGAGACTCGTCTAATGTAGTTACGCGGCGCACTGACACAATACCAGGAGCGGAGGAGGAGGTGGGTGGAGCCTCTTCCCTGCACTCGTTGCTAACGCCTGGGCCGCTTGGCGTCTAGCAACGAGTGACGTCAGTGAGTCACGTCGGGCCGCTCTGCAGGCAGGTGCGATAGCGTGCGGCTCCACAGACGGGTAAGAAAGCAGGCGGCTCCGCTTGCTTTGCGGTTTGTGGGCGGGCGGCGCGGTTCGTGGGCAGACCGTGCTGCTCAGTGTGTTGGCAGCGCAGGTGAGAGTGAGAGAGCCGGCTCATCTCTCACCGCCTGCCCTGCATTCCTGCAGTGATTTCTGCCCTCACTGTGCAGGCAGCAGAGAGATTACATTATCTCTCTGCTGCCTGACTCTGGGAGTCTGGGACACAGCAAGAGACAACCAAAACTACACCTTAGCAAGCAAGTTAGTGACAATCCGCAAATTGTGTCAGGTGACGTGGCAAATGACAATCTGCATCTGGCGGCAGGCAAGTGACAATCTGCAAGGTGTGGCAGGTGAGTGGCAAGTGACAATCCACAAGGTGTGGCTAGTGACAATCCACAAGGTGTGGCTAGTGACAATCCGCAAGGTGTGGCAGGTGATGTGGCAAGTGACAATCCACAAGGTGTGGCAAGTGACAATCCACAAGATGTGGCAGGTGACGTGGCAAGTGACAATCCGCAAGATGTGGCAGGTGATGTGGCAAGTGACAATCCGCAATGTGTGGCAAGTGACACGCTCAGGGCTCCCACTAATTGCAGGCGACGGTGGCAAGTGACACGCTCAGGGCTCCCACTAATTGCAGGCGACGGTGGCAAGTGACACGCTCAGGGCTCCCACTAATTGCAGGCGACGGTGGCAAGTGACACGCTCAGGGCTCCCACTAATTGCAGGCGACGGTGGCAAGTGACACACTCGGGGCTCCCACTGATTCTGCATTGAACTATTTAATTTTATATTACAATGTAATAATAGAAATAATGCGCTTCAATCATCCTGACACCATAACAACCATGGTGCCGGGATGATTGAAGCGCCGACGCCAGCCATTTCCCCGATAAATTTCCCACAAAAAAAACATATTTTTTGTCAGTGCCCCTCCCGAGAAAAGACTCTGGATCCGCCCCTGCTTCCAATAACAGACGAACATGAGGTGGGGGAACGAGTAGGCCCAGGCACAACTAAGCTCTCCTATTCCTTTTTAGAGAATAGGCCTGGCGCACGGTCTTTGCCACAGACCGGATGAACTGTTGAGGCCTCTGCCACGGGCCTAATAGCAGGTCTCTGCCACTGACCTGAGTGAAATAGTCGGACCGCTGCCACCGGTCATTGAACGTGGACTGAACTTCCTCTTTGAATTTGGCCCCTGTTCAGGAAAGATATCCCTCCGGGTGGTCTCCAGAGGTACACCCGGCACTGGCAATCTGCTGCACCAGGTCTTCGGGTGAGTCCCTCCTCCGGTCCCTTACGCCTTTGGATTCGGGTGCCCCACTCCCGGGGCCCCCTAGGATGATCCCTCCCTCACGGGACCCAGTGGAAGGTACTGGGCCCCAGGCCTCCGGCTGAGTACCTCACCCCAGACTGAAGGTGTCTGGGATAGAACGCAAACTCCAAGTGTCCAGGCCTAGGCTGCCTGGACACTGACCGCAACCACAGCCCTCAGGCTGAAGGTGCCCGGGACTCCAACTTCGTGGCGAAGATGTCTGCCCCCTTTATACCCTCTCCAGGGATGCACGGCGGGTTCCCCGCCCCGCCGTACAACCGCTGCTAGAGGTCAAAAAGGGTATGGCACTGCAGTGATGGTTCAACCCCGGCCCAAAGTGACAGCGCCACCTGCTGGGCCGCAGGGAACTATGCATCACTGGTGTTCTCATCAGTTTAAAAAGTACATACCCGCTACATGAGATTTTATCGATTAGGTTTACATCTACTTTAATGGAGCTGATGATCCCTTGGGAATCATTGTTTTGGAACTGGTATTCAAGGCTGGCCTACATGTTATGGTAACCCATCTGCTTTTCAAGAGCTGCAATGTATTAAAGGATCCAAGCAGCATTGCCGAGCACTGGTAGCTTCGATGCTGATCCACAAATTGGATAAATTGGACAGCTCCATCAATCTGCAGCAGGAAGGCGTTGGGTTGGGTGAGGATAGCTGCTCAATACAGAGGTTTTACAATTCCTTGCTGATGGTAGAAAATCTCTTTGAATGCCAACAGCCTTTGGGAACCATCACTTTGTAAATGGTACTCAAGGCTCGCCCGCTGCTATGGTACCCTATCGGCTTTCTAAGGGTTGCAAAGTAATATGGAATCAGAGCAGTATTGCTGAGCATCTGTAGGTTCTGAGTTAGACCGCTCCATCCACCAGCAGCAAGAAGATCATAGTGGTGGGGGTTAGGGGAAGATAGCTGCTCAATATAGAGGTTTTCCGATCCCTCTCTGATGGTGGAAATTCACTTTGAAAGCTTATAGCCTTTAAGAACCATGACTTAGAAATTGACATTCAAGGCTGGCCTGCCTGTTATGGTAACCCATTGGTTTTCTAAGGGCTGCAATCTGTTAAGGGATCCAAGCTGTGTTACCGAGCACTGGTAGCTTTGGTGCTGATCCACAAAGGTTCAGAACTGGACATCCTTGTTCACCAGCAGCAGGAAGGTGTTAATGGTGGGGGCTGGGGGGAGGGGGGATACCCGATCAATACAGAGGTTTTCTGATTCCTCTCTGATGGTGGAAATTCACTTTGAAAGCTTATAGCCTTTAAGAACCATGACTTAGAAATTGACATTCAAGGCTGGCCTGCCTGTTATGGTAACCCATTGGTTTTCTAAGGGCTGCAATGTGTTAAGGGATCCAAGCTGTGTTACCGAGCACTGGTAGCTTTGGTGCTGATCCACAAAGGTTCAGAACTGGACATCCTCGTCCACCAGCAGCAGGAAGGTGTTAATGGTGGGGGCTGGGGGATACCCGATCAATACAGAGGTTTTCCGATTCCTCTCTGATGGTGGAAATTTACTTTGAAATACAACAGCCCTTGAGAACCATTACTTAGAAATTGACAATCAAGGCCGGCCTACATGTTATGGTAACCCATTGTTTTTCCAAGGGCTGCGATGTGTTAAGGGATTCAAGCAGTGTTGCCGAGCACTGGTAGCTTTGGTGCTGATCCACAAAGGTTCAGAACTGGACAGCTCCGTCCACCAGCAGCAGGAAGGTGTTAATGGTGGGGGCTGGGGAAGGATAGCCGATCAATACAGTGGTTTTCCGATCCCTCTCTGATAGTGGAAATTCACTTTGAAAGCCTACAGCCCTCGAGAACCATTACTTAGAAATTGACATTTAAGGCTGGCCTACCTGTTATGGTAACCCATTGGCTTTCCAAGGGCTGCAATGTGTTATGGCAGTGGTCATCAACCCTGTCCTCAGGGCCCACTAACAGGCCAGGTTTGCAAGATAACTGAAATACATCACAGGTGATATCATTTGCTGCTCGGTTATTGCAGTATTCTAGTCTGCATCTCCCCAAGGTAATACTTAAAATCTGGCCTGTTAGTGGGTCCTGAGGACAGGAGTTGACAACCACTGTGTTAAGGGATCCAAGCAGTATTGCCGAGCACTGGTAGCTTTGGTGCTGATCCACAAAGGTTCAGAACGGGACAGCTCCGTCCACCAGCAGCAGGAAGATGTTAATGGTGGGGGCTGGGGAAGGATTGCCGATCAATACAGAGGTTTTCCAAACACTCGCTAAATGGTGGAAATTCTCTTTGAATGTCAACAGCCCTTGAGAACCATTTCTTTTTAATTGGCATTCCATGCTGCCCTGTCTGTTATGGAAACCCAAAGGCTTTTCAGGGGGTTTATTGTGTTAAGGAATCCAAGCAGTAGTGCCAAGCACTAATAGCTTCAGTTCTGATCTGCAAAGGTTCCGATCTGGACAGCTCCAACCACCAGCAACAGGAAGGTGTTAATGGTGGGGGCTGGGGGAGGATAGCCGCTCAATACAGAGGTTTTCCCATCCCACGCTGATGGCGGAAAATGTATTTGAATGCCAACAGAACATTTTGTCTTCTGAAAGGCAGATAAATGTTTCCAGTTTGTACCCATTAGAATACAGTGTGTGTAGTTGGATTCTGTTAACAGTGGATTGATAAGAGCTGAATACATTTTTGGTAACATTGTGATTCCGTTTGTTTGCAGTAATTAGACCTTGCTGAATAGATGATTTATCAATATTATATTTGCTTTTTGTTATTTATTTTTTACTTTCCATGTCCTCCTTATTGGCCTTTCTGTAAGATAGGTGGCCTCACTGATCAATAAGATAAGGTGGAGGTCTTCTATTATTTAATCATAGACACAGAGGGGTCTATTTATATATATATATATATAAAAAATTGCTGTGCGAACACCTCCAGCATTCACACACAAATAATCACCATTCTGCGTTAAAAAAAAATGTGTATGTGAATGCCTCAAGCAATTGCACAGCTGTAATGAATAATCGCCGTACTGTGTGTAACATGTTTATTTTTTTATGTTCGTCAGATCCATCTGGTGGCCATAATGTAGTATTTTCCTAAAATACCTCAATCAGGACAATATTGCATTATAAGTAAAGCAAAAGACTTTAATGGACGAAAAAAACGAAGTGGCGACTCGCATACAGTGCCTTGAAAAAGTATTCATACCCCTTGAAATTTTCCACATTTTGTCACGTTACAACCAAAAACGTAAATGTATTTTATTGGAGTTTTATGTGATAGACCAGGGATATGCAATTAGCGGACCTTCAGCTGTTGAGTCCCATCATGCCTCTGCCTCTGGGTGTCATGTTTGTGGCTGTCAGAGTCTTGCTATGCCTCATGGGACTTGTAGTTCTGCAACAGCTGGAGGTCCGCTAATTGCATATCCCTGTGATAGACCAACACAAAGTGGTACATAATTGTGAAGTGGAAGGGAAATGATAAATGGTTTTCAAAATATTTTACAAATAAATATGTGAAAAGTGTGGGGGGGCATTTGTATTCAGCCCCCCTGAGTCAATACTTTGTAGAACCACCTTTCGCTGCAATTGCAAGTCTTTTTGGGGATGTCTCTACCAGCTTTGCTCATCTAGAGAGTGACCCTTTTGCCCATTCTTCTTTGCAAAATATCTCAAGCTCTGTCAGATTGGATGGAGAGCGTCTGTGAACAGCAATTTTCAAGTCTTGCCACAGATTCTCAATTGGATTTAGGTCTGGACTGTGACTGGGCCATTCTAATGCCGCGTACACACGACCGTTTTTAATGTCATTGAAAAAAACTGCATTTTTCTCGACGTGATTCTTCTCAAGCCTGCCTTGCCTACACACTATCGTGAAAAAAAATGCTTGAGTAAAGCGCGGTGACGTACAACACGTACGACGGCATTATAAAGGGGAAGTTCCATTCGGATGGCGCTGAAAAGTTTGTTGAGCGACGATTCGCACTTTTCAGCCTCGACCTTTTCAGTCCGTTACAGCGTGACGAATGTGCTATCTCCATTACGAACGCTAGTTTTACTGAGCATGCGCATTTTTTTTCACGTCGTTAAAGCCCACACACGGCCGTTTTTCATGACGAGAAAAACAACGATGTAAAAAACGACGTGAAAAATTAGAGCATGTTCCAATTTTTTCATGGCCGTTTTTCACGTCGTGAAAAATGCTCTGAAGCCCACACACGTTCATTTTTAATGACCATTTAAAAAAAAAAAAAAAACATTTTTCTTGTCATTAAAAACGGTCGTGTGTACGCGGCATAACACATGAATATGCTTTGATCTAGACCATTCCATTGTAGCGCTGGCTGTAGGTTTAGGGTCGTTGTCCTGTTGGAAGGTGAACCTCCGCCCCAGTCCCAAGTCTTTTGCAGACTCTAATGCCTTGTACACATGACCGGTTTTCCCGTCAGAAAAACTGCCATGAGAGCTTTTGGACAGGAATCCCGGCCGTGTGTATGCTCCCTCGCAGTTTTTCTGACGGGAAAACTGCAAGAAAAAAAAAAGAGAGCAGGATATAATTTTTTCCTGACAGGAAAAAATCTTAGCAGGAAAAACTGTTCGTCTGTATCCTTTTTCGACGGGAAAAAAACGCGCATGCCCGGAAACAAATCGACGCATGCTCAGAAGCATAGAACTTAATTTTCTCGGCTCGTTGAAGTCTTTTAAGTCACTGCGTTCTTGGCAGTCAAAAGTTTACCAGACTTTTGTGTGACTGTGTGTATGCAAGGCAGGCTTGAGAGGAATCCCGTCGGGAACGTTTTTTTTCTGACGGGGAAAACTGGTCGTGTGTACGCGGCATAACAGGTTTTCTTCTACGATTGCACTCCATTTGGCTCTATACATCTTCCCATAAACTCTGACCAGCTTCCCTGTCCCTGCTGAAGAATAGGATCCTCATAACATGATACTGCCACCACCATGTTTCACGGTGGGGATGGTGTGTTCAGGGTGATGTGCAGTGTTAGTTTTCTGGCACACATAGTTTTTTTTGTTTTTAGGCCAAAAAGTTTAATTTTGGTCTCATCTGACCAGAGCACCTTCTTCTACATGTTTGCTGTGTCCCCCACATGGCTTCTCACAAACTGCAAACTTGCAACTCTTCCATAAAGGGCAGATTTGTGGAGAGCACGACTAATAGTTGTCCTTTGGACAGATTCTCCCACCTGAGCTGTGATCTCTGCAGCTCCTCCAGAGTTACCATGGACCTCTTGGCTGCTTCTCTGATGAATGCTCTCCTTGCCCGGCCCGGTCAGTTTAGGTGGACGGCCATGTCTTGGTAGGTTTGCAGTTGTGCCATACTCTCCATTTTCGGATGACGAATTGAAGAGAGCTCCGTGAGATGTTCAAAGCTTTGATATATTTTTTTTATAACCTAACTCTGCTTTATACTTCTCCACAACTTTATCCCTGACCTGTCTGGTGTGTTCCTTGGCCTTCATGATGCTGTTTGTTCACTAAGGTTCTCTAACAAATTTCTAAAGGGCTTCACAGAAGAGTTGTATTTACAGTATACTAAGATTAAATTACACACAGGTGGATTCTATTTACTAATTAGGTGACTTCTGAAGGCAATTGGATTCACTAGATTTCAGTTAGGGGTATCACGTTAAAGGGGGCTGAATACAAATGCACGCCACACCTTTCACATATTTATTTGTAAAGAAAATTTAAAATCATTTATCATTTTCCTTCCACTTCACAATTATGTGCCACTTTGTGGTGGTCTATCACATAAAATCCCAATAAAATACATTTACGTTTTTTGGTTGTAGCATGACAAAATGTGGAAAATATCAAGGGGTATGAATACTTTTTCAAGGCACTGTATAGCAATAAGTATGAATGCATGTCACAAATACGTCATCCAAGGCTGGAAACTGCACACAAAGCTGGTAAGAATGATCCAGGGGTTTCTGGGGCACCACTGCTGGCTGGATTGGTCATAGACATCAGTAATTAGGAAGCAGGAAGCGGCCGAGGCTGTGGAACGCAGGGCAGAGCCGGCTGGAAGTGATGTCAGCGACAGTTACTGGAAGGGGCGTAGCTACGCGTTTCAGAGCCACCCGACTCTATTTTTAAGCCTCAGAGGATCAGCTCAGAGGCTTGAAAAAGCAGCTGGGTGGCTCCAAAATATTTAGATTCATTGCAAGGGTTTAACTGCCTATAAGTAGAATGGATTATTTAAAGCTAAAGTCACGGCACAAACATTTTCATTTACAGAAAATCCTTAATAATCAATTAGGATATAAATCTATGTTGTGTGCACCACATGCCTTCGAAAGCTCAGATATTACCCTGTAAAACAGAGGTGGCATCATAACTGTGAAGAAAGCAGAGCTATGGGAGGGGCTCATCAGACTTCGCCTACTATAGGCTGTGTGCAGAAATCTACAGGAGGGGGCAGAGACAAGACCAGTCACCTTGTACAAGGAGAAAGAGCTGTGGGAGGGACCCAGCATGCTCCACCCACTACAAGGACACTTACACACTCACATTCTATCCAAAACCCGTCTGTTTGGCCGAGAGGAGAAGCCCCAGCTCTTCCCTCGGCTGGAGCCCCAGCTCTTCCCCTCGTTCTCGATGATCCTCGTTGTCTCCTAAGGTAAGGCCACCTTCCCACCCGTTTCTCATGGGAGTTTGTTTTCCGCCCCCCCAAAATATTGAGCACCACTTATCTACTGTATTGTTATATTGGGGTCTATTATTGCCAAGAGGATCTATTGTTGTTGGGGGGTATTTTGTTGCAGGGTGGTCTATTGTTGCTGGGGGATCTATTGTTATTGGCTGAAAAGGATCGTGCTTAGAGGTGGGTAGGGGGTGGAGACAAGGGGTGACTCAGAAAGGGAAGTACCTGCACCTAATGTCTGAGAAAAAAGGCCTGTATTAAACCCTTGCTTGTTGGGAGGAAAAAAGCAAGATAAGTTTGTACAGTCAAAGTTCTGGACTTCAAAGTTCTAGCAATCTATGTCACCAGGATTTGGACATTTAAGCCCTGTACACACGATCGGTTTTAGCGATGAAAACAGTCCGATGGACTTTTTTCATTGGACAAACCGATCGTGTGTGGGCCCCATCGTCTGTGTGGAACTCCATCGGAGAAAAAACCCACGCACGCATGCTCAGAAGCATTGAACTTAATTTTTCTTGGCTCACCTGAGTGTTTTACGTCACAGCGTTTGGGACGGTCGGATTTTTGACTGATGGTGTGTAGGCAAGACTGATGGAAGTCAGCTTCATCGGATTTTATTCCAATGGGAAATCCGATCGTGTGTACAGGGCTTAAGATTAAGTGCCGGAAAATCAAGGCTTTTGTTGTGCCGGAGAAAAGCCTCTAGAGCACAGGTGTCAAACACAAGGCCCGCGGACCAAATCATGTGGCCCTCGCACCTCTCCTGCAGTTGCAGGAGAGCTCCAGCCCTCCTCTAGTCCTCCTCCAGACCCTTACTTTCTGCTTTCAAGCAATGCATCCAGCTTCTTCCCAGCAGCAGCATAAAGAAAGGGGGGTGCACTGTGATGTAAGGGAGAGTGCGGGACTCAACTTCTGATGGTGGGATGTCTCTTGACATCTAATGTAAGGGGAGGGAATGCGCTGGACATCTAATCTTACAGATACAACCGGCCCTTTTCAGGGCAATCATAATGCTGATACGGCCCACGATGAAATTGAGTTTGACACCCTTGCTCTAGAGCAGGGGTCTCAAACCTGCGGCCCTCCAGCTGTTGCGGAACTACAAGTCCCATCATGCCTCTGCCTGTGGGAGTCATGCTTGTAACTGTTTAGCCTTTAAGAAAGGGGAGGGGTGTATCCGCGCTAACTCTGATCTCCTGTGAATACTCTAAAACCATATAAGGTAAAAAGAGTAAGTGGAAAAAAAATGTGAAGGGTATCATGTATATGATTAGATATACATGAAAAAAAATATATATATATATAAATATATATATATATTTTCTATTTGGCTTTAGGTGCTGCAAATGAATAACTGGAATATGCAATTACAAATATATGAGAAATAAAAAACAAATGCGCAACCTCTTAGTGACAAATACTATACTAAAAATTTGCAGCTGACATAGTGCTGCAATATGGTGTATGTAAAACAACAAAACAAACTTTTCATAAAAAGCACAACAAAGTTCATAGAAGGGATGGCCACTCGGAATATTATCCTATATTCCCCACATTGAAGATGGGTGCAGGTAAAAATTCAACACTTCCCAACTTGCTCAGGTAGAAAATGGATGTACAAACTGCTTACCAGATCAGACGGATCCCCATTACAGGGATCTTTTGAGGCTCAATGTCCTTCACGGATCACTCAGATGGTAGGAACCCAGCAGCACATCCAGCGGGAACTCCAAGGAACACGTCTGCAGAGGCAGGGAAAAACCGAACCACCTTTCTGTTGCTCAGCTTGTCAATTCCCCCTCCAGGCGTGTTAGATTGTATAGTGGGATTAAAAGGAAAAAAGACGCTTCATGGTGCAATATTCTTAAAAATAAGATACCCTTTATTTGCAATCCTGGGTATTATACATGAAAGCGCCAAACTTTTCAAACGAAAAAAAGGATTCTCAGCTGCGGTGTAATCCGATCAGCTGATGCGTGGTGACGTCAGGATCTTTCGGCTCCGCCCGACGCTGCGTTTCTCCGTATGAGGCTTTGTCTGGGAGAGGAGGCTGGATACGGACGTCACACACCACAAGTTATATATCCGCAGGTAAGGTTGACACCGGAAATTCCAAAGCAACCTACATCCGGGTATCACGATTCATTCCTCTTACTGAAAAATGCAAACGTGATCCCACAGCAGTCAGATAACTAACCATTGGTGGGACATGCAGTGACATTACACATATCACCCGCACATCCCAGCAACGGAACTACTGAGAACTAAAACAAAACATCTCTCACATTTAAAAAAATGCTACTACCCAGTTTTTAATGTACACTGCTACCCTAAAAAAGACTTTTACTAGTACCTGCTGCAAAAGTTTCATAAACCCTTATCCATTTATAAAAATCAATTTATATAAAAAACAATTTATACAAAAAAACAATTTTATAAAAAACAATTCATAAAAATGAACTTTCTTTAAAATATATTTAAAATGCGATTCAATTTCCTCTCCTTACACGACCATTTATTGGTATGCAAAAAAGAAATTAAATCAATAAAACCCATACATATGAACATAAACACAAATTTATGTATACATATATATGTGCACAACCCTCCAATACCCTGTATCTCACCCCTCCAGTGTCAGTATAAAATAGTTTTTTTGTATAAATTGTTTTTTATATAAATTGATTTTTATAAATGGATAAGGGTTTATGAAACTTTTGCAGCAGGTACTAGTAAAAGTCTTTTTTAGGGTAGCAGTGTACATTAAAAACTGGGTAGTAGCATTTTTTTAAATGTGAGAGATGTTTTGTTTTAGTTCTCAGTAGTTCCGTTGCTGGGATGTGCGGGTGATATGTGTAATGTCACTGCATGTCCCACCAATGGTTAGTTATCTGACTGCTGTGGGATCACGTTTGCATTTTTCAGTAAGAGGAATGAATCGTGATACCCGGATGTAGGTTGCTTTGGAATTTCCGGTGTCAACCTTACCTGCGGATATATAACTTGTGGTGTGTGACGTCCGTATCCAGCCTCCTCTCCCAGACAAAGCCTCATACGGAGAAACGCAGCGTCGGGCGGAGCCGAAAGATCCTGACGTCACCACGCATCAGCTGATCGGATTACACCGCAGCTGAGAATCCTTTTTTTCGTTTGAAAAGTTTGGCGCTTTCATGTATAATACCCAGGATTGCAAATAAAGGGTATCTTATTTTTAAGAATATTGCACCATGAAGCGTCTTTTTTCCTTTTAATCCCACTATACAATCTAACACGCCTGGAGGGGGAATTGACAAGCTGAGCAACAGAAAGGTGGTTCGGTTTTTCCCTGCCTCTGCAGACGTGTTCCTTGGAGTTCCCGCTGGATGTGCTGCTGGGTTCCTACCATCTGAGTGATCCGTGAAGGACATTGAGCCTCAAAAGATCCCTGTAATGGGGATCCGTCTGATCTGGTAAGCAGTTTGTACATCCATTTTCTACCTGAGCAAGTTGGGAAGTGTTGAATTTTTACCTGCACCCATCTTCAATGTGGGGAATATAGGATAATATTCCGAGTGGCCATCCCTTCTATGAACTTTGTTGTGCTTTTTATGAAAAGTTTGTTTTGTTGTTTTACATACACCATATTGCAGCACTATGTCAGCTGCAAATTTTTAGTATAGTATTTGTCACTAAGAGGTTGCGCATTTGTTTTTTATTTCTCAACTGTTTAGCCTTGCAATGCCTCATGGGAATTGTAGTTCTGCAACAGCTGGAGGGCCACCAGTTTGAGACCCCTGCTCTAGAGGAACTTGGACTGAAAGCATGAACCCAGAGTGTTCTCTGAAAGGACTGATGATAAAACCATGCTCGGAAATGTTGTCCCCATAACATGGAAGAAGGACCCATTGGGAAAGGTAAGAAAGACTAAAGGAGAAGGATGACAAGCTGGAGAGGATAAATTGTATTAATAAAGCAATAAATAGGAATCTGTAAGCGTTTAGAGACACACTAATGGCAGACAGGATGGTGTGCCAAAATCCATGAGGTCACAGAGTCGGAGTAGTTGACTTTGCCTTTTATTGCAATGTTTCTCTTCGAAGGAAACCTGTACCGGTTCCAGACTACAAAGCACAGCACAATGGCTGGAAGGCAGACACCTAGAGATGTCTATGCTCACCTCTATAATTTTCCTAAACCTCAGAAAGATTTTTTAAAGTGTATCTAAAGGCAAAACTTTTTGTTTTTAGTTTTAGATAGTGGTGAGGTCTGAGTGCCCACTTGGGAGAGTCACCCTCTCTGTTTGTTCTAATGACTAAATCCAAGGGAAACAGATCTGTGGCTTCCAATTGAAAAAAAAAAAGTTCTGCAGCAATTTATTTTAGGTGCATCTGCATCTATAGTTTTAACTTAGTCCCATGTAGAGAGTTTATAGGTAAAGTTGATCCAGGGAATATCCGATTGCCTCTTGGGGGATCAAGATTTTTTTTTTTTCCACAGGTGGATCAACTTGGATCATGCTTTATTGTTTTTGTTTTGTTTTTTCGCCTTCCTCTGGATCAACTGTGAGTATAGGATAGTGTATAGAGGATTGTATCATTTTTTTTCCCTTTTATTGTTTGAACTGGATGGACTTGTGTCTTTTTTCAACCTAACTATGTACCGTATATACTCGAGTATAAGCCAAGGTACCTAATATTACCCCAATAAACTGGGAAAACGTATTGACTCGAGTATAAGCCTAGGGGGGGAAATGTGCCCATTGCCACCTCACTGTGCCAATTGCCCAACCTTACTGTGCCCATTGCCACCTCACTGTGCCAGCTTACTGTGCCCATTGCCAGCTTACTGTGCCCAACCTCACTGTGTCCATTGCAGCCTCCCTGTGCCCGAGTCAGTGTACCTGAAAATCTTCTTATACTAAGGCCGGCGTCCATTGTTTAAATCTCGCGGCTTTCTTCTTGGTCCCTTCCGTGATAGGCGTTTCCAGCAAACACTGTGTTGAGTGTTCCGCCTATCACAGAGATCCTCTCATTCTCAGACTCCGTTTCCCAGCAGGCACTGTGTTCAGTGTTCCGCCAATCACGGACGTCTTTTCATCCTCGCACAAGAGAACGTCCATGATAGGCGGAACACTGAACACAGTGTCTGCTGGGAAAACGGAGTACGAGAATGAGAGGACCTCCGTGATAGGCGGAACACTCAACACAGCGTTTGCTGGAAACGCCTATCACGGAAGGGACCAGGAGAAAGCCGCGATGTTTAAACAATGGACGCCGGCCGCAGTATAAGAAGATTTTCAGGTACTGACTCGAGTATAAGCCGAGGGGTGTACTTTCAGCCCTAAAAAAAGAGCTGAAAAACTCGGCTTATACTCGAGTATATACGGTAACTATGTGCTTGCTTCACTACAGTGGGATGAGAATGCCCCCATGAAGGGGGTGTAGCTACCAGCTTGTCAATCAGCACCTGGCCACACCTAGTCTCGCCCACTGCTTTCGGACACAACAGTCTATTTTACTGAAACCCTCCCACTGTGAGCTACAGTGTCTGGGAGGGGGAACGTGTGATACAAAAATGAAGGTGGATTTGGCTCAGCCAGGAAAGGTATAGGAAATTTACGTTATGAGGTTTGTGCGTCACATAGCAACTGGATTTAGACTTTTAGAATTCTTTAAAGAAGAAACATCATTTCCAAATCGTTGTATAATCCCCAGGGGACCTAGTGCACGGAATATGCAGCAATGGATCAGAATGGGACCAAAGGTTTATTTATACCATTTGTCTCAAGGCCAAATGCAGAAGCTTCAACATTTTTGGAGTTGGATAATCCATAATATTGAGTTTCTTAGATTCTTACCTTACTGTTTCCCAGCATAGTATGTGATTGATCTACAGGTCTACACATATATATTATTCTCTATGTGATCATTTGCAGGTTTCCATCCCAGGCAGCCTTTCGTTAGTGAGTCCCCACTATTCTATGTGAAGTGTATTTTAACCCGTATAAGTAAAATTTTGAGGGGTTCCCCATTTAAAAAAAAATTGTGTGGATAGAGAAATCAGTTCTTTTTTAGTTCCGCCAATGGTATAAAACCCACAAACATTGATTTACGTTCTGTGCGCCTCCAAGTGATACGTTTTTTTTTTTTACAGAGGGTTTAATTATACTTTAATCTCTGCTTTTTTTATTCTACATTTCCTTATGTAAAAACACTACAAGGTATTGTATTCTCCTGTGTGGTTTCCCCCCCCTCTTTTTGTTGCTTCTCTTCAATAAGTTAAAAAATATATGGAAGAAACTATATTAGAGACATATGTAGTTGCTGAAAATTCCCACCACATCCCAATTTTGTATACAAAAAGAAATGGGGGCCCCAAGGGATTGTATGGGTGGGAAAATTGATTCAGAACAACTCAGTAGAAATAGTATGAATGTATTTAATTGGAAAAAGCAAGTACTAAAAACAATCACAATATGACAAAAAGACAAAACAGCTGCTCTGAGGCGTATTGTATGGATACACTGATATATCAGGGGTAACTAATGCATACAATACAACCAATCCTACACGTTTCGGAAAAGCATAAAGGCATATAAATCCTGTTATGATAGGTATGTTCCTTCTTCAGGGATTTGAGTCGAGCTTGCTGGTGTGTTTCTATAGAAGCATGAAATTTTAAAAGTAAATAACATACAAGGGTAGTGTTTAATTATTTACCCCAACCCAAGAAAGAAGAGAAAAAAAAAAAAAAAGAAAAGGGTAAATATTTGACAAACATACTCACAGATCTTGTATTCCATATGGATAAACAGTGCACAGTGTCCACACAAAGCATTAATGCCAGGTGTTAACACGGATGGATGGATGGTGTTGTGGATGCGGGCAGGGAGAACCAAACCAATACTAATTTCTCATCATTATTAGAATCTGGGAGAATGCTATCCATATGGAATACAAGATCTGTGAGTATGTTTGTCAAATATTTACCTTTTTTTTTCTCTTCTTTCTTGGGTTGGGGTAAATAATTAAACACTACCCTTGTATGTTATTTAATTTTAAAATTTCATGCTTCTATAGAAACACACCAGCAAGCTCGACTCAAATCCCTGAAGAAGGAACATACCTATCATAACAGGATTTATATGCCTTTATGCTTTTCCGAAACGTGTAGGATTGGTTGTATTGTATGCATTAGTTACCCCTGATATATCAGTGTATCCATACAATACGCCTCAGAGCAGCTGTTTTGTCTTTTTGTCATATTGTGATTGTTTTTAGTACTTGCTTTTTCCAATTAAATACATTCATACTATTTCTACTGAGTTGTTCTGAATCAATTTTCCCACCCATACAATCCCTTGGGGCCCCCATTTCTTTTTGTATACAAAATTGGGATGTGGTGGGAATTTTCAGCAACTACATATGTCTCTAATATAGTTTCTTCCATATATTTTTGAATCCAAATTGGGTAGTAGATACCCTTTAGTCCCCACTTATTGAAACAAATTTTTGAGACGTTTCCCCAACCTCTTTTCTTATCTCTCTTCCCCCCCCCTTTTTTTTTTTTTTTTTTTCTCATCATGGCAGAACTTTATAGCATATCATGGGATGAGTTTGTAGTCAAACTCCAGAAGGATTATGGACAGAATGAATCACGCGAGTCAGAATTAAGTTTTTTGTTCTCGAGCCTTACCAAATGGCTCGAGAAGAAATCCTTGATGTTCTGGCATATTAAGACGTTTGAGGAATATATCAAGGATGATCTTAACCCCTTGGGACTACGTGTCCAAATTTTTCCCTCTTTTGATAACATCAGCCCTATGTTTAAAAATGCATGGGAGAATAATCTTAAAACATGCTCCAATGGTATGATGAGACTGCTGATTGAAGAATATGAGAAACGGCTAATTGAGATAAACAATAATATAGATCTTGTTTATGCAAAAATTAAACCGTTGCAAACCCATTCCTCCTTTTTAGACCTAAATGAAAAAATAAAAAATCATATAGAACTCTTTAATAAAACAATACTTTCGAAGAAAGAGTTCAAATATTTGCGAGACAAACAAGCATTCGATGAGGGAAATGCATACAAGTGGTCTCAAAAGACAGGAGGAAGGAATTTTCAACGTAATTTCAAACAACACACTCCATATTTAGATGTTTCTGATACGTCATCAGCATCATCTAATGTCTCTCATACTTCATTCAAGCAGCAGAGACGTACTAGAAAGGGAAAAAGACGCCAGGATGATGAACATGTCTCATCTAGCACCACCAACAAACGTCCCCCAAAATCCATGACTGTGCCAGGCAATGTGCCGCCGACACCACAGATGAATGTCGGCGCCACCGGGCCAGTCTTAACAGATACTATAGTATCCTTCCCTTCTCTTGTCCCACCCAAAGTTCCTACAATGTTTTTTCCAAAAAACTATACCAATCGTTTGGTCGACTGTATATATTATATGTACGCCTACAACCATTCATTATTTTAGGTACCATTGATGTATATGTATAAACTGTAAATACATGTTATTCTGCTGTGATGATTTGTTGTTGTGATCTGTTGTTGTCATTATGTTTTGTTTTTTTTTTCTCTTTTTTTTTCTCATTTATTTATTTTTTTTAATTCACATTTTATTGTTTATTTCTTTATTTTTTAATATTTGCCTTTACAATATTCTAATTATATATTTCTTGCCAATATATGTCTACTACATCTTAAAATAGAATATTATAACTTAGGCCTGTATATATATATATTCCTTAAAATTAATTTTGGTGCACTTGGATGATGTTTTCGGATCGGTGCTTTACACAATATGAACCCTACCATTATACTATTCGGTTTTCCTTTTTTCCATGGCTAGGAGCATGGGGACTCATGGCGGTTGTGATACGTCGGATCTCCCCGGCACAGGTAAGCCTCTATGCCCCATTGGAGCTTGAGGCTTATACCTGTGGATCGCGGCCCTTGTTAACATGCGTCGATTTTTTGACGCATGCGCTCTGGTTTTTCCATCCACCGACAAAATGGCCGCGCCCCCTTCTGTGTCGGCGGCCGTGTTGACGTTTGACGTCATCGCGCACTATGTCGCGGTGACGCCGGACGCCGCGTCTGGCCGGGGAGCGTCACTGGCAGGGTGGATGGGAATCGATCGTCACGGCAATATGACGCGTAACTGCCAATTTACTCCCCACAGGTGTAGGTATCCCAAACGAACAAACTGAGATAAAAATGTGTCTGATTGGCCATCTACTAACACCACAGGTATTTAATCCAGGCTGATGCAGCTCACAGGTGCTGCACAGCCAAGTGTTATTTGATGCGCACTTTGAACAAACCACTCTATGAGGTAAGACACACTATCCAGCTCCCCTCTATGGATACACTTTAAGTAAAACCTGAGGCATTTTCAATGTTTACTGGTTTTCTTTTAAATACTCCCTAAACTATTTATATTTACTTATTTATTTATTTATTTTTGTCTTTTTGTCCACTAGGCTCTTTTCCCATTTTGCCATTGTTATTTGCTCCTGTGAGCCCTGACGTTGTTGCTGCTGTCCCTCTGAGCCCTTTATTCTCAGCCATTATTACAACCACCGTGTTACAAGGAGATTTAACACATTAGCATTCCCCATAAAGTCTAATTATCTCACCGGGTGGCAAACGAATGCGAATCTAGCATTCTCCCAGATTCTAATAATGATGAGAAATTAGTATTGGTTTGGTTCTCCCTGCCCGCATCCCAACACCATCCATCCATCCGTGTTAACACCTGGCATTAATGCTTTGTGTGGACACTGTGCACTGTTTATCCATATGGAATACAAGATCTGTGAGTATGTTTGTCAAATATTTACCCTTTTCTTTTTTTTTTTTTTTCTCTTCTTTCTTGGGTTGGGGTAAATAATTAAACACTACCCTTGTATGTTATTTACTTTTAAAATTTCATGCTTCTATAGAAACACACCAGCAAGCTCGACTCAAATCCCTGAAGAAGGAACATACCTATCATAACAGGATTTATATACCTTTATGCTTTTCCGAAACGTGTAGGATTGGTTGTATTGTATGCATTAGTTACCCCTGATATATCAGTGTATCCATACAATACGCCTCAGAGCAGCTGTTTTGTCTTTTTGTCATATTGTGATTGTTTTTAGTACTTGCTTTTTCCAATTAAATACATTCATACTATTTCTACTGAGTTGTTCTGAATCAATTTTCCCACCCATACAATCCCTTGGGGCCCCCATTTCTTTTTCTCTTCAATAAGTTATTCACAGATCTATTAGAACTTTCTTGTGTGTGCCTTTGACATAGTTTACCAACCACTCCACCTCAAAAAGACACTCCCTTGGCCTCCATGACCCTGCCCTTTCCTGGTTCTCCTCCTATCTATCTAAGCCTTTCTTCAGTGTCACCTACAACTCTGGTGTTCATTTAGTGGCCCATGAGCACCATATAGTTCGTTTGTGCCACGTCCTAATCATACATAGTTGGATTTTAAGGAAACTATTGGAATTTAAAAGGCACGTATAAAATTTAACAAATTATTAATCTGCATAAAAACACAACAGCACAGTAGAAAATATAGAAATTATTAAAATACAATTTGGACTTAGATATATATCCTCAAGAGGATAGAATATTGTAAAGAACACTAAGCACACCAAGATGCTATAGTGTACATATAGTGTACATACCCTCAATAGTTGGGGTATCACTTGTCCTCATGAAATACGCTCTACATGTTTCGCAACTTTTGTCGCTTCTTCAGGAGCTTTAAAGGATTTGTATTTTGGATGTTGCAAGTTAGGCGCTCACTCCCAAACTTGGAGGGAATACCCAAAGAAGGCTATTTGGGGGTCATATGTCAGAATGTGGGGACACATAAGGAGATATTTATTAGGAGAACAAATTGTCTCCACTATACGTTTAAAGATTTTCCTTTTAAAGTGAGGCCACCTTTGTTATGGCTTGAACCAATACACAGATGAATTGGTTTAAAAGGAAGAGCAATAAATCCAGAAATGGGGCCCACTGGTTTTTCCAATTGGGCCACAGTCCATAAAGACAGTGCCCCCTACAACTCTATTGCCTTTTTCCACAGGGGTTCCCCAAGGCTCTGTCCTCAGACGCCTTCTATTCTCTATCTACACCTCCTCCATTGGTTAGCTGATAACCTCCCATGGCATCCAAGACCATCTCTTTACTCTTCACCTCACCCCCTCAGTCCCCCTGTGCATCTCTTATTTACCAACATATCTGTATGGATGTCACTCCACTTCCTAAAACTCTATCTTTCTAAAATTGAGCTCATAATAATTCTTCCTTCCTGTGTCCCCTTACCTGATTTTCCATCAAGAGCAAAACCCTGTGCCTCCCTTCTCCAACTTTTCCTTCAAGATCAACAACACAACTATCAATTCCTCCCCTCAATTCTGTGTACTGGGTGTAATTCTGGAATCTGATATCTGCTTTCAGCCCTACATCCAACCACTCTCCAAATCCTGCTGCCTTCCCCTCTGTAACATTTTTTTTCAGGATAATAGCCGGGGCGTGCCCCTGGGGGTGGCGCGCAGCACAGCGAACAGTGGTGCGGCGTGTCAGTCTGACACACCGCAACACTGAGCTCAGTAAGGAGTCATTGACGGAGACTCTTTACCATGTGATCAGCTGTGTCCAATCACAGCTGATCACGGTATAAACAGGAAAAGCCGTGTATCAGCTTTTCCCCACTCGCGTCTGACAGACGTGAGTAGAGGAGAGCCGGTTGGCTGCTCTCCTGACAGGGGGTCTGCGCTGATTGATTATGAGTGCAGCCCCTCCCCAGGATGCCCACCCAGGACAACCAGGAATGCCACCAGGACCACCAGGGATGCTCACCACTGGTGACCACCAGGTATGCCACCAGGGATGCCAATCTGTGCCCAAAAATGATGCCAATCAGTAATGCTTGCCAGTGCCTCCTTTACAGTGATGCCCATCAGTGCCACCTATCAGATCTCATCTGTGCCCAGTGCCACCTATTAGTGCCGCCTATCAGTGCCCATCAGTGACACTCATAAGTACCCATCAGTGCAGCCTTTTAGTGCCCAGTGTCGCCCATCAGTGCCACCTTTGAGTGTCCATCAGTGCCACCTATCAGTGCTGCATATTAGTGCCCATCAGTGCTGAATATTAGTGCCCATCAGTGCCACCTCATCAGTGCCTATAAGTGCCGTCAGTGCAGCTTCATCAGTGAAGGAGAAAACGTATTTACAAAATTTTATAACAGAAACGAAGAAAAAAAAAAAATCCAAGATTTTTGGTCTTTTTTTATTTGTTTAGCAAAAAATAAAAAAACCCCAGAGGTGATCAAATACCACCAAAAGAAAGCTCCATTTGTGGGAACAAAATGATAAAAATTTAGTTTGGGTACAGTGTTGCATGACCGCGCAATTGTCATTTAAAAAGCAACAGCGCTGAAAGCTGGCCTGGGCAGGAAGGGGGGAAGTGCCTGGTGATGAAGTGGTTAAGGAATCACATACCAAGATGACTCCAGAGCACATGTGCAAGAGTGACATCATCAGTGTCTGCCCAATGGGCAAAGTAAGAAAATGGTGGGTGCAGAAGAAGAGGAGAGGACATGGCCTTGGCAGGGACATATGCAGGGAGCTAAGTATGTCATGACATGCTCTGCATACCTGCACATTATGGTAAATGCAGGCACAGTTGAATTCCACTTTAATGATCTCAGTAAATGTTTATGAGCCAAAACAAACCACACGACATTTTTTGAAATTATACATTTATTAGCATCTAAACAATAAAATACATTTGGTCTTCGAACCAATGATTAAGGCACATTTGATGATTGGCTAAATGGCAGTAGACAATTACATTGCATAGTCTTTTAGAACAAGCACATTTTTGAATTACGTCATCATTTGGCTAATTGGGTTGGCAGTGAACTGCTTAATTGTGGCACGTCAGTCGGATAATTATCTGTGAAAAATCTGCATGCAGGTTTATTTGTTGTGCATGAAAGTGGCACTTAATCATGGAAGCCATTAAATGGAGAAACAATATTTAAAGTGTATCTAAGCCCAAAAATGACAACGTAATATATTGCAGGTCATCAGTCCTTAGATAAGGTGGTTGCATTCATTTTCTTATTTCAGTCTTTTATTTCTTTATTCACACAGGGTGATTTTGCCAGTAACGCACTTTCTGTTTTCTAGGGTGGCAATGCTCAATCACCTTACTGTTTCTATGGAGGAGTAGCATTCTTGTTCACTCCTGATTTGGACTTCAGAACACCCCATCCCTCCTCATCTCTCCATAACCCAGGGAGAAGAAGTTCTGTAGCCCACACAGGGGAATTAGGAAGTGCTGAGATTTCAGTCCAGCAGAGGCAGAGGGCACAGGAAGTTACAAGCTCACTTGGTTTCTGGCAGGATTTTTTTTTTACATTTATTAAACAAATATATCAAAACTCTTCAAACATTATATTGAACAGACCAAAATGGAGCAAATAAAAGAAGTGCACTGTTATGGTTTACGTACACTTTAAGCCTACCCGGTCTCCAGCCAACTGGTGTCATCCCAGAAGCTTGCAATATATTGGTACAGGTAATAAAATGGCTTCAAGCCGTAGGAGGTTGTAGTCTTACAAGATGATTGAGAGCCATATTGTCAGCTGAAACTTGGCCTATCACTACGATGTAACCTATGCTGTAGTAATGTCACTACTACATATAGCAGGCTAAATGGCAGCCACAACTTTGACATTTCTTCTGCAGTGATTCCATTCATTTTTGGTACATCTCTAAAAATGGCCACCACCAATTTCCAAGTCATGCCAATGTCAACTGTGGCTGTCCATACACTGAGTGAATTTTGTCCGGTTCGCAATGAATCTGCCAAAATTCGGACAGATGGTTGGCCCTGTTGGCAACACTTCGCCCCAACATCCCCAATTAAAGGGGCTGGGTGGAAAATTGGCAGCCAAACACCACCTGAATCCAGTCAGTTTTGGCTGTTGGAATGCAAGAGCTGCAGCAGGTGGTTCGTCCATCCACTCGTCCATGGGTGTATGGCCAGCCTAAAGCGGAACCAAACCCTCCTGTCCTTTACAGCCAATGGAAAGTGCCATCTTATCCTGTTTGATCTGCAGTTGCCATGGTGCTGAACATGTGATCAGTTATGACACCAGACATTTGATGCCTTGAAGGTTCGGTCAACAGTTTAACAGCATTCACGGCATGCCTTGAATGTAACCATTTTGGAAAACCTGGAAGTAGGAACCCGTGATCGGAGCACTCCAAGCCTGACCCAACAGCCACTCGGGTAAAAGCAACCTCAGCCCCGCTCTGACCAAGCCACGCTTGACGCATTTCGCCCCACCCTTGGGCCTAGTCCTTCATGACTATACCTGGGGGGTAGGGTGAAATGCATTGGGGGCTGTGGCTTGGATGAAGCTAGGCTGAGGCTGCTTTTACCTGATTGACTGTCGGGTCTAGCTTGGAATGAGGCGATCGGTGGTTCCTACTTCCAGATTGAATTTACTGAGCTGGGATGAGCGCCTCTGGAGCCAGTACCCACAGTGTGAGTCCCCAGATTTGTACACAGGCACCTGAGCAGCAACCCAAGTCTTTCTCACTTTGGGAAACCATTATATCGATAGGTTTGGTCCCGCAGGTACACTTTTTGCCTTCTTCAAAACTGTGCAGCGTCAATCGACGATGTGAAAAACATTGTACCCTGAGCAGCCAATCACATTTCAATGCTTGGGTCATTTTGTAAGATGCATTCCGATTGGTTGCTGTAATATACTACTTTTCGTAAATAATTTCATTTAAAAAATTCTGAAAGCTATAAAATGGTTAGATGTAATAAAAAGTTTACACAATTTAAAGGAAGGCTATATGGCTTTAAGAGCTTCTACGGGTTCTTTAGTATAATGCAACTGATAATACAAATATGATGTCATTACAAATGATTAACCCTTTAAAAATATAAAGTACAGACACAAATGGTTTTCATTGGGACCAGTTTTGCATGTAGACCATACCTGGTAGTAATCAGGCCAAAGAGATATGTAACCAAAGGAAGCAAAGATCCAACCTACACGGGCAGAGAGATTAGGAAATGAGTGGGCAGGAAGTGCGGTCAAGTTCACAGAACAGCTACACGGTCCGCCGTATTAAATGCCTTGGAACAAATTAACTGAGCAATCGTTTAACTATGTACCCGCCAGCACATGTCCTACCTCGATTGCCTTAACAACGGACTCCAGGCAAGATATAAAAGATACAAAAAACGCAGCTTTGTCTCTTTAATTCCAATTTTATAAAATGCAAGCAGTGTAAATCCCTGAATCTGATTTGGTATAAGCCTTTGCTACAGCAGAGTTCAGTTAGGAAGAAGGAGAAACAGCACAAGGAGCCAATCGATTATGTTGATGTGCTATCAAGGAGCATACTGATACGAGGAGAAAGCAGAGTGACAGAGAGATGAGCTCATCAAGTCTGCTTTCACAGGCTAGAGATGAGTTGGCACCCGGTAAATCAGTCAAATGAAAAAAATCTTTATTGGCTACCTAGAAGTCACATCATTGTACGTTAACGCGTTTCGGCTCATGGTGCTATGAGGAAGGCTGCTACAGTCGAAACGCGTTAGCTTACTTGTGATGTGATTTACATGTAGCAAATAAAGAATTTTCATTTGACGGATTTACTAGATCATCTCTACTATGGAATTTCTACTCAAGTGTGGGAATACTCTGCTTTGACCGGTCTTCAGCCACGAGGCACTGAGTGGGCAGTTGAGCTTGGGTATTGTTTATCTGTTTTTTTTTTCACAGACTGGGGTAGGGACAAGATCTGTAAGTGTTACTTTACTGCAGCAGAGAATTGGGTCTAGCGACAGAGCTGGGGACAGGTAAAGCAATGCATAATTTGTCAGCACTATATAAATACCTGTAATATATAAACTCTAGTGTACTTTTTTGGTAATTGTTGCCCTGCAGTATAATATATAAAAAAAGATTTTGCTGCAATACTCACCTTCAGTCTGTAGCTGTGCCCTGCAGTTTTCCCCTTCTGCTACTAGATGCCTTCAGTGCTTTAGGCTAGGTTCACACTAGTGAGAATTGGATGCGGATTTCCCCGCATCCAATTCGCACGACAGGAAAGTCTGCTCGGCTCTCAATGGAGCCGGTTCACACATCTCTGTGGCAGCTGTGGAATGAATTGCACAGGACTCCTGTGCATCTTTGGCTCCATTTCAGGTCCGAATTCAGGCAAAAATTCTAGCCTGATTCATTCCTGAAATGGAGAACAAGGATGCACCGGACCCCTGCTGTGAGCCGCATGCGATTTACGTGTGAACCCAGCCTTAGACTAAATGATGGCCAGCATCCTACAACCTGCTTGCTGGGAGCTTAGGCTGGCCTTTCTCAACCCTTTTCCCCTAGAGAAACCCTTGAAATAATTTTCAGATCTCAGGGAACCCCTGGTGAGATTAGTCCATCAGGGGCCATTGGGAAAATGCCTTTTATGTTTGTGGTGGCAAGTCCTACACCCCACTTGCCATGAGCCTAGGCCAGCCTTTCTCAACCTTTTTCTCTTAGAGAAACCCTTGAAATAATTTTCAGATCTCAGGGAACCCCTGGTGAGATTAGTCCATCAGGGGCCATTGGGAAAATGCCTTTTATGTTTGTGGTGGTAAGTCCTACAACCCACTTGCCATGAGCCTAGGCCAGCCTTTCTCAACCTTTTTCTCTTAGAGAAACCCTTGAAATAATTTTTAGATCTCAGGGAACTCCTGGTAATCAGGGGTCATTGGGGAAATGCCCTATATGTTTGTGGTGGCAAGTCTGAAGAATGCTACCCTTAGAGGGGTGGCCAGAATGACACCCTTGCAGTCATGCCACTGGCTCTGCCAAGCGGCATCAGGCCTGGAACTATGCAGACACCATCAGAAGGGAGGACAGTTAGCCACAGCATAAGGAACCCCTAGCTAACCCTGGAGCAACCCTAGTTAAGAATGGCTGGCCTAGGCGGTCATGGACCTGCCCCCAGGGTACTTGGGCTCCACGAAGAATGCTGCTGAGAATGGCGCCATGTCATTACACAGAAGAGGACCTGTGATGTCACAAGACTGGCCTTGAGACATCTAAAAAAGGGGCATGTATGCAGGTTTTAAACAATTTAGGAGGGGGGGGGGTAATGATTGGTGCTCCAAGGGGGAGACAAGACTAAAGTTGAGCTGTAAAAAAATTAGTTACACAAGAGATCTGAGGATATGATAGAATTGGTTCCAGCATTTTCCATGACTCCTGACGAAGTGCTGCCTGGTAGTTAAATCCCATAATACACAGTGTTGGTATCCCATAATACACAGTGTAATAGAGTGCAACAACCTAATCATAAAATTCAAATGACAAAAATCATTAGAAACCACATTTCACTAGAAACAATTGAACGGTAATTGCCTAATAGCTTCTTTGCGTTACCACAATTTGCTTTATTATCCCCAACACCGGCCGTTCGCATTTATATGGCTGCACGGTGGTAGATTAATGCCAAGCCACATCAAGCGTCCCTTCTTTATGTTGGAGACGCACTAACTTAATGCCCCCCAGTATAGTGATTGCACAGCCTTGGCACCCCCAGAACACAGTTCCTGGTACAGTTTATGACCGGGACCTTGTGGGGTGCACTCTCCATCACGTGATCGCCAATGACAATGATCACATGACTGGGAAGTCCATGCAACTACCTCGGCATTACAAACTTTTGCAAGGGCCGGCTGGAAAGTGTTAGTAAGCATACATGACTCTCTTTATGATTACCGGCAAACAAATCCCAGTCAGTCTAATGAAATATTTAATACTGCTCAACATGGATTAGAGATTTAGGAATAAAAAGTAGTAGAAGGCTTAAATCATTGAATTGCTCAGCTAACCTGATACTATAAGACAGAGCAGGAAAATAACCACATTTTTAAAAGGGGAAGTGTCCTTGTAATGTTTCTGATGTAGCGCCCCTTTACTTTCAGGGGTGCTGTGTACTTAAATTTAGGGGTTTGGTCTGAGCCAGTAGTCAGGTTTAGACCACTTTGATCGTTTAGTACTCGCTTCTGCCTATGTAATGCAGCCCGATGTACAGTTCCCTGTGGCCTGTAGGTGGCACTGGTATCTTGGGTCAGGGTTGAACCGTGGGTGGCATTGCTATGCCTTAGGGTGTGCTCTCTCTGCAGTGGTACGAGGGGGTGGGTAACCTGCTGTGCATGCTGGGAGAGGATACATAAGGGGCAGACGCCATCTTTTGGGGAGCAGTTCGCGTTACCCGGCCCTCAAGGCCAGGGGTGCGCGTGTGTGTCGGTCTCGGGCACCTTTGGCCTGGGGCTGCGACTCCGCTATTGGGCCCAGCACCTTTGGCTGGGGCCCATCCCCGAGGGAGGAATCCCAGGGTGCCCTTGCGAGGGAACCCGCTCTAAGAAGAGGAGGCCGGGGGAGGACCTTTCTGAGGGACCGGTGAGAATTCACGGTGACGGAGAGGCCCGGTAACCTTCTGGAGGGATTCAAAGATTCACTACAGGCCTTGCAACGTGCTGTCGCCAGCACCTGTCCTTGTGTTGCAAGTGCGGAGAAGTTTGGGACTTAAAGATTCTGTGGCAGAGGATCTCCTGATCGTATCTCTAGGAAAACTCAAGTAAACGTTCGAGCATCACTCCGTCTGCTAGGATCCACTCTTACAGGGAACTATCCGGGTGAGCTAAACCCACTCGGGATCGAGTGGTGACTACATAATTAGTTTGTGCCTGGACTTATCTCCCAACACCTTGCTGTCCTTTCGCTCATCCACCTTTACTGTCTGTTGAACTTTGCTTATAAAATAAACTAGGGTTGTCCCGATACCACTTTTTTAGGACCGAGTACAAGTACCGATACTTTTTTCCAAGTACTCGCCGATACCGATTACCAATACTTTTTTTTCAATGTCATGTGACAGTTTGAAAGATGGGGACTGATAGGTGGCACTTATGGGCACTGACTGGTGACTGGCTCTGATGGGCACTCATAGGTGGCTGGCACTGATAGATGGCACTGATAGGTGGCACTTATGGGCACTGATAGGTGGCACTTATAGGTGGCACTTGTGGGCACTGATAGATGGCACTGATTGCACTGAAAGGTGGCACTTGTGGGCACTGATATGTGGCACTTGTGGGCACTGATATGTGGCACTTGTGGGCATTGATATGTGGCACTTGTGGGCACTGATAGCACTGAAAGGTGGCACTTGTGAGCATTGATAGGTGGCACTGATAGATGGCACTTGTGGGCACTGACAGCACTGATAGTGCAATCAGTGCCACCAAGTGCCACCTATCAGTGCTGTCAGTGCCCACAAGTGCCATCTATCAGTGCCCACAAGTGCCACCTTTCAGTGCTATCAGTGCCCACAAGTGCCACATATCAGTGCCACATATCAGTGCCACCTATCAGTGCAATCAGTGCCATCTACCAGTGCCACCTGATAGGTGGCACTGGTAGATGGCACTGATTGCACTGATAGGTAGCACTTGTGGGTACTGATAGGTGGCTGTCACTGAAATGCTGCGGGAAAAAAAAATGACACAGGATTTAAAATAAAAAAAACTGCTGCAACGCCCATCTTGGTACACCCTGCACTCGGCTGAAGTAAGCAGCAGCAGACATCTTGTCACACCCAGCCCATATAGCTCGGGCTGGGTGTAACAAGATGTCTGCTGCTTACTGCAGCCAAGTGCAGGGTGTACCAAGATGGGTGTGGGGACGTTCAGCCGCTGACGGCGACCGAATGCGACATCACCGGTCACCGATCCTGATGCGGCTGCGCCCTGCACCCCTGCCAGCTTATCAGTTTCAACTGCAGGTAAGGGACTCGCTCTCCGCCCTGGTCTCCGCCCCCCGCCGCACTCTCCGTCCCGCTCTCCGCCTTGGTCTCCACCCCCCGCCCCACTCTCCGCCCCCCGCCGCACTCTCCGTCCCGCTCTCTGCCCTGGTCTCCGCCCCCCGCCACGCTCTCCGCCCTGCTCTCCGTCCCCCGCTCTCCACCCCCTCTCTGAAAAAAAAAAAAGTATCGGACTGGGCATCGGGAGCATTTGCGCGAGTACAAGTACTCGCGCAAATGCTTGGTATCGGTCCCGATACCGATACTAGTATCGGTATTGGGACAACCCTAAAATAAACTCAGCGTTGGAGTTTGAAGTGGTGTGGACATTGACCTTTCTTGGGAAAAATAGAGACTTGTCTCTACAAACTAGGAGATAAGAACCAACTAAAGGAGAACCCAGCTGCAGGACCCAAAACTCTGTTAACACCGCTCGCCCTCTTAGACAGAGGATACGGGCATATAGCGCAGTGTGCCTTGACTTGCAAGCGAGCCAAAAGGCAGGGAAAAGGTCTGTGTACTACACTGAGATATACATGTGATTAGCCTATGAATAGATTGTCATTATATAAATTGTGAAAAGACACAAGGGTGAAGCTCTGTCCCACAAGTTTACAAAATGCTTAAAGTGTATAGGCAGCTTTTCGGTTATCTAATTTATAAAAGGGAGCAGCCATATTGGCTCATTATATATGCAGGCTCTGCTTCCAGGTGTGCCTTGGTGACTCTATTATCTCACTGCAAGTCTTCCATTACAGGGTCTGAGTAATTGAGATAAACTCCGTACTTTCTCTAATTATACAAAACCGCCATGTTCCTTCCAACAGTCATGGTAGTTAGAGACCATCCCAGTCCACAATGGTATTAGATTGGACAATGAAGGAGCAGAAGAATCTTGATAAAGGTCATCATTCTGCTCTCCTCCTCTGTAAGCATGTTCAAGTGACTGCCAGCACCATGCAAAGCAAAAGAATCTCATTGGCTTGTAGTGTTGGCTTTCCATCACTAATGCCGTGTACACACGAACAGAAATTCCGACAAGAAAACCAAGTTTTTTTTTCTGACGGAATGTTGGCTCAAACTTGTGTTGCATACACACGGTCACACAAATCTTGTCTGAAATTCTGACCGTTAAGAACGCGGTGACGTACAAGGCGTACGACGAGCCGAGATCAATGAAGTTCAATAGGCAGTTCGGCTCTTCTGCTTGATTCTGAGCATGCATGTTTTTTTGCGCGTCAGAATTGCATACAGACAAATGGAATATTTTTCCGTCTGAAAGTTTAAAGAACCAGCTCTCAATCTTTTGTTGGCGGAAATTCCGACAGCAAAAGTCCGATGGAGCCTACACACGGTCGGAATTTCCGACCAAAAGCTCACATCGGACTTTTCTTGTCGGAATTTCCGTTCGTGTGTACGCGGCATTAGTCTAAGCCACCAACCTTTTTTACTTATGGGGAACCCTTGAAAAAAATTCAGGTCTCAGGGAACCCCTGATTAAATTATCAGGAGTCAGTGGAAAGAACACCCCTTACATTGGTGGTCAGTGGGAAGGATGCCCCCTTACAGTGGAGATTAGAATGATAAGACAGCAAAAAAGACCAAGTGTCATTGGATCCATGTAGGCACCAACAGATGGAGGGTCAATCAGCCACAGCTCAAGGAACCACGAACAACCTCTGGAGGAATCATATGGTTCTGTTAAACCCTGGTTAAAAACTGCAGGTCTAAGCCCTGCCCTGCAGAGGATTTAAGAGAGGCTGATACATTCACATACAATTGAAGATACCCTGTCACTTTGCCCATTCAGGGCAAAATAACAGTGTCTGTTTAAAGCTCATCCCTTGGCCACCTTATATTGACCTCTCCAGCACTCTCCTGCTGCTCCTTCTGTGGCTGCCACCACAAAATACCCAATACTTCCAGGTATGGGGAGCATGTGGCCTCCCATGATGCCGAGTTAGGTGCTAACAATTGGCATGCTGTTAAACAATGGAAGGGTTGTCCCTGGTGAAATAGTGGGTCACCCAAAATGAGAGAACCATGCACTGATAAGCCAAAAAAGAGCACCAAACGGGCGTCCTAAAAGTCAAAATCCTTTACTGGTATCACAAGTGACAACAGTAAAAAAAAAAAAAAAAGGCAGCCAACACGTTTCAAGGGCCAAAAATCCTCCATCAGGGCTCAGCTTTTGCTTATGAAATGTCTGCCAGGTGTCAAGTGAAGTCTAGGAATATAACATCATCACAGTATAATTAGCACATGACTAGGAGAGTGCAGAGCGGATAGCTGTAATTTAATAGGTGGAGGCCAATGTTCTCAGCTTGTATCAGCATGTACTACATACATCACATTGAGGTGGAACTCCACCTTTATGTAAAGTTGACTACAGACATGGATTACTAAATGCTTGTTCCAAAAAGAAATTGATAAAGAGTCAAACATTCAAATTTGTTTTACTGGCAACTGATGAGTGTTGCATTCAAATGAACTAATATGACTGCGATATGGACTTTCAAGTTGTCAATCCTTTCTGACTCTTGTACTCCATTCATAATGATCATCGGTCACTAATGATGAGTTTGGGTTCAGCCAAACCTGAATGTAAGCTGTCGTTTCTGAGCCAATGAGCTGTGGGTGGGAGATTCCCTGCCCCACGGCACAAAGGGGCGAGGATGCTCAAGACATCATTGACCTACTATGACCACATGGCCATAGTAGGTCAATGACATGGACCAAATATGATCACATGGCCATAGTAGGTCAATGGCATGGACCAAATACGGTCACATTGCCACAGTAGGTCAATGACATTGACCAAATATGGTCACATTGCCACAGTAGGTCAATAACATACACCAAATATGGTCAGATGGTCCATTTTAGGTCAATATAATTGAACTTATATGGTCACATGACTATAGTCGATTAATGATATTGACCTGATATGGTCCATGTGACCATATTGGGTCAATTATATCATAAGCATCTACATCCCTTTGTGTACATCCACAGCTATTTGGCTCGGCACTGACAACTACTTTCCTAGTTCGGCTGTACATGGATTTGGATCAAACTCGGAATTGAACCCAAGCTCATCCCTATTTGTCAACACATCGTTTCCATATAAATGCCAGGGTCTAGATCTGAAATAATCACAGCTGTCTGAAAATTTCAAGCGTGTTTGATATTGATCAAACACACTTGAAATTTTCAGACAGCCGTGATTGTATGCCTGAAGTAATCAAGTCTAAGCCTTGCTACTGCTGGAAAACGTCAAAAAGTAAAAAAATATATGCTATATGTCCAAATGCCTCATTTTTTGTTTAAACTTAAAGTGTATGTCTAGGTAAAATATATACCTGTTGATCTGCCAGAAAATCAGTGAGCTTCTGGTGGTGAATTGACAACGCTGATTCTGGTACACAGATCCCAATCAGTATTGTCAGCCCTGCTCTGTTCTTCAGACTACATAACACATCCCATGCTCTTCATCTTATGGCCAGCACTGTGCAGCATAATTGGGGGGAGTCCTAACAGCCTCGTGCATCATGGCCAGCACTGTGTGGCATGATTGGAAGACCCAATACTGGCCTTGGGCATCATGGCCAGCACTGTACAGTATGATTGGGAGCCTTCCTACTGACCTTGGGCATCATGGTCAGCACTGTGTGGCATGGTTGGGAGCTTTCCTACCGGCCTTGGGCATCATGGTCAGCACTGTGTGGCATGGTTGGGAGCTTTCCTACCGGCCTTGGGCATCATGATCAGCACTGTGCGGCATTATTGGAAGCCTTCCCTACTGGTCTTGGGCATTATGGTTAGCACTTTACAGCATGATTGGGAGGCCTCTTACCGGCATTGGACATCATAGCCAGCACTGTGTGACATGATTGGAAACCTTACAACCAGCCTTGGGCATCATGGTCAGCAATGTATGGCATGATTAGGAGCCTTCCTACTGGCCTTGAGCATCAAGGTCAGCACTGTGCGGCATGATTCAAAGCCCTCCCACCGACCTTAAACATCATGGCCAGCACCCTGCGGCATGATTTGGAGCCCTGCTACCAGCCATAAGCATCCTGGCCAGCACTGTGTGGCATGATCGTGAGTCTTCCTACCAGCCTTGGACATCATGGCCAGCACTGCGTGGCATGACTGGGAGCACTCCTACTGGGCTTGAGCTTCACGACCCATTTGAAGAGCCAGCTCCTGCGAGCAAAAAAGAGATGACATGAGTTTTGATGCATTTCCATTTGAGAGGAATACGCATATAGATGAAGACTAGGGTTGCCAGGTTGCCACAGGTTCTGCGGCTGATTAAGGTGGTAATTAAACTCACTTCATTAAATTAAATTAGCCTCAGAACCTGTGTGATTAATATGTGTTCAGGTTTAAAAGGATGAGGTGGTAACCCTAACGAAGACACACAGGTATTGATAGGGCCTTATGTCGCATACACACGGTCGGAATTTCCTTCGGAAAAACCTTGAATGGTTTTTCCGACGAAATTCCGCTCAAGCTTGGCTTGCATACACACGGTCACACAAAAGTTCTCTGAACTTTCGACCGTCAAGAACGCAGTGACGTACAACACTACGACGAGCCGAGAAAATGAAGTTCAATGCTTCCGAGCATGCGTCAAATTGTTTGAGAAATCTCTCAATCTTTTGAAATTCCGACAGCAAAAGTCTGATGGAGCATACACGGTCGGAATTTCCGTCGAAAAGCTCACATCGAACTTTTCTTGTCGGAATATCCGACCGTGTGTACGCGGCATAAGTCTTAAATGGTGACAGCAATAGGTTGCATCAAGGTTTGAATCTGTAAATAGGATTCCTGACTCTTTCCAGGCGTGAACTCTGACATAGATATTTGTGGATAATGCCAGCATTATGAGCTCCTTTATGATAAATACTTTATATTTTTACTGGCCTTGTAAAGTGTTGGAGTACATGAGGGTATAATCAGCAGGGATTTCTCAGCCGACATCGCACCTCTGCTCTGCCCCATCATGCAAGGGCTGTGAAAATTGCTATTGTGCTGCTTCCAGACACCTCTATGTCCCAAAACAATCAGCCGGTTAACCCCTCTGCGTCCGGCCACTTACACGGAAATCACCGCGGGGCCACACCTGAGCCTGCACGCCTAGGCTGTGATATCCAATGATGAAACACAGACACAATGGGAGCTGTGTGCTTAATACCTGGGAGGGCAGTGCACTTGTGTAACCTGATGCTGAGCTCTGGCTGGTAATTAATATCTTCCCCACAACTGCCGAATTAACTCTTTGTTTTAACTCATTACGTGCTGGAAATCAGCGCTGATGCAGTGAATAAAAGAATTTCGTTTAACACTTGCTTCTGATTTTTTTTTGTGCAGCAACGTAGCTGCTGAAGTTCAGATTTTCCCAGGAATGTAAGCTGCAATGGCAAATTTCACATGCAACCCCACCTACTGGTGAAATCAGGTATTATTGCATGACTATATAAATGCAATGGTTGTTTATGGTTTGATAAAGGTGAAAAAAAAATAATAAAAAAAAATCGGAAATGGCGAAATGTTAAAAGGGTTTTAAAGGCTTAAGGTTTTTTACCTTTATGCATTCTATGCATGAAGGTAAAAGATAGGCTTGTGCAATTCGTTTCGTAACGAATTGAAATTCGTCCGAATTTAGCAACTTTCGGACATTCGGAAGCATTCGAATTTCCGAACAAAGCAATTACGAATAAGACCGAATCCGAAATAAATTATACCGCAAATAGCGAATGCCCGAATGTCTTCGGCATAATTCGTTATGAAAAAGTTACGAATGTACGAATCCATACGAAGCACAATAACACTCACTCTGCTCTGCTCTCTGCTTCTCCCACACCGTGCTGAACTCCCTCTCAAAATGGTGTACAGGGGCGGAGGTTATAGCCGCATGTAAAAAACGAAAGTAAAATACGAGATTTCGAATCCATTCGAAGCACAATAACACTCTGCTCTGCTCTCTGCTTCTCCCTCACCGTGCTGAACCCTCTCAAAATGGTGTACAGGGGCAGAGGCTATAGCCGCATGTAAAAAACGAAAGTAAAATACGAGATTTCGAATCGTTACAAATAACCGCAATGTATTTAGAAAAGTACAAATCCATTCGAAGCACATTAGGCATAATAGGCAGCGTCGTTGTGAGAGAGACACGGAAAATTACGAATCAACGAACCCAAAAAAAGTTACGAAAGTAGGAGTTGTGTCCAGAATCAACGAAAAACAACGTACTCTACCGAAAGTACGAACCCAAAAAAAGTTACGAAAGTAGGAGTTGTGTCCAGAATCAACGAAAAACAACGTACTCTACCGAAAGTACGAATTATAAAGCAACAAAAAATTCAACGAAAAATGTCGCTTGCAAAAATACGAATGAGTCCGAACACGAAAAATCCCGTCTAGCAAAATTACGAATGATTACGAATCAACAGGACCGGAAAGAAACGAACCGAAACGGAACGAATTTTTCCGTTGTGCACAAGTCTAGTAAAAGACAATCTTCTGTGTGCAGCAGCCCCAAAATTTACCTGAGCCCCATCTCGATCCAGCGATGTGCATGAGAACCTCGGCTCTCCCAGGTCTCTCCCTCATTGGTTGAGACAGCAGGAGTAGCTATTGCCTCCCGCTACTGTTAATGACAGCCAGTAAGCCAATGAGGAGAACGCAGGGGTGGGGCCAAGCTCCCTATGTGAATGGACACACAGAGCAGAAGCTCGGGTGCCCCCATAGCAAGCTGCTAGCTATGGGGGTGCTAGGCAGGAGGGAGGGACCAAGAGCGCCGGCGGGGACATGAGAAATAGAGGAATCGAAGCTCTTCTGTACAAAATCACTGCACAGAGCAGGTATATATGATATATTAAAAAATAAATAAAAAATCTAACCTCAATATTACTTTAATGCCTATGTAACTGTTCCGGGCAGTAGTCAGCACTAATGCCTTGCAGTACAGGGGGCCTCGTTTCGATTACTGGTTGGGACTCTATCTGCATGGAGTTTGAATTTTCTTCCTGTGCTTATGTGGGTTCCTTCCCAGTATGTTTCCTTTAGGAGGCTTGTGCATCACACAGTCACTGGATTTGGGACTTGTTTAGACAGTCATACAGGAGCAGATGTACTTTAAAGTGGTTGTAAACCTTTGAAATATGTACAAACCATATCCCTCTATATGAACTAAGTGAACTTAAGTCACCTCCTGACATTCCCTGACACCAAGAGAATAAAGGTGACAGGATAGGGAGCTCTAGCACACAGCCTGTGATTGACAGCCTCAGCTGTGTTTCTGTGTGCCGTATGAAAGGGAGAGATGGGCTCTCCTCACTGAGCTCTGCAGTGTGTCGTGTCAGTTCTTCACCCCCTGCCTTATAAATTCTGGCCTTTGCACGACTGTAGATTAACAGGTACAACTTACAGAGGATTTGTTTCACCTCTGTACATCATCAGTCATGACACAGGATATATATATATATGTGTTTACAACCACTTTAAAATGGCATTTTATCCACCACAGTAGAGTTCTGGTATGTGTGTTTGCTGAAGGTCAACAATATAACATGAGCAATGAATGTTTATTGAAATGCACTCTGAATTCCTTTGCACTGCATCTGAAGTGCTTTTCCACTGTGGTTTCCTTTGACGATAGTAGTACCTATCCACGCGTACTAAAATCACCAAACAAATGCACCAAAAAGGCATCAAAGAAAACACTTCAAAGGCATAACTTCTAAGAACGTTCTTCACATTGTCTCCAAGGCCTGCAAAAAAAATTCAGTTTATTCTAAAGGTATCCACCGATCCTGATATAATACTAATCACTGACATCAACAGGAACCTTCAAGCAACCATATCTAGCCTATCAGCCTTGCGGGGAGCTCACTGGCTGTGTACATTTTCTGGGATGACCACCATTCTTCCCCCAGGTTAAGGCAGATCCCAGAGGTCTCTTCTCGGTGCCCCAATGCTTAAAACGTATCTAAACCTAAAAACAAAAATGTAATATATGGCAGCTTATCATCGCTCATACTCTGTTCTCACCATGCATTTCCACCTGTCTCGTGTAGAGCAGCACATTCATTTCAATGGGTTGCCTTACGTGCGAGAAACACTCAAAAATCGAAAAAAAAGCCTCTAATCCCTTTAAGAAAGTGCGCTGCAATGAAATGAATGTGGCTGCTGCACCACGCGTGTGAAAACACGCTTGTTCATAGATGCGTAGGGGTGCCATTAAGAATTAACTTCAAATAGATTTATCACCGGTTTGAGCTTTCTAGCAAGTTAAATCCCCCTCCAGTCATCTTTGCTACAGTCGTTCTATTGACTTTAATCAATTGAGAAACTTTGAGCTCCACCAGAGTAAGGGCCCCAACCAAGCCGGCCAAGCTAAATTATTATTCCACTGCTCCCATTTGGAATTAATAGCACCACCACATCTGCAAAAGGGCAGTGTATTTTCTGTGCCTTGCAGGAAAGCATGCAATTTTGCGCATGTTCCTACAACGCATAAATGTGAAACTAGCCTTAGAAGTGGTGGCCTTATCATTATTCTGGCACTTTCAGCGAGTACAGAAATTATCTGTGGATCTTGCCAGAGATATCATGTCCTTGTCACTTCCCACGAACTATAAAGAAGTCTTAAACAGCTTAAAGTGGTTGTAAAGGCAGCAAGATAAAATCCTTCTGTGTGCAGCAGCCCCCCCCCCCCCCGGCCCCCCTAATACTTACCGGAGCCCTATCTCTCTCCAGCGATGTCCACGATTTTGGGAATCTCCCTCCTGATTGGCTGAGACACAGCAGAGGCACCATTGGCGGGGGGGGGGGGGGTAGGGGCGAACCGCAGCTTCATGTCTGAACGGACACATGGAGCTGCAGCTTGGCTTGGGTGCCCCCATAGCAAGCTGCTTGCTGTGGGGGCACTCAACAGGAGGGAGGGGCCAGGAGCACAAAAGAGGCACCCAAGAAGAGGAGGATTCAGGCTGCTCTATGCAAATCCACTGCAACAGAGCAGGTAAGTATAACATGTTTGTTTTTTTTATATATAAAAAAAAAAAAAAACAGACTTTACAACCACTTTCCGACCAGCCGCCGTCATTATACTGCGGTAGGACAGCTCTTCCTGCGAATCGCCTTAGCTGAACGTCGGCTCCTTTAAGAGCCATAGCAGACACACACAAGCTCACTGCACAGTGAAGGACCCGATGCTGCGATGTCCTCCGGCCACCCGCGATCACAGGAAAGAGAGCCAGAACAGGGATCGGTCAATGTAAACAGACAGATGCCCATTCTGACAGGGAAGCTGATATTGATCATCTGTGCCTTCTGATTAGGAACAGCGATCTCTCGCCTCCTCCAGTCAGTCCCCCCCCCCAGTTAGAAACACATCCCAGGGAACACATTTAACCCCTTGATCTCCCCCTAGTGTGAACCCCTTCCCGGCCAGTGTCATTTATACAGTTAATCAGTGCATTTTTATAGCACTGATCGCTGTATAAATGTCACTGGTCCAAAAAAAACTGTCAAAAGTCTCCGATCTGTCTGCCGCAGTCCCGCTAAAAATCGCAGATCACCGCCATTACTAGTAAAAAAATAAATTAAAAAATGCCATAAATATATCCACTATTTTGTAGACACTATAACTTTTGCACAAACCAATCAATATAAGCTTATTGCGTTTTGTTTTTTTTTTACCAAAAATATGTAGAATATATATCGGCCTAAACTGAGGAAGAATTTTTTTTTTTTGGGGGGGGGGGGGGGGGGCGGGGGACGGGGGGATATTATAGCAAAAGTAAAAAAAAAAAATTTGGGGGAAAATTGTCGGTCTTTCTTTGTTTATAGCGCAAAAAAAAACCGCAGAGGTGATCTGATGTCCGTTTTTCCCCCTCTATTTTGGGAAAAAAAGATATCATCAATTTGTGTACAACGTTGCACGACCTCGCAATTGTCAGTTTAAGCGACGCAGTGCCGTGGGTAAATTTTTCTGGGACTGAAGTGGTTAAACAAAATTTTTTAATTTTTTCATTTATACACCACACCCTTATTTCCTGTCACCAGCTAGGTTAGCTTTTTGTTTATATTCCTGGAGGACTGACTTCATCACTATATTGGGGATCTTACTCAACAAGGACTGCCGACACCAAGTTCAATTTAACAGCAAACTAGGGGATGAATTGAAAGGATTACACAATATACAGTGCTCAGAGAATGACTAATTCATCAAACCAACCTCGAGAAGTAAACACGATGGCGTCACATCATCTAGCTAAAGGCTGTACATGTTCTCCTGGAAGAGATTCCTAAAGGGTTAGTTCACCTTTACTATAAAAACATCTATGTAGATAAGGGGCGCCTGTAGATATGAACAAACTGTACAGCTTTGACCAAAGTTAAATAATGCCTTTACTATAGGTGTAGGCCATTTATATAGTTCCTGAAGACTGGCTGAAAAACCTCCACCATCCTGCCTTGTTGCTAGGACATTGCTAAGACCCAGCCAATTCAAACCCCCCCGCATGCACTCTCTTCCCTGTCACAGAAACTCTTAATTCAGGGATGCTGCAATGGAGAAGACAGTGCACCGCATACACTATATTATCAAAAGTATTGGGACACCTGCCTTTACATGAACTTTAATGGCGTCATAGTCCGTAGGGTTCAATATTGAGTTGGCCCCACCCTTTGCAGCTATATTTATTTTCCTGCCTCTAAACTCTCATGCATATAAGCCTATGTGTCCATGCATATGTTCACCTTACTGTCAAAAGTATTGGGACGCCTGCCTTTACACGTACATGAAATTTAATGGCATCCCAGTCCTAGTCTGTAGGGTTCAATATTGAGTTGGCCCCGCCCTTTGCAGCTATAACAGCTTCAACTCTTCTGGGAAGGCCGTCCACAAGGTTTAGGCGCCTTTCAACCGGACGGCTGTTTTGCCGCAGTTAAAAGCATGCAAAATGTTCTGTGAAATTCAAGGCTCCATGCACTGCGATTAGCTGCATTTGTACATTGCGAATACCTGCGCTTATGTGCGGTTACATACGGCCGCGTTTAGCTGCGGTAGTCATTCCCATAGCAACCCTTTTTATACCTACTGATTATGATGTGCTTCCTGTTCTTTTTTTTTCTCACGCTGCTATCCGCAGTTGACACAAAAGACTGCGATTACCTGCGGTTATGTGCATATAGCTGCACTACATCGCACCTGGACGCATTCAATTCTATTTTTTCTATTCGTACCAAACCGCATGTAACGAAATCGCAGCTAACGCTGTGTGTGAATGGGGCCATAGGAAAGCCTTGTGTGCTTTTAGCTGCAGTAGAAAACTAGAAAATCTGCAGTTAAAAGCACCCTTCTATCCGTCCGTGTGAAAGGGGCCTAAGGAGGGTGTCTATGGGAATGTTTGACCATTCTTCCAGAAGCACATTTGTGAGGTCAGGCACTGATGTTGGACGAGAAGGCCTGGCTTGCAGTCTCCACTTTAATTCATCCCAAAGGTGTGCTATCGGGTTGAGGTCAGGATTCTGTGCAGGCCAGTCAAGTTCCTCCACCCCAAACTCGCTCATCCATGTTTTTATGGACCTTGCTTTGTGCACTGGTGAGCAGTCATGTTAGAACAGGAAGGGGCCGTCCCCAAACTCTTCCCACCAAGTTGGGAGCATGAAATTGTCTTGACACCTTAAGAGTTCCCTTCACTGGAACTAAGGGGCCAAGCCCAACCCCTGAAAAACAACCCCACACCATAATCCCCCCTCCACCAAATGATTTGGACCAGTGTACAAAGCAAGGTCCATAAAGACATGGATGAGCGAGTTTGGGGTGAAGGAACTTGACTGACCTGCAGAGTCCTGACCTCAATCCGATAGACCACCTTTGGGTGTGGAGACTGCGAGCCAGGCCTTCTCTCCAACATCAGTGCCTGACTTCACAAATGTTCTTCTGGAAGAATGGTCAAACATTCCCATAGACACACTCCTAAACCTTGTGGACGGCCTTTCCAGAAGAGTTGAAGCTGTTGTAGCTGCAAAGGGCAGGGCCAACTCAATATTGAACCCTACGGACTAAGACTGGGATGTCATTAAAGTTCATGTGTGTATAAAGGCAGACGTCCCGATACTTTTGACAATATAGTGCAGGGATCTCCAAACTACAACTGTTGTGGAACTACACGTCCCATTGTCAAACTCTGACATTCACAGACATGACTAGGCATGATGGGAATTGTAGTTCCTGAACAACTGGAAGGCCATAGTTTGGAGACCCCTGATATAGTGTATGTGCGGGAGTTTGAGAGCTCGCTCCTGTGATGGTGGAGGTGAGCAGTAACAGCTGGGAGTGTCTTGGTAACGTCCTAGTAACAAGGAAGGATGGGATGATGCCATCTCTGGGAGTTTTTTGGGTAGGCTGCAGGAGGTACATTAATGGTTTACATCTATAACATGGACATTATTTAACTTTAGTCAAAGCTGCACAGTTTTTTTTTTTTTTTTTTCATCCACAGACACCCCTTTCCTGCATAGACAGATTTTTGGTAAAGGTGAACTAACCCCTGTTGCATTGAGGAGCCGTATTTTCCGATGCACAGCTGACTTCCTGTGTGGTAATCCTGTAGGTCATCTGCCATACTGCGTTCTAATAGCACAGAACATTCCTGAATCCTGATGCGGGAGGGGGACCTACACTTTAAAAACACGGCTTATGACAATTCTATTTATTCACACCTGACCGCTATGAGACATTCGACTGGTTACAAGTAAAAAAATAACAAAAAATCACTGTATCAATAAAATTTATTAAAATTACTGTAATTAAACAATTGCAGCAAAAAAATAAATATTAATTATTATTATTATAATACAAGAAATTTTCTGAAAATATAATGAATTAAAAAAAATAAAGTTTTTAATTTTTTTTAAAGCTCAACTCTAGAATTTTGTATAAAAGACCCCAATTAACACAGCTCTGTATTAATGCAGCCTTGTGATTTTTTTTTGTTCATGCAATCAATGAAAGTACATAAAATTTATGTGGTATAAGCTAGACAAGTGCAACGTGTTTTGTTTCAAATTCGTTTAACGAATTCGTTAATTTGGAAATATCTGAAGTTAACGAAAACCCGTTTAACGAATTTTTCAGAATATTCGTAAATTGGAAAATTCGAAAACCTGAAATAATAACTTGACTATTACCAACTATTAATTTATATGTACAGTGAAACCTCGGATTGCGAGTAATGCGGTTAACAAGCATTTCGCAATACAAGCATTTTTTTTTTTTTTTTAAATCCTGATTGGGTTTATTGTCTCACAAAACGAGCAGGATTCAAGCCACAGGTGTGCAGTACCGCATCTGGCCAGAGGTGCGGGGGGCGTTGGAGCCGAGCGGAAATACTCAGAAAAACTCTGTTCCCGAGCCCGAGTTCAGCCGAGCTGTCCCCGAGCCTTTCCGAGGCTCTCCGGCACCCCCCATCTCTGGCCACATGCGGTACTGCATGCCATAGAAGTCAATGCGGAACAAATTATTATTGTTTCCCATAACTTCTACGGGGAAACTCGCTTTGATATGCGAGTGCTTTGGATCACGAGCATTCTCCTGGAACGGATTATGCTTGTAATCCAAGGTTCCACTGTATTGGAATTTCCTTTCAAATTTGGCTGTTAGTGAATTTATCCGAAGTTACGAATTATCCAAAATAACGAATGCCGTATCTAAACGAATGGAACGTAACAAATTAATAATAATAAACAACAATAATATTAATAAAAACGTATTAAAGTGGTTGTAAACCCACTTTTTCAACTTGCACCTACAGGTAAGCCTAGATTAAGGCTTACCTGTAGGTGCAAGAAATATCTCCTAAACCTACACGGTTTAGGAGATATTTACTAAAAAGACAGGCGCATTCATGGGGTTAATCCCATTCACAAAATCGGCTACTTCCCAGCAATCGCTGGGCGTAGCCGAATGTGACGGCTCCCGCGCGCATGTGCGGAGTCACGTCTTCGCCGGAGCGGCGCTGTGATTGGCTGGTGCGGCGATACCCGGAAGTAACAACTGCTAGTGTGTATGAGCCCTATAAAGACTATGGGAAGTTTGCTGCAGGCGGATGGATGGATGGATGGATGGATGGTGGTTTTTCCTCCTTCACTGAAATCACAAACACAACCTTTATTGTAGAATGCAAAGCATAATCTCTAATCCCAATTCATGGCTGTCACTCATTTTTCCTTGAATGCTTATCTCAGCAGATGCAGTTTCCAGCCCATCAGGTTCTATCACAGCTGTGTAGGCCGTGTTTGCTTTCACACGCCTGATAAAACCGCTATAAAAGCCGCTCACACAAAACTGTGACCATCTATGACTTCTGGGCGGCACTATTTGCCCACTTCCTCCTACACGGCATACATTAGAACAGCATATGTAAATATACACACGGCATTCTTTACAGAGGCTTGGAATCCGTTCAGATGTGTGTTAATCAGCGATCTTTCGGAGGAGGACCACTAGAGAAGACTCTGGGATTTCCAGACTTTAAGGGTTTAAAAGAAAGGATGGCTGTGCTGTCAATAGCACAGCAAGGCAAACGATCACCAATAGTAAGGCTTCATTCACTAACCTACCACCAACAGTAATGCCGCGTACACACGATCGTTTTTCATGCCGTTAAAAATACCATTTTTTAAAATGGCCATTAAAACCGATCGTGTGTATGCTCCAGAGCATTTTTAACGGCGTGAAAAACGGCCATTAAAAATTTCGAAAATGCTCTATTTTTTCACGTCGTTTTTCATGTCGTTTTTTTTTTTAACGACGTGAAAAACGATAGTGTGTATGCTTTTACGAGGGAAAAAAAAACGCGCATGCTCAGAATCAAGTATGAGACGGGAGCGCTCGTTCTGGTAAAACTAGCGTTCGTAATGGAGATAGCACATTCGTCACGCTGTAACGGACTGAAGAGCACAAGGCTGAAAAGCGCGAATCGCCGCTCAACAAAGTTTACTAACATGAAGGGTGGCGCAATCCGAATGGAACTTCCCCTTTATAGTGCCGTTGTACGTGTTGTACGTCACTGCGCTTTGCTCGAGCGTTTTTTTAATGATCGTGTGGATGCAAGACAGGCTTGAGAGGAAACATGAAAAAAAAAGACGAGAAAAACGTTGGTTAAAAAAATGGCATGAAAAACGATCGTGTGTACGCCGCATAAGGCCTCTTTCACCAACCAACCAACAGTAAGGCCTCTTTCACCAACCAACCAACAGTAAGGCCTCTTTCACCAACCTACCAACAGTAAGGCCTCTTTCACCAACAGTAAGGCCTCTTTCACCAACCTACCACCAACAGTAAGGTCCCTTTCACCAATCTACCACCAACAGTAAGGTCTCTTTCACCAATCTACCACCAACAGTAAGGTCTCTTTCACCAATCTACCACCAACAGTAAGGTCTCTTTCACCAATCTACCACCAACAGTAAGGCCTCATTTACCAACCTACCACCAACAGTAAGGCCTCTTTCACCAACCTACCACCAACAGTAAGGCCTCTTTCACCAACCTACCACCAACAGTAAGGCCTCTTTCACCAACCTACCACCAACAGTAAGGCCTCTTTCACCAACCTACCACCAACAGCAAGGCCTCTTTCACCAACCTACCACCAACAGTAAGGCCTCTTTCACCAACCTACCACCAACAGTAAGGTCTCTTTCACCAACCTACCACCAACAGTAAGGTCTCTTTCACCAATCTACCACCAACAGTAAGGTCTCTTTCACCAATCTACCACCAACAGTAAGGCCTCTTTCACCAATCTACCACCAACAGTAAGGTCTCTTTCACCAATCTACCACCAACAGTAAGGTCTCTTTCACCAACCTACCACCAACAGTAAGGTCTCTTTCACCAATCTACCACCAACAGTAAGGTCTCTTTCACCAATCTACCACCAACAGTAAGGTCTCTTTCACCAATCTACCACCAACAGTAAGGCCTCTTTCACCAATCTACTAACTGAAGGGCCTCATTCACCAACAGTTTGGCCTCTTTCACCAATCTACCACCAACAGTAAGGCCTCATTCACCAACAGTAAGGTCTCATTCACTAACCTACCAACAGTAAGGCTACTTCCACACTGGGGATGTGTTAGCGGTAAAGCGCGGCTTGTTTTAGCGGTGCTTTACCGTTGTTTTAGCTGTGCTTTTCGAGCGCTAGTGGGACGCTTTTAACCCCTGCTATACAGCGCTCTCAAACCGCCCCAAAGATGCTGCTTGCAGGACTTTTTGTAATGTCCCGCAAGCGCACTGCCCCAGTGTAAAAGCACTCAGGCTTTCACACTGGGGTAGAACGGAAGACGGTTTTCAGGCGATATTTTTAGTGCTAAAATACCTGAAAAACACCTTCAATGTGAAAGTAGCCTAAGGCTTCTGTTACCAACCTACCACCAACAGTAAGGCCTCATTTACCAACCTACTACCAACTGTAAGGTCTCATTCACAAGGTTGCCTGGGGCCAAAAGAGGCATTTGGGTGTATTTTACTGCGTAGGAGCTACAGCCGCCCATAGAAGTTAATTACAGGATGCGACTATATGTGGGAATAAGCCGGCAAAAACATAAGTGCACATACCGACGTATGCCCCTAGATGCAGACAATCTCTGTCAAGAGGCATACGTTCATAGGAATGAGCACGTTTACGCAAGTAATGGCATATAACCGCATTTTGTAATTGATTTCTATGGGCAGCTGTGGCTCCTGGGCAGGGAGATGCACCAGAAATTTGTTCTACGACCCCCAGGTCACAGTGTCCTGAAAACGGTCATTGGTATGGAAAGTCTAAAGACCGTAATGATGGCCATACGCATTTTGGAAACTTTCTGCTGAATTGGCTGAAATTCAGGCTGTGGGTGGTCCTGTCAACACCACCCAGCTCGGCAAAGTTTGATCTGAAAATCAGCTAGGCAGACAATTCTTACCTGGACAGTGACTGCAGTGTAAGTGCAGTCACTGTTCAAGTATTCTTAGTCACAGGATCAGCAACTGTTGTAATGCAATAGCTGGCAGGGAGGATTCCTTCATCCATGCTTAGGGGTCCTTTTCTAAATAGGAATCCTAGGTGTCCATTAAAAAAAAAATGCTGTGCAAGTGTCTCAATCATTCACACAGCCATCACAAATAATACCAGTAATTTGATTAGTATGCAAATTTCCTATGATCGTCAGCTCCATCCAGTGGCCAGAATGAGGTATTTCCTAAATTAGGTATTTAAGGAAAATACTGCATTATGGCCACTAGATGGAGCTGTCAATCATAGAAAATAAACATATTAGGCAACTTACGGGGGTTATTTGTGACGGCTGTGAGAATGTTTGAGAATATTGTAAATGAAGGGTGCTGTAGTGATACTCCCTCAGTAGGCAGGCCACTTCACCCTACAGTTTTCCGGTTGAGTGACACCTGGCATTAGTCAACCGGGAAACTTGTGGCCAAGAAGAGGTACTTAGGGGGAAAGCTCTAAATTAAAGGGATTGCACCCAGAGCCCTTTTTTATTTATTTTTAGCACTTAGGGCATATTTTTCAACGAAAAACAGCTGAACTTATTGAGTGCCAAAAGTGTCAGCAACAAACATGCACTCACTAAACAAGAGATACACAATACAGTGCTACTACCTCCCCAAAAATCCGATACGGCTAAAGTACCGGTGCTTAGACACAGGTTGCTGAAGCCTTGAAAGTACTGGATCCAGAGAAAGCATAGGCACAATGGTACATAGCAGTAAAACGTGAACTTTTATATGGTACAGCAGTAAAATACAGCCAGCGCAGGTCAACGCGTTTCATCATGAGTAAGGCAGTTTATGCTGAAACGCGTTGACTTTTGCTTGCTGTATTTTACTGCTGTACCGAATAAAGCTGATGGTTTACTGCTATGCACCGTTGATCTTTCTGTGGATCCAAAATGTGCACTCACTACCTTTACCAAACTCCCTGCATCCCAGGTCAACCTTTCCATGGGAAAAAAAGTGATGCAAAGTGATTAAAACTTCATACAAGGCTTGACTTTCTTTTGATTCGCCTGAAATGTTGAACAGACCGATAGGTCAAATAATTAGATTGTAATGTGTTTATGCCCATTTGTTCTGTAGGTAACTGCACATTGCTCTTTGTCCTAAATGAATAAATAAGATGAGGTCTTTCAGTAACGAAACTTGCATAACAGCAAACATGAAGTCATAACAGTAACTAGAGTACAAGCCCGAACACCTCATAGACACATGACAGTACACAGGGAAATATGCAGTTTATTGGGTGAGATATATATATATATATATATATATATACATATATACACACACTGTATATATTTCCATCCTCAACACTTGATGGCACCTCCCTATACCAGCCTTTCTCAACTTTTTTCCCCCCAAACAATTCTTGAATATATTTTTCAGGTCTTTGAGAACCCCTATTCATTGGGGGTCAAATACCTCAAAAATTTGAATGCCCTCCTCTACATTGGAGATCAGAATGCTGACTTTACAGAGTTAACAAGATAATTGGTATACTACAGGCTTTTCCAAGTGGTGTTGGCACCAAAACTAAGCAGACACCATCAAATGGGAGGTCAATCAGCTATAACTCAAGGAACCCCTAGTAGCATCTGGAGGTACCCTAGTTGAGAATGGCTGCCTTTACCAGTCTTTTTGAACCTTTCTAACTTGACGGTTCTTACAATGGGGGACAGTGAGAAGAATGTTCCTTACATTGGTGGCCAGTGGAAAGAATGCTGCTTACATTGGTGATCAGTGGGAAAATGTCTCCTTACATTTGTGGCCAGTGGGAAGAATGTTCCTTACATTGGTGACCAGTGGGAATAATGCCCCTTACAATGGTGGCCAGTGGGAAGAATGTTCCTTACATTGGTGATCAGTGGGAAGAATGTTCCTTACATTGGTGGTCAGTGGGAAGAATGTTTCTTACATTGGTGATCAGTGGGAAGAATGCTCCTTACATTGGTGATCAGTGGGAAGAATGTTCCTTACATTGGTGGTCAGTGGGAAGAATGTTTCTTACATTGGTGATCAGTGGGAAGAATGTCCCTTACATTGGGTGATCAGTGGGAAGAATGTTCCTTACATTGGTGATCAGTGAGAAGAATGTTCCTTACATTGGTGATCAGTGGGAAGAATGCTCCTTACATTGGTGACCAGTGGGAATAATGCCCCTTACATTGGTGATCAGTGGGAAGAATGTTCCTTACATTGGTGATCAGTGGGAAGAATGCTCCCCATACAGTAGTTAAAAAGAACATTGGTGTCAGTGGTTGCTTATCAGAGAGAAAGAAATTGCTCATTGCCTAGAACCCTGGTTGAGAATGGCGTCCTTTACCAGTCCCTTTCTCAACCTTTCTAACTTGGAGGAACCCTTAAAATAACTTTCAGGTCTCAAGGAACCCCTTCCAGTAATTACTATATCCACAGCTCACAATACATTAGATTGTTGGTCACTGGGAAGAACGGTTCTTACATTGGTGGCCAGTGAAAAGAATGCTCCTTACATTGGTGATCAGTGGGAAGAATGTCCCTTACAATAATGATCAGTGGGAAGAATGCTCCCTACATTGGTGGCCAGTGGGAAAAATGGTCCCCATACAGTAGTTCAAAAGATCATTGGTGTCAGTGGTTACATATCTGAGAGAAAGCAACTGCTTATTGCTCAAGGAACCGCTAAATAACTCTGGAGGAACATTAGAGATCTATGGAACCCTGGTTAAGAATGGCTGCCCATACCAATATTCACACTGAAATTAAAGTTGATGTCATGACTGTTAGATGAAGATAAAATTTGGATGGATTTGCGCAACACAGAAAACCTGTAGGAAATTCTAATGCAAGAACAATCACACCAGATACCCAAACCACTGGGGGTAAAGGCTTTATCAATTCCCTATTGTTCAGCGGAGGGGCATTTACATTACAATCAGATAGTACTATCTATATACAAATTTTTCTTTGATTTACTAAGCTTACCTTCCCAATCTCTTTAAGTTACATCCAAACAGGTACACCCTTGCATCACCTAACTGAACAAAGTTATGTTAACGTGTGTTGAATTAAGATAGCCTATTCAACTAAACGGAACAAATATCAGACCTGATACATTGGCACTCTTATGTACAGTACTGTGTCATTGCCCAATGTGGTGCGCTGGGTGTGCCATTCATGAACGGCACCTCAACAGACCAATGCAAGCACATGCATTACCCACTGCAGTGGTGTGAATGGGCCCCAAGCCTGCTACTTTCCTTTTCCCTCGGCTCAGGAAGTGTTGGGGGCAAAAAAAATATATAAAAAGCAACGAAAATCCAAATCTCTTAAATGCAGATTGACTTAAAACCATATGTTGTACTTTATAGAACGATAATGTGCAAATAATCTGAGCTCAGAAACATTTTCCACCATTTACATGAACTCTAATCCTTCAAGTTATTTTTTTTTATAGCGTGCAGCTTAATTTTTTTATTCACTTTGCATATACTTTACGTGCCTGTGTTTATATTGGAATATTTATGAATACAATTTAATTGATCGTCAAGGAACAGAGAAGGCCAAAAACGACCCTAACATCAAGGGCCCAGGCAAACCTATGCATTGCAGTATTACCACAAAGGATCATGCATGTGTTGAGTGTTGCAATGCTACTCCATTTTAATGGTGCCCCAAAGCAACACACCTGTCTTGCAGCACACTACTATGCTTTGGGATGGCATGCATCAGAAAAAATTGTGCATGTCTAATTTTCAGTCTGTTATCATCAGCAGCCTATTAAATGATGCGTTGTGTTAATGCGCATTTACCCGCATTAACACACCATATCAGACCGGAATGTGATAACCAACGGAAAGGGTCCTAAAAATAATTTTAACAAAAAATTTACAATAGCTGTGCAGTATGCAGATCATCTGAGACACTGCTGCCTCTGAATGACTCGGAGTGAGATTTGGTGATGTTAATGTGCAGCTCACGATTCTCCTTGCTGGAAAGGAAGATGTACCTGAGGACCTGCAGTGCAAGGATCTCCCTGCTTCTACTTCATTTGTTTTGAGGATCTGTGCTTCCTACACCTCTCCTGCCGCTTCTTGAACATTCCCCTTCCAGTCATCAGAGCACCGGTCATCATGGGGCAACTCTGACACGAGGAAGCAAAGCCCTGCCCCTACACAGAGACACGGTGCAGTACAGTCAGAAATGGGCCACAGGGCTTGAGGCCCCAGCAGAGACATGAGGCACATCTACGCATGCACGCCATAGTTATGGAGGTTCCGGATCTTGGGGTGTCTGTGCATCCTAAAGGCTAGGCCAAGCCTTTTAGCACATTCTAGACCTTCAGTGCCGGAGAGGGGAGACAGGTCCAGCATTATGGGGGGACTGAAGTTAATTTTTAAATTAAATTTTAGTGATTGGATTATGTATCTACTTAAAGTTAGGGAACTTTTACCATATCACTATTCAGTTTATCAGACAGAGGGGAAAACTGGAGCAAAATTGTACAATATTATATCTCGAATCCTGCTGTTGACATGACACTTGGGCCGTTTTCTTCCATCCTGGTGGTCGCTAGGATAACTAGCCCACAACGCAACATCAAATATTGAATTAACAATGCTGAACAAATCCTAACAGACATTCTATAGTTACACACTGAAACTCTAAAGGCCACATCTCTGGACACGATGAACAGTCCTATGCCTGCACAGCATCATATCTTGTCACTAATAATGAAAAAATATCAAAAATTATAAATGTGCCTTTTATCATCATCATAATTTTTAAAGATAATAAAGATTTATCTACAAAACTAAGTGCCCTGTTAATGGTTTTAGTACAGCTTCCTACTCCTGCACATGGCATGTACTACATATAGTAACAGTACTATGGAACACAATGGGGGCCATTTAATATAGCATCACTTCTCTGGCATTCATGTTGTCTAAGAATGTCCTGCACCAAATTCAGAAAAGCAAAGTGATGGTTATAATGCTATTACTGACACATGAGACAAATTCAGGTAGTTCTAATGGCGACACTTGTAAAATGTTGCAATGGCTGTGATCGATTCATAAAGAAATTATAAAAGATCAATGTCAATTTGGGGTAAATTGTGTTGGGAGAGAGGGGTCTGTCTCCTCCACCCTCACGTTGTTAGAAAAACCTCTTTGCTCACCTCCCTCCTTGGTTATATAAGGTCTATAACAAAGACAGCCTGCAAGTCAACATAACTAAAATATAGGCAGATATAAAGGAAACCGCACCTCTATGACCAAAGTCTAGGGTCTTCTTTAAAGAATGACTACTTTTCATATAGTGAAAGTAAACCCTATTTTTTTCTTTTGTTCATTAAGATGCTGATGTCACATGGTTCTCTGCTTCTTCCAAAACTTAATTTCCATGCTCTAATATTACGCGGTCCACTGACTGGCCTTGCATTCTATTGTAAGGGTGGCTCCTTGGCTTGGAGGGTCCCATGGAGCTCACAAAGTGCCTGCCCTACGTGCACACTCACATGATACATGCGGCTGCTGGGTGCACTGGCAGCCCTGAGGAATAGGAAGCAATGATGCCATGACCAGGTAGGCACGCCCAATGACACAAGGAATATTGGGATGTATGGCTATATTGCGATTAGACATATAGCTATTTGGAAGCTTTTGTGTTGCAGGTACAGGTGACTCCAGCAAAACCCTGCAAGCCAAGGAGCCAACCTTAAAATTTAGATCAATGTCAGTTGGGGGACTGTGTGGCATTAAAGTACAGAAATTAAGAAGAACCAGAAAGTTTGCATTAGCCACATGGAAAAAGCCAGAGGCCGTGCACGGAGTAGTGGAGTAAAATGATGCAAGCGTTATTGACATTGCTGTACATAAAAATGAATCATAAAGTGGTTTATAAATCAGCAAGGATGCATTTCTAATGAAAATGCTGAGGCTTTAAGGCTACCTTAAGCCTGGAGGATGTCACATTTTTACAAAATTTGAATTAATTACAAAAATAAATTTTCTGAACTTGAAGGAATTCCCTTCCTTCATCACATTACAGAGTTCTCTACCCATATAGAAAATGATACAATGCTGTGCTGGTCATACACGTATCAATCCTTGGGAACAAATGTAAAAGCAGTCAGAAGGGTGGGATAATTCTGATAATTTTCCAGCCAATTCTATGGCACATAGAGCGATCAATTGATTCTGAATTTGTCACTTTTGATTATTTTTTTTTTCCTTCCAAGAAACATTTGGCATTGGAAGCGGTAGGTTGCAGGTAAATATATTATTTGTGTTGTGTATGGGTATCTTCCCACTCTCTGGGTAGCCCACATAATCACTGTGCAGGGTATATTTTTGAAACATGGAACTGGACTGAAGAAAATGTGCATGTCCCAATGCCTCAAAACGATGGTGTCAGAAATCTGAACCATTCAAACAAACAAGCGGCCTGGATAGCTGATCGTATGAAAAAAATTGACACGTATATGACCAGCATAACCCAACTGACATCAGGAGGTCAGGTGCGAGTTACTCAAAAAACACACAATGGATGTGGAGGAAAGAAAAGTGTCTATGTTGACCATTGCAACCAGTAAAATGCTCTTTTTTTTTTTTTTTTTTTTTTTACTGATTTGTGCTAGAAAATAAAGATTGGTGGTATCGGACTGGTTGTCATGCAACAGTGGCCGATTGACCTGGACTGAAGAAAGACTGTGGCTGTTCTTGAGCTGCATGGTATTGGATTCATGACCACAAATCAACCACATCTAATGGGCATCAAAAGAGCATCACAAATCTAAAGGCATCATAAAATCATCACAAATCCAATGGGCAGCAATGGGGCACCACACATCTAATGTGCATCAAAGGAGCATCACACATCCAATGGGACACCACAAATCTAATGTGCATCAAAGGACATCACAAATCCAATGGGCATCAATGGGGCACCACACATCTAATGTGCATCAAAGGAGCATCACAAATCTAACTGGCATTTATGGGGCACCACACATCTATGGGGCATCAATGGGTCACCACACACTTCCCTCTGATATACCGTGGAAGGATTAGAACCTGTGTCTCACAAAAAGTGATGGGAAATCCAACATTTTAGAGTTGTCATAAGAAGCAAGGACAAATCTTTTCAATGGGTCCCCCTGTTCACATCTGTGTGCATGAAGCCTTAAAAGTCACATTGCCCATTTGAGGGGCCCCCTATCCAACCCACTCATTCTCCTTAACCAGCACTCCCTCCGCACTGCTTCCTCTGCTGCCCCAGCAGGTGAATACACCTGATGTTTCTGGGTATGGGGAAACATGTGGTCTAACAGCCAATCACTAAGACTCAAGCACTAGCACATGATGTAGGGGAGTGACGCTACCACTTCGCCTAGCGTCCGAACCCAAGATAACACTGGGGGTTTGGGTGCCGGATGTGACAAAGGAAAAAGCGATGGGGGTACCCTTGCAAAGTGAGTATTACTGGGCCAGGGGATGCCCTTTGCACATACACTGGGGGAAATTTAAGAAAACTGGAGCGTGCAAAATCTGGTGTAACTCTGCATAGAAACCAATCAGCTTCCAGGTTATTTTGCCAAGGCTTAAACAAGCTAAAGCTGATTGGCTACCATGCACAGCTTCACCAGATTCTGAGTGCACCAGTTTTAGTAAATCTCCCCCACTGTCTCTCTAAAAATGGCTTGCCACAAGCAGGTACATAGTTAGATTTCCCAAGTACAGGAATGCAATGAGGTGGATCTAGTGATGGTCTAGCCATCATTTGCTTTGTCTGTGATGATATCAGTGCTACACTCAAGCAGAAGGTGGTACTTCTCTAGCAATGGGTAACACAAGTCACTTCCCTTTCCTCCACTTTTTAGAATGACGTTCAAATGCTCTTTTACAATCTCTCTCTGGGAAGCGGGTTACAATTGTGCAGGAAAATAATTCTTGGTGTAGAAGAACCACTTACTGGCAACGCAGAGGGGACACATACCAAAAGCATATGACCCCATTTCCTTCACATTTACTTGGCTCAAACCACAGAAGGTCTATAGGTTCAAACAAGGACAGAAATTACTCCTGCCTATAGCTAAGTAAGCCTGCAGGCAGACCACATTCAGTGTCGGAGGGGGGGGGGGGGTGCCACATGACAAGCAGTGACAGAAAAGTGGCAGTTGGCTCCTTACCTACCAACATGGCCTGTAATAGCTGGGTTGTACAGACATCAGCTGAACAAAGGAGTCACTGTGATATCTTCAGTGATGCTTCACCTCTGCAGCAATCAGTTCATTGAAAACAAAAAAAGGCCAGGGGTAGGAGATCCAGCCGGAGGGACATGGCTGTGACTCTGATGCAAACTCAGAGTTAAGAACTTCTTCTCGGTTTGGTAATGCTCTTAGATGGCCGGCTCGGTGGTCTCTTCCTCTTCGGTGCTGGCCACTTCCGAATCCTCTCCTAACAGCTGGCAAAGTTCATTGAGCCGCTGCTGCATTTTCGGCATGCCGGCCAGCTGCTGCTCCAACCGTAGTTTCTCCTCTGTGAGCGAGAGGCGTGCGGCAGTGTCCAGCTTCTCAAACTTCCAACCGCCCTCGCCATCAAACTGCAGAAGGTGAGTGTGGTACTTCCTTTGGGGTTAAAAAAGAAAAAGAAAAGGGGTAAATAAGGAAAATCATCCCATGGGCTTTAAAGCCCAGCTCCTAGAAATGTAAAAAAATTTCCCTGGCAGTGGGGTTGTGCAGGCACTGCAAGGATTGGCTGCTCGTGCGGCCACTGCAAGGATTGGCTGCTCGTGCGGCCACTGCAAGGATTGGCTGCTTGTGCGGCCACTGCAAGGATAAGTTGCTCGTTCAGGTCTAGGGGCAAAGAAAAGAAGATGCTGGACCCGACCCTGCAGTGTCTTCTCCCCTCTTCTCATCAAGACCAATGCATGGTCAATAGCCCATCTCTGAAGACTGGAAGGGGGCCACCTGCATCTAAAGTGCTTATACTCTCCCCTAGACTAAACTATCATTCAACCCTTGCAGTGCCGGCATCTACATGTCATGCATTCCTATGAGGAAAAAGGGGAGGGGAAGGTGTATAGTGTTAATATGCTTCCTGAGCTTGGGTGATGCTACTGCTCCTCCATAGATAAATTGCAGTGAGTGGCGTTGTCACCCACCATATAACCTCACCCATTTATGATACGGAAAAGAGGAAAAGGGGAAAAGGGGAAAAGGGGAAAAGTGTTCTATAGTCTTAATACACTGCCTGCCCTTGGGAGATGATGCTGCTCCTCCATAGATACATTACAGTGATTGAGTGTTGTCACCCACTACAGAAACTCACTCATTTATGTTATGGAAAAGAAGAGGGGAAGGTGTTCTATAAGTTTTAACAAACATCCTTTACTTGGGTGATGATGCTGCTTGTCTATAGATACATTACAAGGAATGAGTGTTGTCACCTTCAACAGAACCCCACCCATCTACTGTATGTTATGGAGAAGAGGGAGACGGAAAATGTTATGAAATCCTAAAACACTTTCTGTTCATGGGTCGACAACACTGCTCCTTGATAAATACAGTACAGTAAGTGAGCATGTTGACCCTCTACAGAACTCCACCCATCTATGTTACAACTTCCTGTCCTTGGGTGACAACGCCTCACCTTAATGGATACAGTACAGTGAGGGAGCGCTGTGACCCTATACAGAACCCCACCCATCTATGTTATAATTTCCTGTTCCTTGGGTGACAACGCCTCCCCTCCATGGATACAGAACCGTGAAGGAGCGTGTGACCCTCTACATTTTGGGTCATTTTCATGCTGAAAGACTCATCCATGACCCATCTTCAGGGTTCTGGCTGAGGGAAGAAGGTTCTAATCCAGCCATGTTTGAAGGAAGAAAAATGACTATGACTCCAAGAACACCATCCCTACAGTCAAGCATGGAGGTGGAAACATGATGCTTTGGGGCTGTTTCTCTGTTAAAGGTACAGGCCAACTTTGCCGCGTTGAGGGGCCAATGAATGGGGCCATGTATTGTAAAATCTTAAGCCTCGTACACACGGCCGGTTTTCTCGGCAAGAAAACTGCTGGGAGAGCTTTTTACAGAGAAAACTGGTCGTGTGTATGGTTTCTCGTCGGGAAAACTGCCGGGAATCTCGACGAGAAAAATAGAGAACCTCCTCTCTATTTTCTCGTCGGGATTCTCGACGGCCTGTTTCCCGATGAGAAAACCGTGCGTGTACACGCGGCGAAGCAAGAAAAGCTTGCCAGGAATCTCATCAGGAAAACCGACGTTTTTTTCCTGACGGGATTCCCGGCCGTGTGTACAAGGCTTTAGATGAGAGCCTTCTTTCCTCAGCCAGAACACTGAAGATGGGTCATGGATGGGTCTTCCAGCATGACAATGACCCAAAACATATCGCAGAGGCAACAAAAAAGTGGCCCAAAAAGACGCACATTAGGGTCATGCAGCGGCCTAGACAGTCTCCAGACCTTAATCCTATAGAAAATTTATGGAGGGAGCTGAAACTTCAAATTGCCAAGAGACAGCCAAGAAACCTTAAGTATTTAGAGAAGATCTGTAAAGAAGAGTGGACCAAAATCCCTCCTGAGATGTGTGCAAACCTGGTCACTACCTACAAGAAACGTCTGACCTCTGTGTTTCCCAACAAGGGTTTCTCCACCAACTACTAAGTCATGTTTTTCTTGGGGATTAAATACTTTTTTTACTCAATGAACTGCAACGTTTGTATCATGTGTTTTTTCTGGATTTTTGGTTGATATTCTGTCTCTATTATTCAAAATACACCTATGATAAAAATGATAGACCCTTCATTTCTTTGTAAGTGGGCAAACTTACAAAATCTGCAGGGGATCAAATAATTTTTTCCCCCACTGTATATTACATTTCTGCTCTTGGGCTTGTAGGTCAACGCCACCCAAAACGGATTTGAGTCTTGTGTGGTTGCTGGTAGCCGGAGTCACAGATTCCACTGGTAATTAACTCCCTACTGGAATGCCCAGTTTTCATAAAGCCAATAATAGCCAAATGATGGTGCTGTGCTGCCTATGATATAGAACAAATAAATAAATGAATGGGGAATTCAGCGGTGAAAGACCGATAACTTTGTTATTACAAAACGGGAGGTGATAGAGACGTAAAAAACTACTGCAGGGAATAAAAAAAAAAAAATAGAAGCCAAACCTCTGTTACCTACCTGAATCAGAGTTTTAATGGAAATACATTTCCTCTCCACCTTCTTAGACTAAAAAACACTCGCCTTCCAATGCACAAGCTGCTGCTTGCCTAGACAAATCGCTTTGTATAGAAACGCAATCACTGGAGGTCTCCTTGTCAACTTGGCACATCCAATCTGTAGCCACAAAGGCTCCAGTTATATCTCTGAGATAGACGGACGCTGCTCTTTTAACAGCGAGAGTCTAACTTCAAGTGAAGAGCGACCTCCCAGGCCATACCCCGGTGATGTGTTTTACCCTGCCCACAGGGCTCTGTGACTGAGCCCCATGGACAGGACGAAATGCGTTGAAGCATGGACTGGGAGGAGCCCAGGTTGAGGCTGCTCTTCACTTGAATTTACACAAAGGCTGTTAGGAGTGTGACGTCCTTCCATCTCAGATGGCATACTGTGCTTGGCTTGGATGAGCGCCTTAGATGCCAGCGCCCCATACATAGTGGATCACCAGAGAGGATTGCTTCAAGGCCACACCTCCCCTTAAGCGTTTAAACATGCCCACAGGGCTCTATGACCAAGCCTAATAGGCAGGACGAAGCGCCTTAAAGTATGGACTGGGGGGAGCCCAGGCCGAGAATGCCCTTTACTTGAATTTACACACGGGCTGTTAGGAGTGTGGCATCCTGGGCTTGGATGAGCACCTTAGACACCAGCACCTGCTACATAGTGGATCACCCGAGAGGATTGCTCTGCGCTGGGAGGGGCACTAGACTGGGTTTGCAGGTAAATATCATTAAGCTATAAGCTGACAAGGGAGACTAGATTCAATTACAGCCTATGGGGTTGCAGGGAGCACGCACCAACTTGAGGAGGAGGCCACCAGCTATTGGGTTTCTATTGAAGGAAGAGAAGAAGACTGGAGCACCAGTGGAATAAGGTAAGTATTACTCTCTATTAGATCTCTTGTAAACTAAATGAGCCTTATATCCTCGGGGCAGGATGTCGGATGGTGACAACAGTGGACCATGCCTGAGTAATGTGTGTTGAAACAGGCACTTGTAGTCACCATCAGAAGCACTTGTGACAGGGCAACAATGCAAGAACATGGGGCAGAGCGTTGTCGCCCTATAAAAGAAAGTTCCTGAACAAGCACATGATGGGATCACCAGGTTTTTATTTTAAGCTGCAGATTTAAAGTCCCTCCTAAGCACTTTGCCCAGAGCAGTGGTTCTCAAACTTTTTCAAACAAGGACCTGATACGTTCATCCAAAACCTTCTATACCCCAACAGTAAAGAATACAATTTTCTTACAATAAAAGTATGGGAAGACTTGGTGACTATGTGAATGATGAGGTTTCTTGAGGGGAATGGGAAGCACTGTGGGGGGTTAGGGGGCACTCTTGGAGGTTTGTGTTGTTGGTGTTAGTGGGAGGAATAGTGCCCAATTGTTGGTGTCAGTGGGCGGAACAGTTCCCTATCATCAGTGTCAATGGGAAGAAAAGTGCCCAGTCTTTAGAGTCAGTGGCAGTAATGATGCCCCGTTGTTGGTGTCAGTGGGGGAATCGTGTCCCATTGTTGGTCTCAGTGGGAGAAATTGTCCCATCATTGGTGTCATTGGGTAGAATAGTGCCCCATTGTTGGTCTCAGTGGCAGAAATTAAACCCCATTGTTGGTGTTAGTGGGAGGAATGGTGCCCCATAATTGGTGTCAGTTGGGGGAATAGCCCCCCATTTTTGTGGTCATTGTGGGGAATAGTGCCACAACATTGGTAACAGTGAGACGAATAGTGCCCCGCTGTTGAAGTCAGTGCCAGAAACTATACCCCGTTGTTGGTGCCAGTGGAAGGAATCATGTCCCATCCTTGGTGTCAGTGGGAGCAATAGTATCCCATCCTTGGTGTCAGTGGGAGCAATAGTATCCCATCCTTGGTGTCAGTGGGAGCAATAGTATCCCATCCTTGGTGTCAGTGGGAGCAATAGTATCCCATCCTTGGTGTCAGTGGGAGCAATAGTATCCCATCCTTGGTGTCAGTGGGAGCAATAGTATCCCATCCTTGGTGTCAGTGGGAGCAATAGTATCCCATCCTTGGTGTCAGTGGGAGCAATAGTATCCCATCCTTGGTGTCAGTGGGAGCAATAGTATCCCATCCTTGGTGTCAGTGGGAGCAATAGTATCCCATCCTTGGTGTCAGTGGGAGCAATAGTATCCCATCCTTGGTGTCAGTGGGAGCAATAGTATCCCATCCTTGGTGTCAGTGGGAGCAATAGTATCCCATCCTTGGTGTCAGTGGGAGCAATAGTATCCCATGCTTGGTGTCAGTGGGAGCAATAGTATCCCATCCTTGGTGTCAGTGGGAGCAATAGTATCCCATCCTTGGTGTCAGTGGGAGCAATAGTATCCCATCCTTGGTGTCAGTGGGAGCAATAGTATCCCATCCTTGGTGTCAGTGGGAGCAATAGTATCCCATCCTTGGTGTCAGTGGGAGCAATAGTATCCCATCCTTGGTGTCAGTGGGAGCAATAGTATCCCATCCTTGGTGTCAGTGGGAGCAATAGTATCCCATCCTTGGTGTCAGTGGGAGCAATAGTATCCCATCCTTGGTGTCAGTGGGAGCAATAGTATCCCATCCTTGGTGTCAGTGGGAGCAATAGTATCCCATCCTTGGTGTCAGTGGGAGCAATAGTATCCCATCCTTGGTGTCAGTGGGAGCAATAGTATCCCATCCTTGGTGTCAGTGGGAGCAATAGTATCCCATCCTTGGTGTCAGTGGGAGCAATAGTATCCCATCCTTGGTGTCAGTGGGAGCAATAGTATCCCATCCTTGGTGTCAGTGGGAGCAATAGTATCCCATCCTTGGTGTCAGTGGGAGAAATAGTATCCCATGCTTGGTGTCAGTGGGAGGAATAGTATCCCATCCTTGGTGTCAGTGGGAGGAATAGTGTCCCATCCTTGGTGTCAGTGGGAGAAATAGTATCCCATCCTTGGTGTCAGTGGGAGAAATAGTATCCCATCCTTGGTGTCAGTGGGAGAAATAGTATCCCATCCTTGGTGTCAGTGGGAGAAATAGTATCCCATCCTTGGTGTCAGTGGGAGGAATAGTATCCCATCCTTGGTGTCAGTGGGAGGAATAGCATCCCATCCTTGGTGTCAGTGGGAGAAATAGTATCCCATCCTTGGTGTCAGTGGGAGAAATATTGTCCCATCCTTGGTGTCAGTGGGAGGAATAGTGTCCCATCCTTGTTGTCAGTGGGAGGAATAGTGTCCCATCCTTGGTGTCAGTGGTAGGAATAGTGTCCCATCCTTTGGGTCAGTGGGTAGAATAGTGCCCCATTGTTGGTTTCTGTGGCAGAAATTAAATCCCATTGTTGGTGTAAGTGGGAAGAATGGTGCCCCATCATTGGTGTCAGTTGGGGGAATAGCACCCCATTTGTGTTGTCATTGTGGGGAATAGTGCCACAACGTTGGTGTCAGTGGGAGGAATGGTGCCCCATGTTTGTGTCAGTAAGAAGAATAGTGTCCCGCTGTTGGAGTCAGGGGCAGAAATTATGCCCCCTGTTGTTGGTGTCAATGTGAAGGGGAATAGTTCCCCATTTTTGGTCTCAATGAAAGGTATAGTCCCCCGCCGTTAGTAGTCAGCCCCATCCTATCAAAGGATCCCAGTAAAAGATCTTCTAAGAGAAGAATTTAATAGCACATTGATGTAAAGCCATTGTAACCTCCGGACTAGCTGTAGAGGCGTTAGGACAGTCCATGCCAGCTCCAGTGAATGTCAGAGGAGAGGAAGCAGTGCCTTGAACGGCCCTCATCTTCCCGGTGTAATGTGGCCTTGTCTCTTCTCTGAATGTCACTGCATGGACTGCAGAGGAGGGAAGAACAAGCTTGCATTGTGTCACTGTCCCCCTTCACTGAGGCCAAGCCTGGAAGCCACCCAAGTCCCCCATCTGTGACGATAAAGGGGGACAAAAGTGGGGCACAAAAGGGCAGCGGAGGGTCAAATAACAGAGCGGCAGCTCTGGCCTTTCTTCACTAATGCTAATACTGTTTAACCCCTCGGATGCTACAAGAGGCTACCCTGCATAGTGGGGCTATGTCTTGTGAAACCCCAGCAAAAGGATTTCAAAAGTGACAAGTATAATAGAGCCTTGTGCACATGAATGACCATTATTTCCTGTTTAAACACAAGACATATGCTGCAATGTTCATTAAGAGAGAGGAGAGGAATGTAGTAAAGGTTACCCGTTCTCCCAGTGTGCGCTGCAAGCTATAGAAAAGACCGGAGACGTCCTGCAGCTGATCCTCCTTGTCTTCTGTGTGACCTTGTATAAAGTGTGCCACACAAGGTACAACTGGATTGTACAATCTGTATAAGGTCTCTTTAGAGTTACTACCCTTCAAAATGCCAACCACATATATGTCGTGATATTTACTAATGGTTATAACAGTTGACGATATTTATAGGAGATAAAGGGGGGAGCTTTCAATAGGGTTAGCATATGTGTTGTAAGCAAAAGAGGTGTCGTTTTTAAGGACGCAGTTAATACTGTTCTTTATATACAGAATGGTTATATATAAAATACATGTTAAAAAATAAAATGATATATATATATATATATATATATATATATATATATATATATATATATATATATATACATATACATACACACACACACGGTGCCTTGAAAAAGTATTCATACCCCTTGAAATTTTCCACATTTTGTCATGTTACAACCAAAAAGGTAAATGTATTTTATTGGGATTTTATGTGATAAACCAACACAAAGTGGCACATAATTGTGAAGTGGAAGGGAAATGATAAATGGTTTTCAAGTTTTTTCAAAACAAGGCACCTGCCCCACATACTTATTTTTCCTTAACGTCTTTAGCTGCCTTCCACATTTGGATGTGTAGAATAAATATAATAGGGGGTTTGCTATGGCCTAGTTAAGTCTATAGAGGGTCTGTCTTTCTGATCCAAAACCAGCATGAGGTTCAAATGTACCTACTTTCCTCTGCTTTTGCTAGCTCTAACACAATGGGGGTTATTTACGAAAGGCAAATCCACTTTGCACTGAAAGTGCATTTGGAAGTGCAGTCGCTGTAGATCTGTGGGGGACATGCAAGGGAAATAAAAAACAGCATTTTGGCTTGTACATGATTGGATGATAAAATCAGCAGAGCTTCCCCTCATTTCAGATCTTCCCCTCAGATCTACAGCGACTGCACTTCCAAGTGCACTTGTAGTGCAAAGTGGATTTGCCTTTCGTAAATAACCCCCAAAGTCCCAAAATATAAGTGTGGCGTGCATTTGTATGGCGCCCCCCCTGAGTCAATACTGTAGAACCACCCCTCTGTGCAATTACAACTGCAAGTCTTTTTGGGGATGTCTCGACCAGCTTTGTACATCTAGAGAGGGACGTTTTTGCCCATTCTTCTTTCCAAAATATCTCAAGCTCTGTCAGATTGGATGGAGAGCGTCTGTGATCAGCAATTTTCAAGTCTTAAAAAAGATTCTCAATGTGATTTAGGTCTGGACTGTGACTGGGCCAGTCTAACACATGAATATGCTTTGATCTAAACCATTCCATTGTAGCTCTGGCTGTATGTTTAGGGTCGTTGTCCTGTTGGAAGGTGAACCTCCGCCCCAGTCTCAAGTCTTTTGCAGACTCTAACAGGTTTTCCTTGAAGAATGTCCTGTATTTGGCTCCATCCATCTTCCCATCAACTCTGATCAGCTTCCCTGTCCCTGCTGAAGAAAAGCATCCCCACAACATGATGCTGCCACCACCATGTTTCACAGTGGGGATGGTGTGTTCAGGGTGATGTGCAGTATTAGTTTTCCGCGACACATAGCATTTTGCTTTTAGGCCAAAAAGTTCAGTTTTGGTCTCATCTGACCAGAGCACCTTCTTCCACATGTTTGCTGTGTCCCCCACATGGCTTCTCACAAGATGCAAACTGGACTTCTTATGGCTTTCTTTCAACAATGGCTTTCTTCTTACCACTCTTTCATTAAGGGCAGATTTGTGGAGTGCACGACTAAAGCCTAGTACACACGCCAAGATTCTCGTCAGGAAAAAACCCATTGTTTTTCCTGACGAGATTCTTGACAAGAATCTTGTCCCCCACTCCATTCAAAAGAACCGCCGTTCTTTTGAATGGAATGAACGCGGTGATGTCATCGACTACGACGTCACATTCGATGCCGTCGCCTGCCATCTTGCTACACCCTACCTTTGCCTAATAAGCTACTGCGCATGCGTCAAAGTCATTTCGAGCATGCACGGGTTTCCACGGCGACAGGAAAGTATACACACTCTCGGGTTTCACGTCGGGAAACAGGCCGACAAGAATCCCAACGAGAAAATAGAGCGTAGGCTCTCTATTTTTCTTGTCGAGATTCTGGGCAGTTTTCTTGACGAGAAACCTGAAAGCCTCGTACACACGCACGGTTTTCTCAGCAAGAAAGCTCTGCAAGCAGTTTTCTTGTCGTTTCTTGCCGAGAAAACCGGTCGTGTGTACGAGGCTTAATAGTTGTCCTGTGGATAGATTCTCCCACCTGAGCTGTGGATCTCTGCAGCTCCTCCAGAGTTACCATGAGCCTCTTGGCTGCTTCTCTGATGAATGCTCTCCTTGCCCGGCCCGGTCAGTTTAGGTGGACGGCCATGTCTTGGTAGGTTTGCAGTTGTGCCATACTCTTTCCATTTTCGGATGATAGATTGAACAGGGCTCTGTGAGATGTTCAAAGCTTGGGATATTTTTTTATAACCTAACCCTGCTTTAAACTTCTCCACAACTTTATCCCTGACCTGTCTGGTGAGTTCCATGGCCTTCATGATGCTGTTTGTTCACTAAGGTTCTTTAACAAACCTCTGAGGGCTTCACAGAACCGCTGTATTTTTACAGAGATTAAATTACACACAGGTGGACTCTATTTACTAATTAGGTCACTTCTAGGACTCCTTGTTCTTCTTTACACTGAAGATAGTTCTTAATGACATTGGCTGTATGTTTGGGGTCGTCGTCCTGCTGCAGAATAAATTTAAGGCCACTCACACACCACCCTGATAGGTAAGTATCTGCCTGTATTTATCAGCATTAAGGACACCATTGATCCTGACCAAATCTCCAACTCCATTTGCAGAATTGCAGCCACAAACTTGCAAGGAACCTCCACCATGCTTCACAGTTGCCTGCAGACGCTCATTTTTGTACCACTCTCCAGCCCTTCACCAACAAACTGCCTCCCGCTACAGCCAAATATTTCACATTTTGACTCCTCAGTCCAGAGCACCTGCTGTCATTTTTCTGCACCCCAGTTCCTTTGTCTTCCTGCACAGTTGAGTCGCTTAGCCTTGTTTCCACATCAGAGGTATGGTTTTTTGCCCGCAATTCTTCCATTAAGACTTCTCCAGACAGTAGATGGGTGTACCTGCATCCCACTTGTTTCTACCAGTTCTGTGCTGATGGCACCGCTGGACATCTTCTGATGTCAAAGGGAAGTAAGCATGATGTGTCTTTCATTTGATGCATTCAGTTTCCTTGGCAGACCACTTTGTCTACAGTCCTCAATGTTGTCTGATCAATGGTGTCCTCAATACTGAGAAATACAGGCAGATTCTTATCCATCATGTGATACCATCAGGGAGCCGTGTGATTGGCCCAAAATTTATTCTGCAGCAGGACAATGACCCAAACATACAGCCAATGTTATTAAGTGCGATCTTCAGCATAAAGAAGAGCAAGGCATCCTGGAAGTGATGGTTTGGCCCCCACAGAGTTACTCCACCTCAAACTCACTCATCCATGTCTTTATGGACCTTGCTTTGTGCACTGGTCCAAATCATTTGGTGGAGGGGGGATTATGGTGGGGGGTTGTTTTTCAGGGGTTGGGTTTGGCCCCTTAGTTCCAGTGAAGGGAACTCTTAAGGCATCGGCATACCAAGACAATTTGGACAATTTCATACTCCTAACTTTGTGGGAACAGTTTGGGGATGGCCCCTTCTTGTTCCAACATGACTGATCACCAGTGCACAAAGCAAGGTCCGTAAAGACCTGAATGAGTGAGTTTGGGGTGGAGGAACTTGACTGGCCTGCAAAGAGTCCTGACCTTAAGCCAATTGAACACCTTTGGGATTAATTAGAGCAGAGACTGCAAGCCAGGCCTACACACACACACACACACACACACACAAGCCATAACTTTGTGACCACTGACAGGTAAAGTCAATAACATTGATTATCTTGTTACAATAACCCCGGAAAGTGGGTGGGATATATTAAGCAGCAAGTGAACAAGTTGTCCCTGAAGTTTATGTGTTGAAAGCAGAAAAAATGGACAAGTGTAAGGATTCGAGTGACTATGACAAGGGCCAGATACTAACTAGACGACTGGGTCAGAGCAACTTCAAAACTGCAGCTCTTGTGGGATGTGCCCAGTCTGCGGTGGTCAGAACCGACCAAAAGTGGTCCGAGGAATGAAAACTGGTGAACCAGGGTCATTGGAAGCCAAGGCTCGTTGATGCACATGGGGAGCGAAGGCTGTGTAGTCCAATCCAATAAAGAGCTCCTGGAGCTCAAATTACTGAAAAAGTTAATGCTGGTTCTGATAGAAAGGTGCCAGAACAGACAGAACATCGCAGTTTGTTGTGTATGGGGCTGTGTAGCTGCAGACCGGTCAGGGTACCCATGATGACCCGTGTCCACAGCCGAAACCACCTACAATGGACATGTGAGCATCAGAACTGGACCACGAAACAATGGAAGAAGGTGACCTGGTCTAATGAATCATGTTTTCTTTTACATTATGTAGATGGCCGGGTGTGTGCGCGTCACTTACCTGGTGTAGAGAAGGCATCAGGATGCATTAAGGGAAGAAGACAAGCCAGTGGAGGCAGTGTGATGCTTTGGATAACGTTCTGTTGGGAAACCTTGGCTCCTGACATTCATACGGATGTTACTTTGACACCACCTACCTAAACATTGTTGGTGACCAAGTCAGTGGCCTCTTTCAGTAGGATATTGTGCCCTGCCGTACTGCAAAAATGGTTCAAAAATGGTCTGAGGAACACAAGTTCATGGTGTTGACTCGGCCTCTAAATGCTCCAGATCTCAATCCAATCGAGCATCTGTGTGATGTGCTGTCCTATCCTTGGAGGCCCCATCTTACAACTTACAGAACTTAAATCGGAGTTCCACCTAAAAGTGGAAATTCCGCTTAAACCACTCCTCGCCCCCTTACATGCCACATTTGGCATGTAATTATTTTGGGGGGGGGGGGAGTGGGGGCATCAGTAGGAGAGGGACTTCCTGTCCCACTTTCTCCTTCCGCCCAGGGACCGCTTAGGCGACTCGTCATATTGCCTTTTGGCGGCCCCTCCCTGTAGGCGATCACCTGGGACACGTGACAGGTCCCAGGCGATCGCCTGTCCACTCGGGGAGCGCAGCGCCGCTCGCGCATGCGCAGTGAGTGCCCGGCCGTGAAGCCGAAAGCTGTCACGGACGGGTGCCCACAGTTAGAATGGAGGTGCCAGCGGAGGGGGGGGGGGGGGTGAAGCTCCGGGCGGCCGCGTCGCTGGACAGTGGAACAGGTAAGTGTCTGTTTATTAAAAGCCAGCAGCTACACTTTTTGTAGCTGCTGACTTTTAATAAACATAAAAAGGCTGGAACTCCCATATAAAGCAGAAGTATTAAAGAAAAAATGGTTAGGACTTTTTATGAGGCCATGACTGTACAGCACACAGGTCTCCATACCTATTTGATAAGGAGGGGTCTCTCACACCCCCCAGCGCCTTCAATCAATATCATTATCATCATGATATACCCTCTTTTAACCTTCTACCCATAGGTAAGAGTGCTAGGACCATAGTTGTTTGTTCCCTCTCTTCCTGTTGTAATCAACTACCATGGATTATGAATTTATAATCCATTTTAGGTAGCCCCAATGTATAGCTGCTCCTGATGAGTGGAAACAATCCACGAAACGCGTCAAGCTTTTACCATTTGATGCTATGTCACAGTAACCATGGGTTTGACTTGTTTGAATCTTCAATCAATTTTTATTACCCAATATATATTTACGCAATTTGAGTGTACTGCGGGTCCATTACTAATCATGTGCAACAATGTTACTATGCAATGAATTTTTACTATGTTATGTATTACTCGTGTCTACCTCTATTTTGTATCGTACATATTGATTGATCATTAATGCTTTCCATTGCACTATACTCTATTGTGCTAGTAATAAACAATTTATGCAATATTGATTGATTCAATCTACCCTAGTGTTGTGTTTCATATAAAGTCCCCTTGCCCTCTTCTTTCCCCCCTTCCCCTCCTTATTAAGGATCTACCACAAACAGCTTGGTGCCAGATACCTTCTGAGGTCTAGTGGAGTAACCTAGCTTGATAGGTCAGGGCTGTTTTGGTGACAAAAGGGGGACCTACTCAATATTAGGTGGGTGGTCATAAAAGATATGGCTGATTGGTGTGTATAGATAGAAATTTGAAGTAAGGGCTTGTTCACCTGTAGAGTGTCCTCAAAAGAACGATTTGCGTTCGGATCACTTTTCATAGGCGATATAACAGGCAGTGAGGTGGTGTTATATAGCCTCCTTAACCCTGTAAATGTAATTATCTGTCAACCTATCACAACGCTGAAAACTGAACAATGGCTTGGTAATGAAGGGGTATATATGGGCTGGAGCTAGGTGTCGTTTACCCCAGAAGACAGAGGACATCTACTGGCAGAAAGTAATTATTGCAAGGGACAGCTTTAGAGAGGCGTTGAGTATTGCAGCTAGACAAGCTCTATTTATTTATTTTTTTCTTAAATGAAACAAATAAAAATAAAAAAAAACTGCCTTGGTTTCTCCAGGATAGGAACGGATATGAAATCTTCCCACCAGGGCCACAAACAGAAATACAAACCAGACAGAGGAGACCCTCCCTAGTGAATAGGGGGCTTTTGCAGGTTTTTATTTCCCTGACTCACAACACATTAAAGAGGAAGTAAACCCCGGCCCACTTTTTCTATTTTTCAGTTATTCTGTTACCCAAAGGTTCTTGCAATGCTTATGACATATATATATTTTTTTAAAACGAGGCCCGCAAATACCTTTTGTCTAGCGTTTTCTTTCTCTATGTTTCTGGGTATAGCAATCGCCATTCTTACTCCTGTTCTTTGCTTCCCTTTCTGACGTCACTTCCGCCCTTACTAGGTCCCTGTTAGAAATCTCGCGCATGCGCCGTAGCGCTATAAACCAAGCCTCGATCTGGATTGCCGTTACCGCGGCAACCAATATACAAGGAAAGGGGGAGTCACAAGGGGGAGTATCAGGAAGAGATGGAAGGAGGTAAACAGCGCGAGACTTCTCCTCTGTGTCGGACAGAAGGGAAGTTCTCACACACTGCGTTCCGGAAATACTGTGAATGAAAACCCAGCAAGCATTACTTGCCGGTTTTAACGCTGTAATGTGCGCACGCGCGGTGACGCCATTAAAAACGAAATATGACATTTGGAAAGGAAATACAGCGGTGAGTACATTTACACAGGCAGCGATCAGGGTTTACAACCACTTTAATATCCAAACTGTCGATAAGCTTACCAAAGTGATGGTCTGTGAGTTATAGACAGCAAAGCAATCCCAGCATCCTTTGCAGCTTGGAAGATCTTGCCCTCCACGTCAATGCTTACAGCACTGGTACACTCGTCCAGCAGGGCGTATTTTGGTCTGGGGGGGGGGGGGAAATAACAGGATTGTTAGAAGGAGTTCTTATCAGAGATGACATTCCATTGACAGCTGACTCCTGTACTTGACTTATTAAGATTGCTGACCTTTTCACTACAGGCACTTCAGGTTAAGACAAACAATGAACTGCTTTCTAAGACTAAATCATATGACAGTATAGTGATCTTATTGATTACGCAAAAAAAAAAAAAAAAAAAGAAGGAAAAAAACACTGAACACAAATCAGGGCACATGTCACAATTACAGAATCATGTGATTATTTAAAGGATCTCTCACCGTCATGAACAAATTCGCCTTGAGTGCTCCATTTTGTGATCGAATAAATGGCTACCACTACTGGCGTTTCATGTCACTGGAGACTACTAGGGCTCGTTCACACTTGCTTGGGTCGCTAAAGAGCAATCTGCATTCAGATCACTCTTCGGAGAGCATTTGACAGGCGGTGAGGAGGTGTTGCTTTACCCCCTTGGAACCCTGCACTAGCGCACCGCAACTGCACGCGGTTGCAGAAAGGCCCCGTTCACTTGAAAGTGACATGGGGTAGAATTCCTGCCACGGCCATGAAACAACACATCATGGCCACAGCACGTGTACCCTCCAGCTTCTGAGGCCAGGGGCGCCGATAAGTGGTATCACAGGGTCTCCTGTAGGGGGCCCGGGCACACGGGGGGCCCGAACAGCAGGGGAAACGGTGCGGCGGAGAACAATTACAGAATGCTGCACTGTGTCTCTCCCTCCAGAAGCTGAAAGGGAGACCCCTGATATATCATCCAAGCACCCCCCGTCAATAGTGTTGTAAAATATATATATGTAAAAAAAAAAATTGAAAAAAAAGTTATATAAATTGTAAAAATGTAATTTGAAAAAATAATTGTAAAAAATTATAATTTTTGTAATTCAGGGGTCAGGTAGGCTGTACGGGGCCCCTTGATTTCTAACAGCAGCCCTGCCTGCAGCTTAAATGGGAGTGGTTGGAGGGGTGGGCTGTTAACAACTTGACTCAACAGCGGGGTCTTAGGCTCCGTTCACACTAGTGCGGCTTGGCACGTGACTTTGAAAACAAAGTCGCATGACAAGTCGCAGCCCATTGATTTCAATGGCACCCATGCAACTTAAATAGTGACTTTGAAAAGGTTCCTGTACTACTTTGAGTACCAGAGAGTGTAAAAACACACAAGAGGGCGCAACTCCTCGTGCATTACCACCATACAGTTATTAAAGTTCCAAAAGACAAATGGCTACTCACAAGCGACAATATACGACGTAATACATTGTATGGTGGTAATGCACGAGGAGTTGCGCCCTCTTGTCTGTGTTTTTACAGTTGACTGGAGATTTCCTGATCTGTGGAGGGCTGCACATAAAGAAGAATTGCGCACCTAAGTTACCTTTGGAGCACCTCGGATTGCGTGCTGGAGTTTTTTTTTAGTGACCAGTCGCATTAAAGTGTAAAGTCGCATCAAAGTCGCACTCAAAATCATACGACTGGAGTTGCACTAGTGTGAACGGAGCCTTGCCGCCCCTCAACTGCTAGTGTCAGCAAACTCTTATAAAGGGTCTGTCCTTTACAATCAGGTAGACAGTCAGTAGAAGGAATTGTGTCCCATCGTTGGTGTCAGTGGGAAGAATAGTGCCAAATTGTTAGTGTCAATGGAAGGTATAATACCCCATTATTGGTGTCAATGGGAGGAAAAGTGCCCCATTTTTGTGTCAGTGGGAGGATTTGTGCCCTATTGCTGCTGTCAGTGGGAAAAATAGTGTCCCATCATTGGTGTCAGTGGGAGGAATAGTGTCCCATCATTGGTGTCAGTGGGAGGAATAGTGTCCCATCATTGGTGTCAGTGGGAGGAATAGTGTCCCATCATTGGTGTCAGTGGGAGGAATAGTGTCCCATCATTGGAATCAGTGGAGGAATAGTGTCCCATCACTGGGGTGAGTGGAAAGAATAATGCCAGTCAGTGTCAGTGGATTATTGGTGTCAATGGGGGGGAGTGCCCCATTTTTGTGTCAGTGGGAGGAATTTTTTCCCATTGCTGGGGTCAGTGGGAGGAATAGTGTCACATTTCTGGGGTCAGTGGGAGGAATAGTGTCTGATTGCTGGGGTCAGTGGGAGGAATAGTGTCCCACTGCTGGGGTCAGTGGGAGGAATAGTGTCACATTGCTGGGGTCAGTGGGAGGAATAGTGTCTGATTGCTGGGGTCAGTGGGAGGAATAATGCCCAATTGTTTGTGTCAGTGGAAGGAATAGTGCCCCCATTCTAGGTGTCAGTGGGAGGAATAGTGCCCAATTGTTGGTGTCAGTGTAAAAAACAGTACCCCATTGTTGGTGTCAGTGGGAGAAATAGTGCCCCAAGGGCCAGATAAAGGCAAGTAAAGGACCGCATTGGGCCCACGGGCTGCAGTTCGGCGACCACTGGTCTATGCCAAAGGTGTGGCAGAGGCCTGTGGTGTGTCTCGGCATGTGTGGGGGATTTGGTACATGTGCAGACATGCTTTGGGTCTCTGCAAACTGCCCCCAGGAATGTGCAATATAGGCATTCCAGGAACAGTTTGTGAGATCTTACGCATGTGTACTTCCACTGCATGGTCTATGCTAGAGATATGGCAGAAGCCTGTGGCATATTTGGGCATGCACAGGGTATCTGAAGCAGGCATGCAAAAGGGTTTTCCAAAGAGCTGGCAGAGACTCGTCGCTTGTCTGCGTATTCACTGGATCTCTAGCAAGGATGGCGGCGACGGAGAAGAGGGGCAAAGAAAGTAAGGCAAAGTTGGACTCCATAATCAAATCAGTATGTACTGCCAGCTTTACGTGGATGGTGCTGCTTTTCAGTTAATATGACAGCAATTTCAATTATGCCAGTTTGGGCAATGGGCAGTTTTTTGGCTCACTCAGAAGTACGATAAAAAAAAAAAAAACTAACTTGTGATAAAACATGCGGGCCATTCCTACTCGCTGCTTCTCACCCCCGGAGAGAACATCTTTCCAGTCACTTACTGAGGCCCAACCTAGAAATAAACACAACATAGTCAGCAGAGAATGTCATATCTTCTTATACAAGGACTCAGCTTATAGTCATATTTATGGGTTTTTAATGCCAGAGCTGTTTTTTCATGGCACTGAACCTCATACCAGTCATTGTGAATGTAGATGCAGCTTAGAAAGAGCTCAGAGGAACCCCAAACTGATTTGAAATGCAACCAGATGGCCCCTAAAAGCACATTGCATTTGTTCATCTACACCGATACTTACCTAGTAGGGGAGGTCAGGACGTCAGGGGCATTGTCACCATTCCTATACTGTGAGTGCAGTGTGTGTGGTGATGCCTCCACAGGGGCTTGGTCCATGAATCCCTCCCGAGGGGTCTGGTCCATGAATCCCTCCCGAGGGGTCTGGTCCATGAATCCCTCCCGAGGGGTCTGGTCCATGAATGCCTCCCGAGGGGTCTGGTCCATGAATGCCTCCCGAGGGGTACGGTCCATGAATCCCTGCCGAGGGGGCCGGTCCGATTCCCCTTTGAGAGTATCTCACCAAAAATGACATTGTTGCAGGGGATGCCAAGAATCGGACTTGTATCTTAGTGCCGACTTCTGGGAAATCAGTAAACCAATCACACAAGCAGGAAATGACATATCTGGGGGGCATTCTGTATACCCATCTGTGTGCAGAACACCATCAGGTGGCTATATTGCATTTTACAGAAAATTACAGCGCTGCAGATTGAAAAGGAAAGATCATTTTTAAACACAATCAATTACAATTTGACTTAATTCGCAATTGTATACGCTATTCTTTTTTTTAGTGGAGTTACCCTTTAACTGAATGCCATTTTATGTGCACTGTTCACTGTCTATCATTAGCAACTGCCATTTTTTTCAAAAAGGCTACTTTAAAATAATTGTAATCCTTTGTTCATCCTGTTTTAACACACCAATGATCTTCTGTAGCCTCTTCTCTTCATACACTTCAGCGATGGAGGCCTGTCATATGTCAGGACGGGTTTCCTCATTAGGACTTCAAATGGACTGTGCCAATATCATTTGTGTCCAAGTAGCCAATAGTGTTGTCTCCTCTTTCATGTGACAACGCAGGGGCATAACCAGGACATGGCGAAACGAAACGCGTTGGATACTTGGCCTGCCTGCCATTCATCTACTGTCATGCACATGGGTCTTCTTCATGATGACCTTTCCTTTGACAGGACATGGGGACAGAGCATTGTCACCCTACATGAGGATGGAAGGACCTTCATGGCAAGACCACTAGCTATTATTTTAATCAAAACTAGAGACTTAAACAGAACGAAAATAACATTTATTTATAATATAAAGCCTATATGAAAATGTTGTGATTGGGTTTACAGGATTAATACAGAATGGGGTGGTGTTCTGTTATCATCCCTGGTACATAAACTGCACGAGCCCTTTTCTGATGTGGCCGTAGTAAGAAGATTGCATCCCTTATATAACCCCAAGGCTGGAATATGGACAGGCGGCCGAGGTTAAGAAGATGATAGCGGTATTCAAGGCTAGATTAGAAAGGATCATGCATAATCCCCCTCTGCTCACGTGGGGACAGTAAACCTCCATGACCTAAGCATAGTCATGTGCAAACACATTTATTTTTATATCTCCACTCCGGCCGATTCCACTCTTGTCTGACCATATTTTATATCGGAAGCTGGTCAAATATACTGTACACTATATTATCAAAAGTATTGAGAAGCCTACCTTTACACGCACATGAACTTTAATGGCATCCCAGTCTTAGTCCGTAGGGTTCAATATTGGGTTGTCCCACCCTTTGCAGCTATAACAGCTTCAACTCTTCTGGGAAGGCTGTCCACAAGGTTTAGGAGGGTGTCTATGGGAATGTTTGACCATTCTTCCAGAAGCACATTTGTGAGGTCAGGCACTGATGTTGGACGAGAAGGCCTGGCTCGCAGTCTCTGCTCTAATTGACTGGCCTGCACAGAGTCCTGACTTCAACCCGATAGAACACCTTTGGGATGAATTAGAGCGGAGACTACGAGCCAGGCCTTCTTGTCCAACATCAGTGCCTGACCTCACAAATGCACTTCTGGAGGAATAGTCAAACATTCCCATAGACACACCCCTAAACCTTGTGGACAGCCTTCCCAGAAGAGTTGAAGCTGTTATAGCTGCAAAGGGTGGGACAACCCAATATTGAACCCTACGGAGTAAGACTGGGACGCCATTAAAAGTTCATGTGCATGTAAAGGCAGGTGCCCCAATACTTTTGGTAATATAGTGTATAGAGATAATAAGATGCCAAGCAGATTCCCATCCAGGAGAAGGTGGCCAGGTCTTTGGAGAAATTGTCTTTGGTCTGGTTTTTGGGTGGTAGGAGACACTTGGCGGTGCCAGTATAGTATCCATAAATGATCCACCTGTAACCCGATTGACCATATTCCCCATTTCCACTCCAATACCACTATTCCAATAGTTTAGGCTATTGGCAAAATGCATCCAATAGTGGCCATATGATTCAATAAATGACCGCCTCCCTTCCTTTCCAATCGATCTCTCCCAAAAGAAATAATCAATCTATAGTCGACATTCCAATCAATCAATATAGCACACATGGCTAAATGGATATCAATAGTTAGAGAGGAACTTCAGCTGCTAATTTTTAAAATCCGGTACTTACCAGTGACTGGGGTCCACTGCGGTCTTCCTGCAGCTGGTTCTTCTAACCACGATCTCCAGTAGAGACTAGGTTTGCAGGTTTGTGGTGCTGTATCTTGGATACAGGAGCTGGCTGTGGCTTCCTGTGGATACACAGCTAGCTCCCCACTTTCATACACAAGCTCGCGCATCGCTTAGCAAATGGCCCTGCAGCCTCCTGAGACATGTTATGTGTCCCAGGAGGCGGGGAGAGGGCGGAGCAAGGTATGCCTAGGCTAGGCGTGCGAAAGTGGGAGCGCGTCATGATCAAAAAATCCCCCACAATGCCCTTCCAGACCCCTGCAGGGCCCCGTTAGCTTGCTGCAGAGCCTCCAGCCATCACAGTGCCCCCAATAGTGTCCCACAGTGCCCCCCAGTCCTCGTAGAGCCCTCCGGTCTCCCACAATGCCCCTGTGAAAACCACCAGCTCTCTTCAGAAACACATCCACTACAGGGCCACCGGTTGTAGAGTCCCCTAAAGTCACCCGGAACCTTCATCCCCCAAAGTGACACCCAATCATATCCAGAGCCTTACATGATTTCAAAACATATTATATATTCCCATACTTTTATTGTACAAGTATTACTTTATGTTTACTGCTGGGGCACAGAAAGGGTTGGAAGAATTTACTGGGCCCTGGTCTCAAGTTAAGAAACGCTGGAATATATACTTGGATAGAAATTTTTCTTTTTTTTTTATAAACCAAGTTTAGTGTCACTTTAAGGCCCCTTTCACATGAGCGATCCGATCAGGTGGATCTGATTGGACGGTCCATGTATCCCTATGGACTGGCAAGTGTAAACCGACTTGAGTCCATTTCCAGGGGTGTCCAGATTTGATGAAGTGAACATGCTTGAGGGCCGACCATTAAGCCTGACATTCTTTGAACCACTAAAATTCGGTCTAATGCCGCGTACACACGATCATTTTTCCCGTCGGGAAAAATTACATTTTTTTTTTTTTTTAACAAGAAAAACAACCGTGTGTGGGCTTTTTGTCATTTTTCCCCGACGGGAAAAACGGCATTAATCACGACGAGAAAAATTAGAACATGCTCTAATTTTTCTCGTCGTGATTCCCGTCGTTTTTTTTCCGTGGCAGTTTTCCCATAGGGAAGCCTACATAGTCGTTTTTCTCGCCCAAAAAAAAAAATGTTGGAAAAACGGACGTGTGTAAGGAACCAAGCCGTTCCCTCGTTTTTCCCATCGATTTTCTCGATGGTGTTTTCACCGTCGGGAAAATCGATCGTGTGTACGTGGCATAAGTGTGTTCATCCGAGCACTGTACACTGCCCAACAAGAATTCTCTTGCTTTTGTGGCTGTGTGTGGTGAAGAGATGAGCTCGGGCCTGTTATTTGGGTATATATATATAATCTTTTGTGGCCCAATGAATCCCAGAGCGACGCTCAGGACTAAGGATGAGCTTGAGCGTGTTATTTGGATATACCGTATTTATCGGCGTATAACACACACCTTCAATTTAAGAGGGAAGTTTCAGGGGAAATTTTTTTTTTTAAATGAAAAACTGTGAAGCCCATCTGCAGCCTCACCAGTGACACAAATGCAGGCTTCACCAGTGCCCCGAATGCAGCCTCACCAGTGCCCCAAATGCAGCCTCACCAGTGCCCCCAAATGCAGCCTCACCAGTGCCCCCAAATGCAGCCTCACCAGTGCCCCCAAATGCAGCCTCACCAGTGCCCCCAAATGCAGCCTCACCAGTGCCCCAAATGCAGCCTCACCAGTGCCCCAAATGCAGCCTCACCAGTGCCCCAAATGCAGCCTCACCAGTGCCCCAAATGCAGCCTCACCAGTGCCCCAAATGCAGCCTCACCAGTGCCCCAAATGCAGCCTCACCAGTGCCCCAAATGCAGCCTCACCGAATGCAGCCTCACCAGTGCCCCGAATGTAGGCCTCACCAGTGCCACGAATGTAGGCCTCACCAGTGCCACGAATGTAGGCCTCACCAGTGCCACGAATGTAGGCCTCACCAGTGCCACGAATGTAGGCCTCACCAGTGCCACGAATGTAGGCCTCACCAGTGCCACGAATGTAGGCCTCACCAGTGCCACGAATGTAGGCCTCACCAGTGCCACGAATGCAGCCTCACCAGTGCCACGAATGCAGCCTCACCAGTGCCACGAATGCAGCCTCACCAGTGCCACGAATGCAGCCTGATCCATGCCACGAATGCAGCCTGATCCATGCCACGAATGCAGCCTGATCCATGCCACGAATGCAGCCTCGAAAGGGGCGGGGGGGGGGGGGGGCGGGACGAGCGCCGACAGATTACATACAAGAGAATCTCTGCTTTACTCAGCGGCCTCTTTAATACAAAGTCCCGCCTCCTATGATAGACAGAACAGTCGTCCAATGGCAGCCCAGGAGACAGCACTTCCCATTACAGACACCACCGAGTAAACAGGAGATCCTCCTGTATGCAATCTGACGGCACGCATCCCGCCCCCTCCGAGGCAGCGCAGATAAATACGATATACATCTTTTGTGGCCCCCGCCGCGCTCAGCGATTTGTTGGGGGCTACAAAAATAGGATTTTTGTACTCACCGTAAAATCCTTTTCTCTGACATCCATGGACTGACACGGCGTCTCTTATTCACTGTACACGTGGGTTATGTCCCTGCTTGCAGGAGAAGACCTAGGCAGAATGTGAGATGTTATAAATACATTCTAAAAGCCAGAGTTGAACAGCCCCACCCAGGGGGCGGTCCCTCCGGACATAACCCACCCCCTGCAGTCAGCAGACCTCAGTTCGTAACAAAGCAGTACAAACTTTAAAAAGGAAGGGTGGGTGCCGCGTCAGTCCATGGATGTCAGAGAAAAGGATTTTACGGTGAGTACAAAAATCCTATTTTCTCCTATCATCCATGGACTGACACGGCGTCTCTTATTCACTGTACACGTGGGATGTCCCAAAGCAGTGTCAAGAGGGATGGGAGCAGTATAAATGGAAAAAACAAAAACTTCACTCCAAAACAAGGCAGAGCTCCTCAACGGAGGAGTTGCAACTCTAAACAGTGGCCTGCAACACCTTGCGGTCGAAGGGAGCATCCAAAGATGCAGCCACATCAACCCTATAAAACTTAGAAAAGGTATGAACAGACGACCAGGTCGCCGCCTTGCACACTTGTGCAACCGACGCTTGATGTCGGAAAGCCCAGGAAGCACCAATGGCCCTGGTGGAATGCGCCGTGCCTGGAAAGGGAGGTGCCGCCCCTTGAGAGCATAGGCTTGAATGACGGTTTGTCTGATCCACCTAGAAATGGTGGCAGACGAAGCCGCTTGGCCCTGCTTCGGACCAGAGGCAGTCACAAACAGTGAGTCAGACTTCCGAATAAAATGCAGTAGCAGACAGGTTCACCCGCAAGGCTCGTACCACATCCAATGTGTGAAGCACAAACTCTCTGGGATGCGATGGGTGAAGACACAAGGACGGGAGGACAATGTCCTCATTTAGGTGAAAGGCCAAGACCACCTTTGGCAAAAAAGAAGGTCGCGGACGCAACACCACCCTATCCTTATGGATGACCCAATATGGCGACATGCAGGACAAAGCCGCCAACTCAGACACTCGTCTAACAGAAGTAATTGCCACTAAATGGGCCACTTTCTGAAACAAAGTCAAGAGGGGAATATCCCTGATATTCTCAAAAGGAGGTTCCTGGAGAACCAAGAGTATCAATTCAATTCCCACGGGGGGAGAGGAGGCTTGACAGGAGGGAGCACATGGCGAACCCCCTGCACAGAGGTGCTAACCAAGGAATGACCCGCTAGTGGTCGCTGAAAGAAGACGGCCAAGGCCGGAATCTGACCCTTAATGGTACTCAAAGCGAGCTTTTGGGCCACTCCATGCTGCAGGAAACGCAAAATTCTAGGGACGAAATACGTCCGAGGACGTCAGTCCAGCTCTTCGCACATGGCGATGTAAGCTTTCCAGGTACGGTGATAGATCATTCTGGAGGAAGACTTCCGTGCCCTTAATATGGTCGAAATGACCGAGCCCGAGAGACCTCGGTCTCTCAACACCTGACTTTCAACAGCCATGCCGTTAAAGCCAGAGACTGTAAAGCAGGATGAAATATAGGACCTTGAGACAGAAGGTCCTCCCTTATTGGCAACCGCCAGGGAACGTCCGCGACAAGACGTACCAGATCGGCGTACCAGTGACGCCAAGGCCAATCCGGAGCAATGAGGATCACCGGAATTCCCTCGGTCGCCACCATGCGCAGCAGGCGAGGGAGCAACTGCAGCAGAGGATAAAACGTATATCAGGTGATAATGACCCTATGGGGCCACTAACGCATCCAAGGCATCCGCCAAGGATCCCTGGATCTGGCCACAAACCTCGAAACCTTGCGATTGAGTCGAGAGGCCATCAGGTCCACATCCGACGTGCCCCATCGTCGGCAAAGGAGTTGAAATACCTCCGGGTGCAAGGACCACTCTCCCTGGTCCAGCGTCTGGCGAATCAAATAGTCCGCCAGCCAATTGTCTATGCCCGGAATGTAAAAGGCCAACAGAGCCGGCACGCTTCTTTTAGCCCCCTTCAGGGTACGGGCGACCTCGGAAGCCGCAGCTGAGCTCTGAGTCCCCCCTTAATGGTTGACATACGCCACCGCCGTGACGTTGTCCGACTGGATCCAAATGGAGCGATACTGAAATCTCTCAGACCACGAGGAGAAGCACAGTCTGATGACCCGTATTTCCAGAACATTGATTGGAAAAAGGGCTTCGTCTGGAGTCCAAAGCCCTTGGGCTGACAGGACTCCCCAGACTCCACCCCAGCCAGTCAGGCTCGCGTCCATCGTCAACACCGTCCATTGGTCGGGGAGGAACGACTTCCCGGACCGAAGAGCCGGGGACCCCAACCACCATGTCAGGGACGCCCTGACCAGGTGACTCACCTGGATTGGAAGATCCAAAGACAATGGGGATTTGTCCCAAGAGAACAAGATCTCCTTTTGCAATGCCCTGGTGTGTGATTGGGCATACGGAACGGCCTCGAAAGAGCCCACCATGAGTCCCAGGACTATCATGCAAAAACGGAGTGACGACCATTTTCGGGATGTCAGCACCTGTACTGCAGACTGAAGTATCAGTAACTTCCCTGGAGGTAGGAATACCTTTGCCTCCAAGGAGTCCAGAATCAGCCCTAGATACTCCAGACGCTGAGTCGGGACCAGGACTGACTCCTGAATGTTCAGGAGCCACCCGAAGTCCCTGAGGGTCCGACTGACGATAGTCACACTGTCTTCTAATTCTGAGCCACTTTCTGCTCTTAGAAGAAGATCGTCCAGATAGCCCACGACAGCGATGCCTCGCCGTCTCAGCAAGGCTAGAACGGGCGCAAGCACCTTGGTGAAAACCGCGGTGCCAAGGCTAGGCCGAAGGAAGAGCTACAAATTGATAGTGGACTTCGCCGATCGCAAAAACTTCTGGTGACTTGCGCAGATCGGAACATGCCAGTAGGCGTCCTTGATGACCAAGGCCGCCAGAAAATCCCCTTGACGGAGTGTATCGATCACCGTGCGAGTGGATTCCATGCGGAACTTTGCACCTTCACGCAGGCATTCAGGACCTTGAGGTCCAGGATAGGCCAAACCCCGTCCTTTTTTGGGACGACAAACGGATTCGAGTAGAATCCCTGAAACCTCTCCTGTGACGGAACCGGCACAATCACTCCGGACCTGATCAAATCCTGAATAGCCCCCATAGGGCTGCCCGACGGGCAGGAAGGAGAGGAAGATTCGAGGGAAGAATCTGTCTGGGACCAGGAACGGAACTCTATCCTGTAACCATCAAATATTCAGAGCTAGGGTCCTGAGCGGTAGTGGCTAGGCCCATATCTGAATCAGCGCACACCCCCCTTTTTTTTTTTTATGGAAATAAAGTGGGGGAGAGGGGCTTTTTTGCTCCCTTGCGCTCACACACTGCTTCCCTCCTGGTCAGAAATGATTCCAGGACTGTCGACAACTGGTCCATAGGGACCGCCGGTGCTGGAGCACTGCCTGTTGCCTCAAACATGTAAGGGGAAGCTGTGACACTGACTCCATATTGCCCCTCTGAGACTCCTCAGATAAAAAAAGTCCACCCACATGCTGTGCTGACTGAGGAGGGGGCGCCCAGGGGACTCACCAGACCGGACCAGGACCGCTCAGATACGTCTGTCTCTACCGCGCTGTGTAGCGCGAGTGAGCTGTGAGGAGATTGTGAGGAGATTCGCGCTGTTTACAGCTGCGATAGAGGCCAAATTAGTGCTGAAAAGCGTGCGGGCTACAAGAGGGACTATTTACCTGTCCCCTGAGGGACCCACTGGTGCGTTTCTGACAGACCTATCACAGAGTAGTACTGCGTAGCTGTCGGCCCGGTCCACCGCGAGAGAAACAGTCCGTCAGGTACTGTTCAATCTTGAGAGGACCGCGGGAGCATGAAAGCAACCCGGCCACCCCTGGAGTCATGGGGTATGTCGTGAACTGAGTCTCAAGCACACAAGGCGAGGATCAGCACACTCGATGGTCGGACAGGGAAGACTACGAGGATACCAGTGTACCCAACCTGTTGCCCAGCCGACAGTTGATTGAAGGTCTCAAAAATAAAATAATAAAATTCCCAAAGGAATAAAAATTAAAAGTAAAATCTTCCAGGAGACTGGCTCCTGAGAGAGCCACGTCTTCTCCTTCTGCTAGGCAGAAAAAAACTGAGGTTTGCTGACTACAGGGGGTAGGTTATGTCTGGAGGGACTGCCCCCTGGGCGGGGCTGTTCAACTCTGGCTTTTAGAATGCATGTATAACGTCTCACATTCTGCCTAGGTCTTCTCCTGCAAGCAGGGACATAACCCACGTGTACAGTGAATAAGAGACACTGTGTCAGTCCATGGATAAGAGAAAGATATATATATCCAAATTACCAGTGGGGCCATTTGAAACCGGAACGCGGGCAGAAATTGGCCCGCTGGCTGGATTTTGGACTAGTTTACACCCACCTACCTCCAATCCGATGTGGGTTGCTAAAAACAAAAGGGAAGGGATCTGTGCCCCTCCATCTAGGCAGATAGGATTGGAGAGAGTCAGGTGTAAACAGACAGCTGGTCTATATACTCCTGGCCATCCATAAAGCAGAGTGGACTGTGTCTGTGTCCGCTTTGCAAAAACTTAGCAGACATGGATGTGCCATCCACCCAACTCTGCTCAGCACGGGATCAATGGACAGATCCCTTGCTGAGCAAAGCGAATTCTGCCCCACGTGAAAGGGGCCTTACAGAACAAAAGAAAGGAAATAGGACAAGTTCACTATTAAAGTGGATGTAAACCCCAATTTTTTATTTATTTTTTGCTGTCACAATGTAGAGTATAAGATTTCCTATCATTTTTGCCAGGTCTTGCCACAAAGAGTTAATCCAGCTCTGAGTAATCCTCTTTTATTGTTCAGTGAGATAAAACGGACAAACAGAAAAAAATCTTTGTCTGTTCCGCCCCCTTGCTTTGAGTGACAGGTTATTTACATATCTCGTACACTAGCTTTAGACAGGCATTATTTTTAATTCCCACCCCCCACTCCTTTTCTGAAGTCATGTGGTTACTTTTCTGGATTTTGACTGGATGTTAGTGATCATAGCACAGGAGAAAATGCATGTTGACAAGGGGAGTGTAGAGGTGGGCGGGGAGTCTACTGACATCACGACTCCACCCACCGAGCTCCAGACAACAGATCCACCCACAGAATCTGCAGTTTTTCAGTTCTTATAACAGACAGAGGGGGAGACATTTGACAGATAAGGATACATGCAGGAGGCATCTATATCCTTATAGATCAGCACTATGGCAGTAGTTTAGAAAGGATGAGAGTGGGTTTACATCCACTTTAAGGTTTGCATACACTGTAATAAAAAAAACATCCAGTAGAGGGTGACAGATGACAGGTTATTGTGTACAGAGTGCATCCTCACCTCCTTCTCTCGGCACCAGGTAGTTCAGGTTCACTATATGCAGTATGGCTTCCAAGTCATTGTCTGTGAAGTCTTTGACCCTCATGTCATCCGCGGTGTCAGGGTAAATCACCTGATCGCGGAGGGTGCCCACGGACATGTAAGGCCTGAAAAAGCAAAGGAAATGTGTTACTCGGCTTAGTAAATAGGTGAACGAGCCATTTGCTCACCAAATCTCACATCATAAAAGCAACACATTGAAAGGAAAGGGAACTAAAGTCAGAGACTGACTTATGAACAAATCACAGGGAGGCACTATATACCTGACATACTTCTCTCATCAACATGAATACCCACAATGGTGTATCTTAGACATCACGTATGATGTTAAAGTAAATCTTTCATTAACCACTTCCTATACGGGCCAATTCTGGCACTTCGCTCCTACATGTAAAAATCATAATTTTTTTCGAGAAAATTACCCCCAAACATTATATATAGTTTTTTTTTAAGCAGAGACCCTAGGGAATAAAATGGCGGTCGTTGCAACTTTTTACGTCACATGGTATTTGCGCAGCAATTTTTTCATGAAAAAAAACAAACAGTAAAGTTAGCCCAATTTTTTGGTATAATGTGAAAGATGATGTTACGCCAAGTAAATAGATACCTAGCATGTTACGCTTTAAAATTGCGCACGCTCGTGGAATGGCGACAAACTTTGGTACTTAAAAATCTCCATAGGCAACGCTTTAAATGTTTTTTACAGGATACCTGTTTAGAGTTACAGAGGCGGTCTTGGGCTAGAATTGTTGCTCTCGCTCTAACAAACGTGGCAATAGCTTAGATGTGTGATTTAAACACCGTTTACATATGTGGGCGCGACTTACGTATGCGTTCGCTTCTTTTGCACGAGCACGCGGGGACAGGGGCGCTTTAAATTATTTATTTTATTCTTCATTTTACTTTTAATTTTTTTAATTTTTCTCTTTTTTTTTTTTTTTCTTTTGATCACTTTTATTCCTATTACAAGGAATGTAAACATCCCTTGTAATAGGAATGTGTGTGACAGGTCCTCTTTATGGAGACATGTGGGGTCAAAAAGACCCCACATCTCTCCTTCAGGCTGGAAAGGCCAAGATCAAAAAAATAAATAAACTCTTGGGCCTTTCCAGCCGTGTGTTTACTTCCTCCGGCCTGGACATGACGTCATAACGTTGCGCCTGGGCGTCCGAGGGTCATTGAGATGACTGGGAAATCTCGATAGTTAACTTTTAGCGGCAACCGATTAGTTCTCCGGCTTGCCCATCACAGGGGCGAGCCGGGAGAAGCGCTGGAGGGTCACGGGACACATACACACATCCCTTCCCGCCGCCTGTAAGAAGGATCAAGTGGCTGAACTGCCATTATGATCGTTCTTACGGTGCTCAGAATCGCCGTCTGAAAAAGATGAAATCTGGATGATGCCTGCAGCTGTACCCATCATTCAGATATCCCCACTGAAAGTCCAGGACGTCATATGTTGGCCTATGGGCGGGAAGTGGTTAACTAAAGCACTGTATATCAAACAACTGCCATTTATTTTAAACGCAGCTAAATGCGGCGCCAGATTACGGCGCTGTCTACAGCTGTGTGCCTGGGCCTATAGAATAATATACAGCTGCGTTCAGATCCGTAAGAAAAAAAAAAAAAAGTGTGCATTATGGATCTGAAGATACGTGCATGAGCTCTGCTGAGCAGGTGAGAATAGGTAAGGACGCATTTATCTTATGAATGACTGCAGTGGCCGTTCATAGAGTTATCAAGTAGAAAACGTTTTTTCTCCACTAGCACAATTTTTCCTAAAATCATCTTTGTTATAGAAACACATTATAAATGTCTTTTTACTAATTTCACTTTTTTTTATAATCATCATAATCTGAACAGCTATCAAACATAATGCTTTGGTGGTGCACTGCCATCTAGTGGCAAAAGCATGCAGTGCAGCAGCCACAACTGGAAAATCTATAAGCTTGAAGTGCATAACCATTGTCAAACATTTCACCTTTCATCCATTTAAGGCGGCCTTTTTTAAGTTCTATAAGACCCCTTTCACACTGAGGTGTCTTTCAGGTGTTTTAGTGCTAGAAATAGTCTCTAAATAGTGCCTGAAAACTGCCTCCCATTCATTTCAGTGCGTCTTTTCACACTTGGGCGGTGCGCTTTCGGGACATTAGGAAAAGTCCTGCAAGCATCATCTTTAACCACTTCCACACCGGGCTTTTTGTACCACTTCAATACTGGGCCTATTCTGGCACTTCTCTCCTACATGTACAAATCATCATTCTTTTGCTAGAAAATGACTCAGAACCCCCAAACATTATATATGTTTTTTTAGCAGACACCCTAGGAAATAAAATGACGGTCATTGCAACTTTTTTTCTTGCACGATATTTGCGCAATAATTTTTCAAACGCCTTTTTAAAAAAAAAAATGGTTTCATGAATTAAAAAATAACAAAACAGTAAAGTTAGCCCAATTTTGGGGGAAAATATAAAAGATGATGTTACGCCGAGTAAATAGATACCCAACATGTCACGCTTTAAAATTGCGCACACTCATGGAATGGCGCCAAACTTCGGTACTTAAAAATCTCCATAGGCGACGCTTTAATTTTTTTTACAGGTTACCAGGTTAGAATTACAGAGGAGATCTAGTGCTAGAATTGTTGCACACGCTCTAATGCACGCGGCGATACCTCACATATGTGGTTTGAATGGCGTTTACATATGTGGGCGACTTGCGTGTGCATTCGCTTCTGATCGTGAGCTACCGGGGACAGGGGCGTTTTAATTTTTTTTTATTATTATTTATTTATTTTTTTACAATTATTTTACTTTTTTTTTGATCACTTTTATTCCTATTATAAGGAATGTAAACATCCCTTGTAATAGGAATGTGTGTGACAGGTCCTCTTTATGGAGAGATGCGGGGTCAATAAGACCCCCATCTCTCCTCCAGGCTGGAAAGCATGAGATCAGTGAAAAAAATTTCACTGATCTCATACTTACAGCCGCAATGGCGGCTTTGTTTACATTTGAGGCCCGGGCGTGACGTCATCACATTGCGCCTGGGCCTCCGACGATCATAGAGATGACTGGTGACCATCTGGTCACCAGTCATCTCTATGCTCATCACGTGACCCACCAACGACGCCGGAAGATTCGCTCCAGGTCCCCGATCGCACGGGAGAGCCCGGAGAAGCACAGGATGGCGGCGGGAGGGGGGGGGGATATGTCCCCTCCCGCCGCCTATAAGAACGATCAAGCGGCGGAACCGCCGCTATGATCGTTCTTATGGTGCACAGAATCGCCGGCAGAACAAAAGGATATCTGAATGATGCCTCTAGCTGCACCCATCATTCAGATATCCCCCTACAAAGCCGAGGACGTCATATGACGTCCACCCAGGATGGGAGATCCCATCTGTGGACGTCATTTGACTATGGCTGGGTAGGGAAGTGGTTAAGGTGGTTTGGGAGCACTGTATTTAGCGCTCCCAAAACGCCCTGCCCATTGAAATTAATGGGCAGTGCTTCCAAAGCACCTGAAAAGCGTTTCGGAAGCACCGCAACACGGGTGCTTTCAACCCCTTCTTTGGGGTTAAAAGCACCCTGCTAGCGGCCGAAAAGCGCCGCTTAAACATCGGTAAAGCACCGCTACAGCAAGCAGCGTTTTAATGCCAATGCGGGCGCTTCCCCAGTGTGAAAGGGGTCTAAGAAAAAACAATACCCACACTCAAGCACAGGTGAGCTTTTTGTAGCTAGGAACAGGTTGCTCTGAGGTGTATCCACACTCCATTAGAAGAACTAGTAGTAGAATCAAGCCGACTCTTTCTCATCCATAAGTCTGGGTTCACACATACAGGTCCATCTCATAAAATTATTATATCATAAAAAAGTTTATTTATTTCAGTAATTCAATTCAAAAAGTGAACCTCATATATTTTATATAGATGCGTTACTCACAGAGTGATATATTTCAAGCATTTCTTTCATTTAATTTTGAGGATTATGGCTTACAGCTAGTAAAAACCCCAAATTCAGTATCTCAGAAAACTAGGATATTACATAAGACCAACAAAAAAAAAGGATTTTTATTACAGAAATGTTGGCTTAGTGAAAAGCCTGCCCATATACAGTATAGTATGCACTCAATACTTGGTTGGGGCTCCTTTTGCATGAATTACGTCATAAATGCGGCATGGCATGAAGGCGATCAGCCTGTGGCACTGCTGAGGTGTTATGGAAGCCCAGGTTCCTTTGATAGCGGCCTTCAGCTCATCTGTGTGGTTGGGTCTGGTGTCTCTCATCTTCCTCTTAATGATACTCCACAGATTCTCTATGGCAGCCATTCTCAACCAGGGTTCCTCCAGAGGTTGCTAGAGGTTCCTTGAGCTGTGGCTGATGTACCACATCTTTGATGGTGCCTTCAGAGTTTAAGGTTCTGTATCACTTAGCAAAGCCAGCAGCATGACAACAAAAATCTTTTTAGTTGTCTTTAAGGGTGGCATTCTGAGCACCACTTTAAGGGGGACATTCTTCCACCAGTATAAGGGGCATTGTTCCTATTGACCCCTGATGAATTGGTTTTAGTAAGGATTCCTCGAGACCTGAAAATTATTTTTAGGGTTCCTCTAGGGTTAAAAGGTTGAGAAAGCCTGCTCTATGGGGTTTAGGTCAGGTGAGTTTGCTGGCCAATCAAGCACAGTTATACCATGATAACGTGACCAGGTATTGGTACTTTGGGCAGTGTGGGAGGTGCCAAGTCCTGCTGGAAAATGAAATCAGCATCTCCGTAAAGCAGATCAGAAGAGGGAAGTATTAAGAGCTCTAGAATTTCCTGGTAGAGCTGCACTGACTTTGGACTTGATAAAACACAGAGGACCAACACTAGCAGATGACATGGCTCCCCAAATCATCACGGACTGTGGAAAATTTTGCATTTCATTTGAAAATTAAGGTCCCAGAGTCTGGAGGAAGAAAACTGGTCAGAGAGGCTGCCAAGAGGCCTACACAGCAACATTAAAGGAGCTGCAGGAATATCTGGCAAGTGTTGGCTTTGTGGTGACAACAATCTCCCGTATTCTTCATATGTCTGGGCTATGAGGTAGACTGGCAAGACGGAAGCCTTTTCTTACGAAGAAAAGCATCCAAGCCCGGCTAAATTCTGCAAAAACACATCTGAAGTCTCCCAAAAACAAGAGAGGGGGGGGGGGGGGGGAGTGTTATGGTCTGATGAAACCTAGGTTGAACTTTTTGGCCATAATTCCAAAAGATATGTTTGGCGCAAAAACAACACTGCACATCACCAAAAGAACACCATACCCACTGTGAAGCATGGCGGTGGCAGCAGCATGCTTTGGGGATGTTTTTTTTTCAGCTGGAACAGGGGCCTTAGTCAAGGTAGAGAGAATTATGAACAGTTCCCAATAACAGTCAATATATGTACAAAACTTTCAGGCTTCTGCTGAAAAGCTGAACATGAAGAGGATCTTCATCTTTCAGCATGACAACGACCCAAAGCATACATCTAAATCAACATAGGAATGGCTTCACCAGAAGAAGATTAAAGTTAAAGCCCAGACCTGAATCCCATTGAAAATCTGTGGGGTGATCTGAAGAGGGCTGTGCACAGGAGATGCCCTCACAATCTGACAGATTTGAAGTGTTTTTGCAAAGAAGAGTGGGCAAATATTGCCAAGTCAAGATGTGCTGTGCTGATAGACTCTTACCCAAAAAGACTGCAATAACATCAAAAGGTGCTTCAACAAAGTAACCACTAGCTGACCAGCTCACGCACATTTACGGCGGCAGGTTGGCTCGTTCCCACTAATCGCCATACCTGAATGTCGGCTCCTTTAAGAGCCATAGGAGGAGCGTGCCCGCTGCACGGCGAGGGACCCGATGCGTGTGGCCTGCGGCTGTGATTTCCGCCGGCCACCCGCGATCGCAGGCTCGAGAGCCAGAATGGGGATCTGTGTATGTAAAACACACAAATCCCCGTTCTGACAGAGGAGAGACAGATCTGCAGTTCCTAATATTTAGGAACAGCGATCTGTCTCTTCCTCCAGTCAGTCCCCTCCCCCCACGGTTAGAAACACTCATGGGGAAACACATTTAACCGCTTGATTGCCCCCTAGTGTTAACCCCTTCCCTGCCAGTGACATTTATACAGTAATCAGTGGCTATTTTTAGCTCTGATCGCTGTATAAATGACAATGGTCCCAAAAAAGTGTCAAAAGTGTCCGATCTGTCCGCCGCAATATCGCAGTTGCACTAAAAAACGCAGATTGCCGTCATCACTAGTAAAAAAAAAAAAAAAAAAAATAATAATAATAATAAAAATGCCATAAAATCTATCCCCTATTTTGTAGACGCTATAACTTTTGCGCAAACCAATCAATAAATATTGCGATTTATTTTACCAAAAATATGTAGAAGAATATATATATCGGCCTAAACTTATGAAAAAATGTGCTTAAAAAAAGAAATAAAAAAAATCGAGGATTTGTATTATCTTTTTTTGTTTATAGCCCAAAAAATAAAAACCGCAGAGGTGATCAAATACCACCAAAAGAAAATAGGATTTTTTACTTACCGTAAAATCCTTTTCTCTGAGTCAATGGACCGACACAGCTTCTCTATTGACAAAGTGGGTATTATCCGTTCATTAGGAGTGACTAGGCAGAAAACTTGTAAAAAGTGTTGCATCACACCTTCTACAGTACCGCCCAGGGGGCGGACCCTCTGGGTATATCCCCTCAGTCTGCATCTTGCAGATCAGTTTGTCAAAAAGCAGTACAAACTTAAAAAGGAGGGGTGGGTGCTGTGTCGGTCCATGGACTCAGAGAAAAGGATTTTACGGTGAGTAAAAAATCCTATTTACTCTTTCGTCCATGGACCGACACAGCTTCTCTATTGACAAAGTGGGACGTCCCAAAGCAGTGTCAGAGAAAAAAACAAGGGGTGGTAACAGCATTAAAACTTCACCCCAAAACAAAACAGAGCTCCTCCAAGGAGGAGTTGCAACTCTTAACGGCCGCCTGCAATATCCTGCGGCCGAAGGAAGCATCCGAAGATGAACACACCTTAACTTGTAAAGTTTAGTGAAAGTGAACGGACGAGCAGGTCGCCGCCTTACACACCTGGTGAAAACAGATGCTTGATGCTCTCAGAACTCGGACAGCGTCCAAAATATCAACGTCGTTTCCTTTAGGATTCGACGGATGAAGACACAAGGATGACAGTACAATGTCTTCCTTGATGGAAGGTCGAACGACCTTAGGAAGAAGAAGGCTGCGGAATCAGCACCATCTATCCTTGTGGAAGATCAGATAAGGACCCTTGCATGACAAGGCTGCCGGCTCAGAAAACCGTCTTACTGACGCAACACCCAGAGGCATCTATTGCCCTGGTCGAATGCGCCGTAATGGAGGCACCTGACCCTTCATGGCGTAAGCCTGATCACAATCTGTCGGATCCACCTAGAGAGGGTGGCCGACGAGACCGCCGGGCCCTACTGGGGACCCGCCACTGAAAAAAAAATAAACAGTGAGCCTGGATTCTGGAACGGAGCAGTACCAGACAAGCATTCTCTCAGAGTTTGGACCACGCCCAAGAAATGCAACGTCGTCTCCTTAGGATTCGACGTATGAGGACACAAGGATGGCAGTACAATGTCTTCCTTGAGATGGAAAGTCGAACACGACCTCTAGGAAGAAATAAGGCTGCGGCAGCAGCACCACCTTATCCTTGTAGAAGATCAGATAGGGAGGCTTGTATGACAAGGCTGCCCGCTCAGAAACCCATCTTAACTGGCATAACAGCCACCAAAGGGACCACCTTCTTGGAAGTTGTCAACAAGAGAATCTCTCTGATGTTCTCAAATGGTGGTTTCTGAGACACTTAGAGGCCATGCCCTTGAAGCCATCGACTGCAGACAGGATGGCATATGGGACCCTGCAGCAGGTCCTCTCGTAGTGGTAGATGCCAAAAGGACGTCTGCTACACAAGCCCCACAAAAGGTAGTGGAGGGTGGACCGGAGGGGTCGCCTGCCGAACCCACTGTACAAACGTTCTCACTAGTGAGTGAGCCACCAGGGGTCGTTGAAAAGACAGCCAGGGCAGATACCTGCCCCCTAATTGTACTTAACAGTAGAATTTTTGGCCCGTTCCCTGCTGTTCAGGACTCTGGAATCCAATAAGTACGTGGATGCCACCTCATTTCCTCACAAATGGATGTGTAGGTCTTCCAAGTGCGCCAGTAAATCTTCCCAGGGGATGATTTCCGAGCACTACTCATGGAGAAGATCACTGAGTCTGACAGGTCCCGGTCTCTTAGCACCTGGCTCTCAAGCCATGCCCTCAAGCCAGTGACTGTAAAACAGGATGGTGTCTGGACCTTGCGACAGCAGGTCCTTCCTTAGCGGTAGCTGCCAAAAGGCGTCTGCTACCAGACGCACTAGATCGGCGTACCAAGGACGCCGAAGCCAATTCAGAGCAATTGGGACCATTGTAATCCTCTATGCCTCCAATCTGTGAAGCAGATGAGGAAGGAGTTTCCGAGGAGGAAAGGCATAGATTAGTCGGTACTGACTCCACAGTGCCATCAACGCATCTGTCGTGTTTGCCCATGGGTCTCTTGACCTGGCCACAAACCTCAATACCTTCCGATTGAATCGAGAAGTCAGGTGATATACACGACTGGCGTGCTTCCCCTCTGGTAAGGGAGCCCCTTAGGAGGTGAGCGACCTCTGATGCTGCAGCAGAGCTGCTTGCTCCTCCTTGATTGACCTACGCCACGACTGTGGTGTTTGTCCGACTGGACGCCCTTGTAGCCTCTGAGACCATGTGGAGAGGCAAAGCCGGATCGCCCGGATTTCAGGCCAATGATCTGCAATGGGATTCCTCCGGAGTCCAGCGACCCAGGTTGACTGAGCTCTTCAGACTCTTCTGCAACCGGGAAGACAGGCGTCCGCCGTGACCACTATCCAGTAAAAGGAAGGAACAACTTCCCAGACAGAATGCCAGTGAAGTCGGCCACCAACTAGGGAGGTCCTGATTAGGTGGCTCACCCGGATTTGATAATCCAGGGATGAAGGGCACTTGACCCTTCAGGAAAGTTACCTTCTGTAACACTCGCATGTGAAATAGTGCCTATGGTACTGCCTCGAAAGAGGCTACCATGAGGCCCAGGACTCGCCTCAAAAGTGGCGTGCCAACCCCTCTTGGGATGTCAACTGCCGCACCGCAGCCCGAAGGGTCTGCAACTTTCCCCTAGGGGGAAAAAAAAAAAAACTTACGCCTCTGAGGAGTCCAGAATCAACTCTAGACACACTAGGAGTTGGGACGATACCAATACTGACTTCTGAGTGTTCAGCACCCAACCAAGTATCAGAGGGTCTGACAGGTATAGACCCGCTCACTTCTAAATTTAAGTTTGATGTGACCCTCAGAAGAAGATCGTCCAAGTTGCCCGCGATAGCGATGCCACGCTGTCTTAGTAGGGCCAGAATCGTGGCAAGCACCCTGGTGAACACTCTTGGTGCTGATGCCAGGCCAAAGGAGGGAGCCACCATGGTAGTGGTCTTCCCCGGCCGCCAAAACAGACATCTCTGATGCCTGGTGCATATGGAGACCAACAGCATGCGTCCTTGATGATCAAGGATACCGGAAATCCCCTGGATGGAGGGCAGCGCCAACAGAGCGAGCCAACTCAAAGCCAAACTCAAACTCAAAGTTCAAAGCCATTGTATCTAATTTTTAGGGACTCATTAATGACAGGAATAGTACCACTGGATTGGCGCAGGGCCAATGTGGTGCCTATATTTAAAAAGGGAACAAAGTCTTTACCAAGTAACTATAGACCTGTTAGTTTAACTTCCATAGTTGGGAAGATGCTGGAGAGATTAATAAAAGACCACATAGATGAGTTCTTGCTGGGAAAAAACTATTTAAGCAACAGACAACATGGATTCATGAAAGACAGAAGTTGTCAGACAAACCTGATTTCTTTTTATGAAGAGGTAAGTAAGACCTTGGACAGAGGGGTGGCGGTGGACGTGGTATACTTGGATTTTGCAAAAGCGTTTGATACAGTTTCGCACACACAGCTCATGTGTAAGGTAAAGTCTACAGGATTGGAAATATCAGTTTGTAAATGGATAGAAAACTGGCTAAAAGACAGAATTCAGAGAGTAGTGGTTAATGATTCTTACTCTGAATGGTCTAAGGTTATCAGTGGTGTACCCCAAGGTTCAGTGCTGGGACCCTTACTTTTTAATATCTTTATAAATGATATAGGGTCTGGGATGAAAAGTAACATTTCTGTCTTTGCAGATGACACCAAGCTATGCAGTGGAATAACGTCCTTACAGGATGTCTCCAATTTACAAGCCGACCTCAATGCTCTGTCTAATTGGGCGACTATGTGGCAGATGAGGTTTAATGTTGATAAATGTAAAGTTATGCACTTGGGGGCTAAGAATATGCATGCATCATACATACTAGGGGGAGTACAACTGGGGGGATCCGTAGTGGAGAAGGATCTGGGGGTTTTGGTAGATCATAAGCTCAATAATGGCATGCAATGCCAAGCTGCGGTTTCCAAAGCGAGCAAAGTCCTTTCTTGTATTAAGAGAGGTATGGTCTCCAGAGAGAGAAATATCATTTTGCCCCCCTGTACAAATCATTAGTAAGACCTCATCTGGAATATGCAGTTCAGTTTTGGGCACCAGTTCTCAAAAAGGATATTGGGGAACTGGAGAAAGTGCAGAGAAGGGCAACCAAACTGATAAGAGACATGGAGGAGCTCAGCTATGAGGAAAGATTAGAGGAACTGAATTTATTCTCTCTTGAGAAGAGGAGAATAAGGGGGGATATGATCAACATGTACAAATATATATGGGGTCCATATAGTGAACTTGGTGTTGAGTTATTCACTTTACGGTCAACACAAAGGACAAGGGGGCACTCTTTACGTTGTGAACTTTTGGGGATTATAGCTCCATGGGACTAAGTGCATAAACCGTTGACTTTTAAACAGAAAGGCTTTTATTTGTGAATAAAGCAAAAATAACGCTCAATTCAGCACACAGAAAAGTATAAACTAAAGTCCACTTATCTTCCAGCATAAATCAAAAGTCCTGCTTGTCTTCAGCACAAAAATAAACCAAAGGAAAGACACATACAGTTTTGTAGAGGAACTTCCAGAGCCCTTGCTGAATCTTTCCAAGCTCCCAGCAAACAGGCAGCTCCTCTCCACAGGTGCAATCCTCATACTCCTTCCACACACCTCTAGCATCACTTCCTGTTTTATGAGCTGTCTTCCTGGAAGCCCTTAACCCCCTGTGTGCTGACTCCCAGTGGTCAGGAGTGGAGGCTCTATCCCACCCGAATGTCACTTTAGAGCCTCCGAAATTCCGGGCCCCAAATACCTCTCTATTAAGACAAAGAGGACTGCAAGCCAGTCCTCTCTGGACTATTTATTTTGCCATAAATTCCTCACCCATTGGGTGACCTCCTGAACACTATTACCACTCGTTAAAGGGACCATAACCCAAATATTGGTGCTACATAGCACCCGTCCAGGACCCAACCTTGGCGTCCTGTACAACATCTAGAAGAAAAAAGATTTCATCTCCAAATGCAGAAAGGTTTCTTCACAGTAAGAGCTGTGAAAATGTGGAATAGACTCCCTGCAGAGGTGGTTCTGGCCAGCTCAGTAGATTGCTTTAAGAAAGGCCTGGATTCTTTCCTAAATGTACATAATATAACTGAGTACTAACATTTATAGGTAAAGTTGATCCAGGGTAAATCCGATTGCCTCTCGGGGGATCAGGAAGGAATTTTTTCCGCTGCCTGTGTCAGTCTGATACTCATCAGCGTTCCCTGTGTGAAATGCACCCTAGAGGCCGGAGACTATAGCAAAATGGCCGCCAAGCGGCTGTATGGAAGCATGTGGGCTCTAAGAAAATGGCCGCCGAGCCGAATATAGAGGCAAAAGCGGCCGCGGACCACAAAAAGATGGCCGCCGAGTGGCGGTCTATACATACAGCGTGAATCCTAGGAAACATGGCTGCCGAACAGTCGATAGAGGCAAAAGCGGGTGTGACCACAAGAAAATGGCCGCCAAGCGGCTATATATACATATAGGCGCCGAACCACAAGAAAATGGCCCCTGGGCAGTCACTAGAGGCCGAAACAGGCATAGACCACCGCAAAATGGCCACCGACAGCATGGAGGGGGAACAACACACACAGGTAAGCAGAAATTACATTCTTTTAAATGATAGCTACAGCCAGCCCCGCTCCAGATGGAACCCCTTAGGTGACCCCCAGCACCCAGCAACCTTAGCTCAGAGCCCAGGGAGGAGGGAAGGCAGGGAGAGAGGCAGTGGTGTATTTGGGTTTTGTGCTGCCCTAGGCCTGACTAAACTCGTGCAGCCCCTAATTTAAATATGACCCACCCCTTCCTGTCAAGGTCACACCTCTTCCTGTTTAAGTTCTGCCCTGAAATTTTCCAGTGGGGACACTAGTTCTGAGGGCCTTGGGGGGGGATTCCCTTAATCTGCAGAGATTTCCTCTCACTTCCTGATTGGCTATGGGGCAGGAAATGAAAGGAAATGAACGGATACAAAAAAAAAATGAACAGGGGCTATAATCATCCCTTACTCTATCCAAAATAGAAAAGAAAGTTTTTCCTATAATTCTACGTTAAGCACAAATGTCTGCTAAATATATGGAGGACTAAGAGGATATAACCATGCCAGCGGTGCAACACAAAACATATAGCGAGGAGCCTCGTGCGAGACATGAATAGACAGCCGTGCCGGGATTCCTGTAGCATAGCCGCTATCTGCAAGGCAAGCAAAGACGTACGCTCCAGATGATGTCAGAGTGACGAAACGCGTAGGGCGAAGTCAATCACACGTCTTTGCATCACTCCCGGTTCTAAGTTCGCAAACAGGATTCTGAACTGCGTTATTGTCAGCATTACATGCTTTAACGAAATATATCAAATGCGAGTAACATTTCCACATTGTTTTAAAAGGAATAAAAAGTTTTAATAGTATTACACTATTGGGCGTCCTTTTTCTCCTTCACATGTAAAACGGTTACAAAAAAACATCCCAGATTGGCCATCTCCCAGGGTGCTACACAGTGGCTAATACTGTGAAAGCTGTATACCCCAGGCGGGGGAGAAATATCTGGTGAGTGCAGTCACAATAGGAGCATGGATAAGCCACACATGTTGTGATCACTCTTTGAAGAGGCCAAGGAGTTTTGTGCACCAAGCACCAAACACTTTTTTGTCTGAGCACTTTTATCACAGAATCAAGATTTTGTTTTACCGCATTTTATCAATCGAATTGTGTTTGTATGCACAAAAGTTTTTCTGCACAATAGGTTTGTGCATGAATATTTATATTTACACACTCTGCTTGAGGTATATTTTTAGATGTGTTTGTTTTTATATTGTGTAGCTTTTCATTTTTAGATAAAATTATAAAGATTTATTTAGTACCATAATCACACTTTATTATTTTTAGGAGGAGCTTCCGGGTCCTCCCAGACCACACAGCAAGCACGAGTCACTTTACCACTTTAGTTATTATAGCACTTATCAGATAAAAGAAGAGCGCCATATCTACTTCACTTTCCTACTCATTCATCTTACTCCACCTAGGTGGTAGTAAATTGTAGTGGCAGCAGTTCTCTGTTTTTCCTTATATTTAGCTGCTTAGTACTTCCTCTGCGCGGAATCAAATACAACCTTTCCACAGTGATGAAGGTATGTGGTCCAGGCAGTGAGCAAAGGAAGGATTGGGGGCAGGAACAAATAAATCCATCTGTTTATTTTATTTCTGTTGATTGCTGATGAGAAAAATAAAGATTCTTTAATCTGTACAACGGACACAAGCAAAGGATTGCAGGAGATACCTACTATCTACCTGCCAGGTATAGGTGACCATGTCATTGTCCCTTGTGTCTGCACCACCCCTATCATACCGGCAGCAGTGCTTTATGGGGGTGCCAGACCGATTTGTCTTGCTGCCCAGTCCACCTTATAATACTGGCACTGCACTGAAAGTGTAGCGCAAGCCGGCGGGGACTTTTTTCATGCTGCCCCCCTGCAAAGTGCTGCCCTTGGCCTGGGCCTTGTTGGCCTAGGCCAAGATACAGCATTGGAGAGAGGGGAGAAAGGGGCCACAACCACTTACTTGGTCTCTCCAGGAATGTCCAGCCAAGTCACCCTGCCGAAGCAGGGGAGCTACTTACCCTTTCTGCATGTATCATGCTGGAAGACATTCCAAAACAGATCATCATCCACGCACGGAAGGTGACTGTCGGCCAGGCATGCTGTGATTGGACCCAAGGGAACGATCATATGCATGTTCTGTAGTGCTAGCTCACCAGGCAGGCTGCTGCGACTCGGCCGTAAGGTCAGCCGAAGCGGAGCGGTCCGATGCAAGCCTTGAAGCATGAGCTCACCGGACAGGCTACTGCGATTCGGCCATAAGGTCAGCCGAAGCAGGCCCTGGAGCGTAGCTTGGCCACCCGTAGAGCGACGGGCATGTCGTGGAAAACCCAGCGCATAGCTAGGGTCGGCACACGCTCGATGGCCGAAACTGGGAGGGGGGGGGGGACTACAAGGATCGAGGATCCAGCCTGTCACCCAGTCGGCAGTTGATCGAAGATCGCAGGAAACAACAAGTAAAAATGTAGAAAAAATTATTTTTCCCCCGGACCAAATGGGCCCGAAGGGAGCCATGTCCTACTCCTTGCTAGACAGAAAAAAAACTGATCTGCGAGATGCAGAGTGAGGGGATATACCCAGAGGGTCCGCCCCCTGGGCGGTACTGTAGAGGGTGTGATGCAACACTTTTTACAAGTTCTGCCTAGTCACTCCTAATTAACGGATAATACCCACTTTGTCAATAGAGAAGCTGTGTCGGTCCATGGACGAAAGAGTAAGCTCTATTTGTGGGGAAAAAAGGGACGTCAATTTTTGTTTGGGTACAGCGTCGCACGACCGCGCAATTGTCAGTTAAAGCGACGCAGTGCCGTATCGTTAAAGTGGTTAATTAAGGGTCTACAGACTTATGCAACCAAAGTATTATTTTTTTACTTCCCTCCACCTAAAAGATTTCAGTTTGTTGTTCAACTGAGTTGTACAGTTTATATGTCATAATAAAAAGGTGGAAAAAGTTCTGAAAGGATTTATCTTAGTCTCATTTTTTTCACATCACAGAATCCTGACATTTTAACAGGGGTGTGTAGACTTTTTATATACACTGTACATAGTGGTCAATCTAAATTAATGAGGGGAATAAAGAACCATTGATCAGTTATAACTACAAGTAAATGGTAAAGTGTTATTATTAATAATATTAAAAAACAAAAAACAAAAATTCGGAAAATATTTCACCTTTGTGGTATGTAAAACATATGCTGGGGTGGGGGCTTATAAAGGACCCCGCTGTATGCCGGCCACAGACCTCCCAAGATCCGGAAGAGAGAGCTTTTCCCGCAGCCATTGGGCCCTGTGATAAGCAGGTGCATCCCCTCCTCCACCTGTAACAAAATGAATGTGTCTCAATGAAAGTAAAATGGCAATGACCATACCAGTACTAATATACTTCATTATATCTGTTAAGGCTGAACTCCGGGCGCAAAATAGTGCATTTAAATATATTCTGCAATAGCCCGATAAATCTACTGGGTGTGCACCAAATGCTTTTGCAATGCCAGATACTACCTTGTAAAATAACTGACATCATCATTGTGCTGTACACAGCCTGTGCAGAAAGCCGAGCTGTGGGAAGGGCCAATTTAGGCTCCACCCACTACAGGAAACTACAGAAGGGGCGGAGACAAGACCAGTCACCCTGCACAAGGAGAGAGAGCAGCAGTGAGCGGTCTTTATTACAAGAAGGAAAAATCTCACACTGGATTACTGCACAGATCTGAAAGAAATACACAAAACACACCGAGATTCAAAGAAAAATACACATGATGAATGGAATTTAGAAGAAAAAACAAAGCAAATCAGCTTTAAAGATGAGCTCCATTTAGATTTAAAGCACTCTGTGATGAACCCAGAAGTGACAGGCATTTTATCACTTCCCGGTTCAGAGGTGTCATTCTCCCCAGCTACCGTAGCTGAATAAGCAGCTAATCAAGCACAACCTGCGCTTGATTAGCTACACGGAGGGCAAGGGAGACATTGGAGGTCTAATAAATATTTTAAAGCGGAGTTCCGGACACAATTTATTATTATTGTTTTTTTAATAGATCCGAGCATACAGTAATTCATTAATAAATAAAAAAACTATTATACAAGGTTAATAGTGGATGCTTCTAAAATATAAAATTTAATACTCACTAGTTTGTCCCTCCTGTTGTGGCCGTTGCCATCATGAGTGTGGGCATGTGAAACCCAATCGATAAGTCTTCCGGGATAAGCGTTGGAGAGGTGCATGCTGGGTAACCAGCATGCAGCTCTCGATCTCGCGCATTCGCGATTCACCAGCGCCGACGGTTTCTAAAGTTGCCAATACAACGGGCGGCAACGGAGGAAGGTCCCGCCCCATTGTTATGGCAACATAGATAAACACATCCCAACATGGCAAAACTGGCACTGTGATCCGCCTTAAATCGTGTCCTTTCCTGTCAGGAAATAATGTGATTTTTGATCACAGTACTGCCCAGACTCCTGGGAAATGAGCGAAGGGGAGGGAGGAAGTGACGAGGAGCTCCGCAAACCAGGAAGTGGCAGATTAGGAGGACTACATAGCAACAGGGCGTTTCTGGTAAGTCTAAAAATAATATTCCGCCAAATGTTTCTTTATAGGTTTAAAGGAGTCTGATTACGGAAAAGTCTTCATAAAGAGGATCCGTCACCTGCCCATGCTAATCCATAGGGCAGTGGTTCTCAACCTCAGTCCTCAAGTACCCCCAACAGGCCATGTTTTGGGAATTTCTTTTAGATAAAAGAGCTGTGCAAAATATCAAGCCATTGACTCTGATTTAAAGCACTTGTGCAAGATGAAGGAAAACCTGCAAACATGGCCTGTTGGGCGTACTTGAGGACTGAGGTTGAGAACCTCTGCTATAGGGGGGCCTGTGAGCCCCTTGTGATAGCAATACAGTTAAATAAAATAAAAAGTGTTAAAAAACTGAACTATAATATAATTAACAAAAAAAACATAAAAAATTATAAGGAACCCCGATGCCCCACACACACACACCAAAATGCAAATGCAGATTTTACCATGCGTGTAAAAGATTACAAAATTGCCTCGGACGCAAAGTGGTTAAAAACAGAAACATAATTGCTTTGAACGAAAATAGTTTCATTGCTTCTGCTCTAGTTGTACAAACACGCATTGTTTATTCCACCATCTGTAAGAAGCTGCATTGAATAGATCAAAGGAACTTGTGTTGCCGGTCAATTGCCACAAATTGCTTCTAATTCGATCACCAGTTAGTTCCCCTTGTAAGATCATTTAATAGCCATGGCCATTGCTGCTCCACTGATGGAGATAAGCTTCAACGAAACACGTTCAACGTCCAACAACAGCATCCTGCAATGGCACAGCTACTGACTGAGGCCACTGTGGAGTAGGAAGTGGAAGATAAAGTGAGAGGCGCTTGTGCTCCAACGCTGGCATGCGGTCCACACCTTAGTTCCACTCCAACCTAGCCACCTACACTGGAGGTTCTGCAGTGGTCCCTGGTTACAAGTCTTCCCCTTTTTATAAATTAAAGGAGAACTGATAAGCTATGCCAGTGGGCCTTTGTTTTACAGTTCTGGAAGAAACAAAAGCCAATCAATGCTAGTCCTTTTGCTGGTGACCCAAGGTTCTCAGAACACCATGTCTTACTCTATTTGAATTAATGGCCCAAGAATTACTGACTCTGCTCACTGTGCTACACTGAAACATGCATGAGGTCCCTCAACACCTAACTATAACCATCTCTACCCTCTGCTACAAGCAGGACATGACTCCCCTGCTCGGGTTCAGGGTCCGACTTCTACCACTCACCACCACCATACACCTTACTGTTCCGGTTCCACAGCATCTCCTCTTTACACCATGCTCCTGGCCCAATTCCAACCTGTGCTCAACTCTACTTGGCCTCCCCCACACTCCTCTTGGCCCTCTTAGTTTCCCAGATAACCTGAGGTGCCAGCCTTACCTATACTCACCACCTCACTGTTCCGGCTCCATAGTGATTCCTCTCTCCACCGTATTCCTGGAAACATTCTAAACCTCTGCTTATTCCTCATGGCTTCCCCTCACGCTTCCTGGCCAACCCTCATGCCTCTTGGCCAACCCTCACACCCCATGGCAAGCCCTCAGTTTCCTAGATACTCTCAGGTGCCACCCTTACCTACACTCACCACCACCAACCACGTCACTGTTCCTGCTCCACAGCCATTCCTCTCTCCACCGTGTTCCTGGCCCTATTCTAACCTCTGCTCACTCCTCTTGCCCAACCCTCACACCTCCTGGCCAACCCCTCACACCTCCTGGCCAACCCCTCACCTACACTGCTCCTGGCCATTCTCTTCTAGCCTTCCCAAGTCCCTACTCATGCAAAAGTTGTGTTAGAAGTGCTGGATCCAAAAGGGGGAAGAAAAAAAAAATACTTCGCTTCACAGGACAAGATCTCGAGCTTTTCAGCAACTTGGGAGGCGTGGATCACGTTCAAAAACTCCCAATCATACCAGGATTTGTTACAACATGAAATGTAATTCCTTATCAAGGCACAAGGTGATCTCAGATGGTTAACCCTGGGATCCCGGAGGACCCTGTTGATGTAGACAGCAAACAGTGGACGGAGGGGGTAGCAGGTGGGACCCCAATCCCCCCCCCCCTCCTCTGTCAATCCCCACTTTTTCTTCCACTCACCCCTCCCCTCTTCCCCCTCTTACTTTTTCTGCTCTCTTATCTTCTTTGTTATCTGAGCACTTTATGGTCGGGGACCTGGAGGTTAAAGCCAACTGTTTGGGCCGGTCCTAAACTCCAAGTTGCTGTTCCAGAAAGTCAAAATTGGGTAATACAGGACTGATACGAATGGGCCCCCTCAGGTGGTTCGGATGGTCTCGGAGAGGGTTAGTAGGCTAATTTGAGCCAAGACACATGATTAATGAGAAGCCAATACACTCTCGGACGTTGCATATTGTTTGTAATGTTATAGTGTTCCTTATAGTTCTAGCTCATCTTCTAGGCAATTTTGATGTCAGCAACCTGTTAGCCACTGTTGGGCTTATCATGTATGGAACCTGTATCCCAGTTTGACGGATTTCGCTGTATATTTCATGGAAAACTCTAATAAAATCTTTTTGGGAAAAAAAACATGCTTGATCTCCAATTAAAGGAAAGTAGCTCTCTGTTATGCAGGGTATCCCTGAGGATTCTTGGGAAAGGTGAGAGCATATAAAGATGAGAGAGCGCTAAAGGTTGGTTCAAGTCCAGTTAAAGTGTAAGTAAACCCCCCCATCATTTTCAGCCAAGGAAGCTGCCATCTTTGCCTCTGTTTAATCTACAATTGCCATGATGCTGCACATGTGATCAGTTATGACACCAGCCATTGGATGGTTTGAAAGTTTGGTTAAGAGCACAGCCAATGGGAGTGTTATATTTCCGGCATGTGCCGGAAATGAAACAGTTTTATGAATGGGTTTACTTCCACTTTAAAGTTGATTAATCTTGATAAAACACCAAGAGGCAAAATCAAGGTGTTTTGGGGGATCAAGGCTCTTCTTCAAAAGAGCCTGCAACCTGGCTGTAATAGAAGCCTATACTGGACACACAATTGTAAGGCCATGCAAGTTATAAAGACAGCAAGGTAATCTCAATCTAACATCCCAGCTTACGGACACAGATGAAGGGGGAGCCTTGAGCTTCTAAAACATGTTGACTTTGTCTTCTGACTTTTTACTAAGATTAAGCTCGGAGGACTAAAAATGATTGCAGTGGAGAGGCACCCACCAACAAGCTGGTTAAGTACAGAAGCAAGTCACCCTGGCGGATAACACAGACTCCGCACCTGAGCCCAAGTACTAATCAGTGTTTACCAGAGCTCCTAACGGTGGAGATGAGTTTTGCTGTGTGTTAGTACCAAGTCATGGTCCTCAGGAGGAGAGCAAGCCGTTGTCCAGTAGTAGATATACCAGGTAGGGATCAAGCAGAAGTGTAGTCGGTAAACAAGCCAAAAGGTCAGTAACGAGGGGTTTTAGTTTGGGATCAAGCAGAAACGTAGTCAGTAAACAGGCCAAAGGTCGGTAACAAGTGTTCCCAGGTTGGGATCAAGCAAAAGTGTAGTCAAGGAAAAAGCCAAAGGCGGCAACGAGTGGTAGCAAAGATATGGACAGCAGCAGGAGAGACAAGAGCGAAATATTTGCTGGAGAGAGCACAATAATTTGGCAAACAAAGTGCAGAGACGTGGCTTAAATCAGGAAGTTCATGAGAGAAGCAAAGAGTTCAAGGTTCAAGAAAAACAGGGTTTAGGGCAAGGTTATATAAGGAACTGTCCAGGGAGCGGTCTAGCATCCCAGGTGGCTTAGCAAAAAGAGACATTGCGATACACAGCAGAGGTCGCAGGTTCAAACCCGGATTCTGACACTTTTACTGACTTGAACCAACTTGTGGTGTTCTCAGCTCCTTCCACTGTCCGTGAAGAGGACATGTAACATCTCCTTCTAATGTAGCACAAGGCAACTGTCATGGATTTGCTGAATTTTTGCAATATTGCCTGGGCATCATAAGCATTTCATCCTGCAGCTCCAAAAAAGACTGAGAACATCTTGGTGGCCAACAACTACCATATCATCCATAAATGAGAATGACTTCCTTGAAAACTTTGACAGGATCCCTTTAAGTCAAATAATAAATGTTTTACATGACCTGTATAGCCCACATGAACTTCTACCTATTAAAACTATATGTTGGTATACAAAGACTTGTGTAAACGAGGACCAAGGTCACGGCTGTTGTACCAGGGAGAGACCTACTCTACATTATTAAGGAGCATTGCCAACATGGCCTTGGTCTTTGGACATTGACTTTTCTCTCCCTCCTATCACTGGTGATAACAAGTCCAACACTTATCAAACATAAACTGTGTCTTTAGAGATTATACTGTAAATCCAGAGCCCAGGTGATTATAAATACTGTGTCCCATTTTATGAATTGAAGGAAATCAATCTTCGCCGCTAACAAAGTCAATTACATGTAGAATGGAAGGCCTGATTAGCAGGGTGTAATCTGTTTATCTAGATTTCAGGAAGAGTTATTGCGGAGAATGGTTTAAGTGGCCGTGATCACCACGCTAACGATATTAAATAGAGGAAAGGTGAAAGCTGCGGTAATTCTGGGTCATGGCAGGCTGTTTAGAAATGATCAAAGGCTTTTCCAGGACCTACCCGAATATTAAGGCTCGCCACTACAACGTCTCCTGTCGGGGTGACTATGGGGATATTTTCACAGATGATTCCATTCTCCACGTCCACCACTCGCCCTGGTAAAAGAAGCAGACAATAAAAATCAACCATTAAATAAGCTTTTTTTTGTGTGCCAATAGTTGTTCATTTTTTGTGTCCATAGTTTACTCTTTTTTGTGCCCATATGATGGGGCACTATTCCTTCCAATGATGGGGCACTATTCCTTCCAATGATGGGGCACTATTCCCCCCCCACTAATACCAATGAAGGGGCACTATTCCTCCAACTGATAACAATGATGGGGCACTATTTCTCCCACTGACACCAGTGATGGGGCACTATTCCTCCCACTGACACCAGTGATGGGGCACTATGCTTCCCACTGATACCAACGATAGGGCGCTATTCCTCCCACAGACATCAACAATGGGGCACTCTTCCTCCCACTGACACCAATGATGGGACATTATTCCTTCCAATAATACCAACGATGGGGCACTATTCCTTCCAATGATAGGCCACTATTCTTCCCACCGATTCCAATGATGAGGCACTATTCCTCCCCACTGACATCAATGATGGGGCACTATCCCTTCCACTGACACCAATGATGGGGCACTATCCCTTCCACTGACATCAATGATGGGGCACTATTCCTCTCACTAACACCAATGATGGGCCATACTTCCTTTCAGTTATATAAACATTGGAAAACGAATCCTCCCACTGACATGAAAGATAGAGCACTACTCCTCCCACTAATACCAACGATGGGGCACTATCCCTCCCACTGACACCAATGATGGGGCACTATCCCTCCCACTGACACCAATGATGGGGCACTATCCCTCCCACTGACACCAATGATGGGGCACTATCCCTCCCACTGACACCAATGAAGGGGCACTATCCCTCCCACTGACACCAATGAAGGGGGCACTATCCCTCCCACTGACACCAATGAAGGGGGCACTATCCCTCCCACTGACACCAATGAAGGGGGCACTATCCCTCCCACTGACACCAATGATGGGGCACTATCCCTCCCACTGACACCAATGAAGGGGGCACTATCCCTCCCACTGACACCAATGAAGGGGGCACTATCCCTCCCACTGACACCAATGAAGGGGGCACTATCCCTCCCACTGACACCAATGAAGGGGGCACTATCCCTCCCACTGACACCAATGAAGGGGGCACTATCCCTCCCACTGACACCAATGAAGGGGGCACTATACCTCCCACTGACACCAATGAAGGGGGCACTATCCCTCCCACTGACACCAATGAAGGGGGCACTATCCCTCCCACTGACACCAATGATAGGGCACTATCCCTCCCACTGACACCAATGATGGGGCACTATCCCTCCCACTGACACCAATGATGGGGCACTATCCCTCCCACTGACACCAATGATGGGGCACTATCCCTCCCCACTGACACCAATGATGGGGCACTATCCCTCCCCACTATGCAATTTTTTACTCCCACTGACCACCAAGCCTGAGCCATTTTCTACTCCCACTGGCCCTCCGAAAGTCTCTAGGACAATTAACTGGACCTTTTTTTTTTAAAGTTTGGAGACCCCCTCCTTTAAATAATTGATATTTGGTATAAAAGGGTGGAGAAAAAACAAACTATCCATGAGCTTCAATCAGCACCTTGTCCCTGGATGAGGGCCTCTTAAAAGCTCAAGTTTCACAAATGCCACTTGAGTGAGAAGAACCCATACTACTTGTCAGGTCTGGAAGTTGAAAATAATTCAGATAACGGGAGTGGAAGGGTCCTTACTGTCCACAAAAGGTATTTAAAGGACCACTATAGGGAAAGCTCTGTATTCTGGTAAGTGATGGGGGTACATACCTGGAATGACGGCACTCAGTATATGAATTCCTTGTATGTATTCCTCATGGGTTTATTTATATTTTTTCCCTCTTACATGCTGGCTAAAGTGAGTTTTTTTTCTTCATCTCAATTAAGGGCATGTGCGTTCCGTTGCGTTTACATGCATTTTTTATGCATGTTAGAGGTGTTCCATACAGAAAAAAAAATGCAGAATGTTCTACTTTTGATGACTGCACTGGTGTAAACTAGGGCCATTGAGATACATGGAAAATGCTGTGTATGCACATTAAAAGTATGAACCAGCCCTTACACCCAGCCACCATATGCATCCATAGACAGCAGAGCTTTCTGAGCTGGGAGCACGCCCACTGCAAGCTCCCACCACAGTGACCAAGCTGTCAAAAGACAGCTCCCGATCATGTGATCGCTGTGATAGTCAAAAAAAGTGGTCAAGTGATCAGCTGGTGCTTCCTATCTTCCAGGTGTAAAGACCCCCCTTAAAGGGACACCAAGGCTGAGCAGTAATGGGTTCAGTGGGAGGAATAGCGCCCCATTATATGTGTCAGTGGGAGGAATGGTGCCCTAAATTAAAGCCAGTGGGAGCAATAGTGCCCCATCATTGAAATAGTGCCCCATTGTTTGTGTCAGTGGGAAGATGGTGCGTTTGGGAGGAATAGTGCCCCATTATTGGTGTCAGTGGCGGAATACTGGCCCATCATTGGCATCATTGGGGGGGAATTGTGCCCCATCATTGGTGTCAGTGGAGGGGGGGGAGAATACTGGCCCATCAATGGTGTCATTGGGAGGATTAGCACTCCATTGCCGGTATCAGTGGGAGGAATAGTGCTCCATTGCCGGTAGCAGTGGGAGGAATATCGCTCCATTGCCGGTATCAGTGGGAGGAATATATCGCTCCATTGCAGGTATCAGTGGGAGGAATATCGCTCCATTGCCGGTATCAGTGGGAGGAACAGCGCTCCATTGCCGGTATCAGTGGGAGGAACAGCGCTCCATTGCCGGTATCAGTGGGAGGAACAGCGCTCCATTGCCGGTATCAGTGGGAGGAACAGCGCTCCATTGCCGGTATCAGTGGGAGGAACAGCGCTCCATTGCCGGTATCAGTGGGAGGAACAGCGCTCCATTGCCGGTATCAGTGGGAGGAACAGCGCTCCATTGCCGGTATCAGTGGGAGGAACAGCGCTCCATTGCCGGTATCAGTGGGAGGAACAGCGCTCCATTGCCGGTATCAGTGGGAGGAATAGCGCTCCATTGCCGGTATCAGTGGGAGGAATAGCGCTCCATTGCAGGTATCAGTGGGAGGAATATCGCTCCATTGCCGGTATCAGTGGGAGGAATAGCGCTCCATTGCCGGTATCAGTGGGAGGAATAGCGCTCCATTGCAGGTATCAGTGGGAGGAATATCGCTCCATTGCCGGTATCAGTGGGAGGAATAGCGCTCCATTGCCGGTATCAGTGGGAGGAACAGCGCTCCATTGCCGGTATCAGTGGGAGGAACAGCGCTCCATTGCCGGTATCAGTGGGAGGAACAGCGCTCCATTGCCGGTATCAGTGGGAGGAATAGCGCTCCATTGCCGGTATCAGTGGGAAGAATAGCGCTCCATTGCCGGTATCAGTGGGAAGAATAGCGCTCCATTGCCGGTATCAGTGGGAGGAATAGCGCTCCATTGCCGGTATCAGTGGGAGGATTAGCGCTCCATTGCCGGTATCAGTGGGAGGATTAGCGCTCCATTGCCGGTATCAGTGGGAGGAATATCGCTTCATTGCCGGCATCAGTGGGAGGATTAGTGCTCCATTGCCGGTATCAGTGGGAGGAATAGCGCTCCATTGCCGGTATCAGTGGGAGGAATAGCGCTCCATTGCCGGTATCAGTGGGAAGAATAGCGCTCCATTGCCGGTATCAGTGGGAAGAATAGCGCTCCATTGCCGGTATCAGTGGGAAGAATAGCGCTCCATTGCCGGTATCAGTGGGAGGAATAGTGCCCCATTGCCGGTATCAGTGGGAGGATTAGCGCTCCATTGCCGGTATCAGTGGGAGGATTAGCGCTCCATTGCCGGTATCAGTGGGAGGAATATCGCTTCATTGCCGGCATCAGTGGGAGGATTAGTGCTCCATTGCCGGTATCAGTGGGAGGAATAGCGCTCCATTGCCGGTATCAGTGGGAGGAATAGTGCCCCATTGCCGGTATCAGTGGGAGGAATAGTGCCCCATTGCTGGTATCAGTGGGAGGAATAGCGCTCCATTGCCGGTATCAGTGGGAGGAACAGCGCTCCATTGCCGGTATCAGTGGGAGGAACAGCGCTCCATTGCCGGTATCAGTGGGAGGAACAGCGCTCCATTGCCGGTATCAGTGGGAGGAACAGCGCTCCATTGCCGGTATCAGTGGGAGGAATAGCGCTCCATTGCCGGTATCAGTGGGAGGAATAGCGCTCCATTGCAGGTATCAGTGGGAGGAATATCGCTCCATTGCCGGTATCAGTGGGAGGAATATCGCTCCATTGCCGGTATCAGTGGGAGGAACAGCGCTCCATTGCCGGTATCAGTGGGAGGAACAGCGCTCCATTGCCGGTATCAGTGGGAGGAACAGCGCTCCATTGCCGGTATCAGTGGGAGGAACAGCGCTCCATTGCCGGTATCAGTGGGAGGAATAGCGCTCCATTGCCGGTATCAGTGGGAAGAATAGCGCTCCATTGCCGGTATCAGTGGGAAGAATAGCGCTCCATTGCCGGTATCAGTGGGAGGAATAGCGCTCCATTGCCGGTATCAGTGGGAGGATTAGCGCTCCATTGCCGGTATCAGTGGGAGGATTAGCGCTCCATTGCCGGTATCAGTGGGAGGAATATCGCTTCATTGCCGGCATCAGTGGGAGGATTAGTGCTCCATTGCCGGTATCAGTGGGAGGAATAGCGCTCCATTGCCGGTATCAGTGGGAGGAATAGCGCTCCATTGCCGGTATCAGTGGGAAGAATAGCGCTCCATTGCCGGTATCAGTGGGAAGAATAGCGCTCCATTGCCGGTATCAGTGGGTGGAATAGTGCCCCATTGCCGGTATCAGTGGGAGGATTAGCGCTCCATTGCCGGTATCAGTGGGAGGATTAGCGCTCCATTGCCGGTATCAGTGGGAGGAATATCGCTTCATTGCCGGCATCAGTGGGAGGATTAGTGCTCCATTGCCGGTATCAGTGGGAGGAATAGCGCTCCATTGCCGGTATCAGTGGGAGGAATAGTGCCCCATTGCCGGTATCAGTGGGAGGAATAGTGCCCCATTGCTGGTATCAGTGGGAGGAATAGCGCTCCATTGCCGGTATCAGTGGGAGGAATAGCGCTCCATTGCCGGTATCAGTGGGAGGAATAGCGCTCCATTGCTGGTATCAGTGGGAGGAATATCGCTTCATTGCCGGTATCAGTGGGAGGATTAGTGCTCCATTGCCGGTATCAGTGGGAGGAATAGCGCTCCATTGCCAGTATCAGTGGGAGGAATAGTGCCCCATTGCCGGTATCAGTGGGAGGAACAGCGCTCCATTGCTGGTATCAGTGGGAGGAATAGCGCTCCATTGCCGGTATCAGTGGGAGGAATAGCGCTCCATTGCCGGTATCAGTGGGAGGAATAGCGCTCCATTGCCGGTATTAGTGGGAGGAATAGCGCTCCATTGCTGGTATCAGTGGGAGGAATAGCGCTCCATTGCCGGTATCAGTGGGAGGAATAGCGCTCCATTGCCGGTATCAGTGGGAGGATTAGTGCTCCATTGCCGGTATCAGTGGGAGGAATAGCGCTCCATTGCCGGTATCAGTGGAAGGAATAGCGCTCCATTGCCGGTATCAGTGGGAGGAATAGCGCTCCATTGCTGGTATCAGTGGGAGGAATAGCGCTCCATTGCTGGTATCAGTGGGAGGAATATCGCTTCATTGCCGTTATCAGTGGGAGGAATAGTGCCCCATTGCCGGTATCAGTGGGAGGAATAGTGCCCCATTGCCGGTATCAGTGGGAGGAATAGCGCTCCATTGCCGGTATCAGTGGGAGGATTAGCGCTCCATTGCCGGTATCAGTGGGAGGAATATCGCTTCATTGCCGGTATCAGTGGGAGGATTAGTGCTCCATTGCCGGTATCAGTGGGAGGAATAGCGCTCCATTGCCGGTATCAGTGGGAGGAATAGCGCTCCATTGCCGGTATCAGTGGGAGGAATATCGCTCCATTGCCGGTATCAGTGGGAGGAATAGCGCTCCATTGCTGGTATCAGTGGGAGGAATATCGCTTCATTGCCGGTATCAGTGGGAGGATTAGTGCTCCATTGCCGGTATCAGTGGGAGGAATAGCGCTCCATTGCCGGTATCAGTGGGAGGAATAGTGCCCCATTGCCGGTATCAGTGGGAGGAACAGCGCTCCATTGCTGGTATCAGTGGGAGGAACAGCGCTCCATTGCTGGTATCAGTGGGAGGAATAGCGCTCCATTGCCCGGTATCAGTGGGAGGAATATCGCTCCATTGCCGGTATTAGTGGGAGGAATATCGCTCCATTGCTGGTATCAGTGGGAGGAATAGCGCTCCATTGCTGGTATTAGTGGGAGGAATAGCGCTCCATTGCCGGTATCAGTGGGAGGAATAGCGCTCCATTGCCGGTATCAGTGGGAGGAATAGCGCTCCATTGCCGGTATCAGTGGGAGGAATAGCGCTCCATTGCTGGTATCAGTGGGAGGAATAGCGCTCCATTGCCGGTATCAGTGGGAGGAATAGCGCTCCATTGCCGGTATCAGTGGGAGGAATAGCGCTCCATTGCTGGTATCAGTGGGAGGAATAGCGCTCCATTGCTGGTATCAGTGGGAGGAATAGCGCTCCATTGCCGGTATCAGTGGGAGGAATAGCGCTCCATTGCCGGTATCAGTGGGAGGAATAGCGCTCCATTGCCGGTATCAGTGGGAGGAATAGCGCTCCATTGCTGGTATCAGTGGGAGGAATAGCGCTCCATTGCTGGTATCAGTGGGAGGAATAGCGCTCCATTGCTGGTATCAGTGGGAGGAATAGCGCTCCATTGCCGGTATCAGTGGGAGGAATAGCGCTCCATTGCCGGTATCAGTGGGAGGAATAGCGCTCCATTGCCGGTATCAGTGGGAGGAATATCGCTTCATTGCCGGTATCAGTGGGAGGAATAGCGCTCCATTGCCGGTATCAGTGGGAGGAATAGCGCTCCATTGCCGGTATCAGTGGGAGGAATAGCGCTCCATTGCCGGTATCAGTGGGAGGAATAGCGCTCCATTGCTGGTATCAGTGGGAGGAATAGCGCTCCATTGCCGGTATCAGTGGGAGGAATAGCGCTCCATTGCCGGTATCAGTGGGAGGAATAGCGCTCCATTGCCGGTATCAGTGGGAGGAATATCGCTTCATTGCCGGTATCAGTGGGAGGAATAGCGCTCCATTGCCGGTATCAGTGGGAGGAATAGCGCTCCATTGCCGGTATCAGTGGGAGGAATAGCGCTCCATTGCCGGTATCAGTGGGAGGAATAGTGCCCCATTGCCGGTATCAGTGGGAGGAATAGCGCTCCATTGCCGGTATCAGTGGGAGGAATAGCGCTCCATTGCTGGTATCAGTGGGAGGAATATCGCTTCATTGCCGGTATCAGTGGGAGGAATAGCGCTCCATTGCCGGTATCAGTGGGAGGAATAGTGCCCCATTGCCGGTATCAGTGGGAGGAATAGCGCTCCATTGCCGGTATCAGTGGGAGGAATAGCGCTCCATTGCCGGTATCAGTGGGAGGAATAGCGCTCCATTGCCGGTATCAGTGGGAGGAATAGCGCTCCATTGCCGGTATCAGTGGGAGGAATAGCGCTCCATTGCCGGTATCAGTGGGAGGAATAGCGCTCCATTGCCGGTATCAGTGGGAGGAATAGCGCTCCATTGCCGGTATCAGTGGGAGGAATAGCGCTCCATTGCCGGTATCAGTGGGAGGAATAGCGCTCCATTGCCGGTATCAGTGGGAGGAATAGTGCTCCATTGCCGGTATCAGTGGGAGGAATAGTGCTCCATTGCCGGTATCAGTGGGAGGAATAGTGCCCCATTGCCGGTATCAGTGGGAGGAATAGTGCCCCACCCATCATTGGAGCACAGGTGTGTCAGGAGGAAGGTGCCTCTGAAGCTGCTCTGTGAGAAGGGAGTGGTGGTGAAATCTCTCCCAGCTCCCTGGCCCCCTTTCTGGGGAGGCCATGGAGGCCAGCGGGGCCTCTCCTGCTGGAAGCTCCCAGCCATCTCCTGGGCCATCAGGTGAACTGCCTGCCTCTGCACAAGCCGATCTCTCTGCCCCTGGTGAGGATGAAGGCTCGGAGGCCATTCGGGAGCGAGTGGTGGCCGGGATTAAGGTCCTGAACAGGGAGAGGGACAAGCTCTACAAGTTGAGAGCGGAGTTGAAGCGCCTGCGAAGGCAACGTGAGGGCTTACACAGCCAGAAACGGGGATCCATGGATCCGGAAATCCAGCTGGCCAAGGTCCGTGTGGATCATCAGGAGACCATCGTGGCCATGATGGAAGGCAGAGATGGGCCCTTTAAAGAGAAGTTTTGCAACGACAAAAGGTTTGGAAGGGTGACAAAGATGGAGGTGGAGGAGGAGGAGACCCCCAGTTCTGACCCCCTGCCCCCCCCCAGGGAGAGGTAAGCAGCCCCAGGCCTTCCCAAGATTCAGGAGGTATGCTGAGGGCCATCCAGGTAATGGAGTCTCCTATGCGGGGGGATCAGATGGTGTTTAATGAGGAAGACATTACTGATGATGTGCCTGATAAAGTGAAGCCTGCTAAGTCCCATGTTGTGGATAAGACTGTTTTTGTTCCTTTTAACCACTTAACAACCACCTGCCGCCAAATAACGGCGGCAGGGTGGTTGCTTAACTCTGGGAGGACGTTATATAACGTCCTCCCAGAATCGCGCTCCCGCGCGCCCCCTGGGGCGCGCACACGGGAAACTCCGTGACCGCCGGGTACAGAGGACCCGGCGGATCACGAATCGCGGTAAATCGCCGCTGATAGCGGCCGTTTACCACGTGATCGCTCCGTCAAATGACGGAGCAATCACTTGTAAACAGACCGGCGTCATTTGATGACGCCGGTTCCTCCCTCCCCTCTCTGTACCGATCGGTACAGTGTGAGAGGGGAGGGGGAGGGAGCGGATGGCAGCAGCAGCACTGTGGGCTGGATCTGTGACAATTGCAGTCACAGATCCATCCATCCATCCATCCCTGCTCAGCCATCCCTGTGCTATACCCTGCCAATACTCTGCAATACACCCTGCCAATACTCTGCAAAATACCCTGGTGCAATACTCTGCAAAATACCCTGGTGCAATACTCTGCAAAATACCCTGGTGCAATACTCTGCAATACCCTGGTGCAATACTCTGCAATACCCTGGTGCAATACTCTGCAATACCCTGCACAATACTCTGCAATACCCTGCACAATACTCTGCAATACCCTGCACAATACTCTGCAATACCCTGCACAATACTCTGCAATACCCTGCACAATACTCTGCAATACCCTGCACAATACTCTGCAATACCCTGCACAATACTCTGCAATACCCTCCACAATACTCTGCAATACCCTCCACAATACTCTGCAATACCCTCCACAATACTCTGCAATACCCTCCACAATACTCTGCAATACCCTCCACAATACTCTGCAATACCCTCCACAATACTCTGCAATACCCTCCACAATACCCTGTGCAATACCCTCCACAATACCCTGCCATACACCGCAATACCCTGCCATACACCGCAATACTCCGCAATGCCCGGCAATACTCCGCAATGCCCGGCAATACTCCGCAATGCCCGGCAATACTCCGCAATGCCCGGCAATACTCCGCAATGCCCGGCAATACTCCGCAATGCCCGGCAATACTCCGCAATAACCACTTCCCGCCCTCCGGCCGTCATATGACGTCCTTGACTTTGTGCGGGGATATCTGAATGATGCCTGCAGCTACAGGCATCATTCAGATATCGGCTTTTTCAGCCGGCGATTCCCTACACCATAAGAACAATCATAGCGGCTGTTCCGCCGCTTGATCATTCTTACGGGAGGCGAGAGGGGATGTCCCCCCCCCCCCCCCCGCCGCCCTCCGGTGCTTCTACCGACTCACCGCTACGATCAAAGCCAGGATTGTTGTTTTTTTTTTTTGTATTTTTTTCAGGCTTCCCAGCCTAGAGGTGAGATGTGGGGTCTTATTGACACCCCCCCCCCCCATATCTCACTGTAAAGAGGACCTGTCATGCCATATTCCTATTACAAGGGATGTTTACGTTCCTTGTAATAGGTATAAAAGTGATCAAAAAAATGTTTAGGGCGGAAAAACATGTCAAACTAAAATAAATAAAGTAAAATGAAGAATAAATTTTTTTTTTTTTTTTAAAGCGCCCCTGTCCCCGTGAGCTCGCATACAGAAGCGAACGCATACGTAAGTCCCGCCCACATATGAAAACGGTTTTCAAACCACACATGTGAGGTATCTCTGCGAACGTTAGAGCGAGAGCAATCATTTTGGCCCTAGACCTCCTCTGTAACTCAAAACATGTAACCAGTAAAAATATTTAAAGCGTCGCCTATGGGGATTTTTTAAGTAGCGAAGTTTGGCGCCATTCCACGAGTGTGTGCAATTTTTAAGGGCGACATGTTAGGTATCTATTTACTCGGCGTAACTTCATCTTTCACATTATGCAAAAACATTGGGCTAACTTTACTGTTTTTTTTTTTTTTTAAGCACAAAACATTTTTTTTCCGTAAAAAACGCGTTAAAAAAATTGCTGCGCAAATATCGTGCGAGATAAAAAGTTGCTACAACCACCATTATATTCTCTAAGGTCTTTGCTAAAAAAACATATATAATGTTTTGGGGTTCTATGTAATTTTCTAGCAAACAAATGATGATTTTTACATGTAGGAGAGAAATGTCAGAATTGGCCTTGGTGCTCCAGAACGCCTGAAGGTGCTCCCTGCATGTCGGGCCTCTGTATGTGGCCACGCTGTGTAAAAGTCTCACACATGTGGTATCGCCATACTCGGGAGTAATAGCAGAATGTGTTTTGGGGTGTAATTTGTGGAATGCATATGCTGTGTGTGAGAAATAACCTGCTAATATGACAATTTTGTGAGAAAAAAAAAAGAGAAAAAAAAAATCTTGATTTTGCAAAGAATTGTGGGAAAAAATGACAACTTCAAAAAACTCACAATGCCTCTTTCTGAATACCTTGGAATGTCTTCTTTCCAAAAAGGGGTCATTTGGGGGGTATTTGTACTTTTCTGGCATGTTAGGGTCTCAAGAATTGAGATAGGCCGTCAGTACTTCAGGTGTGATCAATTTTCAGATATTGGCACCATAGCTTGTGGACTCTATAACTTTCACAAAGACCAAATAATATACACCAATTTGTACTTATTTTTACCAAAGATATGTAGCAGTATAAATTTTGGCCAAAATTTATGAAGAAAAAATAGTAATTTGCAAAATTTTATAACAGAAACGAAAAAAAAAATCATTTTTTTACAAAATTTTCAGTCTTTTTTCTCTTATAGCGCAAAAAATAAAAAACCCAACAGTGATTAAATACCACCAAAAGAAAGCTCTATTTGTGTGAAAAAAAGGACAAAAATTTCATATGGGTACAGTGTTGTATGACTGAGTAATTGTCATTCAAAATGTGAGAGCACCGAAAGCTGAAAATTGGTCTGGTTATTAAGGGGGTTTAAGTGCCCAGTGGTCAAGTGGTTAACACTGTGACTGACAATGTGCCTAATGACAATCAGGCTGCTAGTCCTGTATGCAGCAATGTTGTGCCTGCTGAGGCTGCAATGCAGCAAGAGTTACATTTAAAAAATGTCATTTCTGTGGATGGACTGCAAGTGTCAGAACAGCCCATTAACCCTTCTTTGGCTGAGTCCAAAGCTGTTTGCCCCACTGCTGCTGAGGACTCTACAGTGCAGCATCAGGAGACAGCTGGTATTGCAGCCACTGTGACTATTCCTGATGGGAATTTGAATAGTTCTGTGACTGATAACAATCACCCCAGTACCAATGTGATGAACAATCCTGCTACAGATCCTGCCATTTCAGTTCATACAGTTGATAATAATAATAATATACAGAGTGATGTGGCTTCAGTGTCAGCCCTTGGCCCTGATAAACCTACTTTTGCACAGGTGGCACACTCTGCTCCTGGTAGTCCCGCTCCCAAGCGGGGTTTTCCACTGCAAGCTGCCACCTTGAGCACCCCAAGATCTGGTCTTGGGTCTCTGGCTTCTGCTGGGGGTCCAAGACGTAATGTAGTTATCCTGAAATGGGAAGGTGGTGCCATCCCTCCAGCACGGCGTGCAGTGGTGGACTTGATATTGGAGATGGGTTTTGGTGCAAATGACCTGTATGCCTTTATACATGTAGCTGGGACAAGGGACTATACGGTTAGCTTCACCAGGCCAGAGGGTCTTGACCTGTTCTGGGAGCGATGAGGCTCGGTGCAGGTCAAGACCTGAATGGGAAGGTCTGGTCCCAGTTGCGGTTTCTCAGAGGTCAACAGTAAAAAAAATAACCATTATCCTGACCAATGAGAGTGTTCCTGCTCGGGATCTAGAGGTCTGGTTAAGGAACTATGGGGAAGTTTTGACCAAACCTAATAAAATCCATGATGAGCGTAACATCTGGACTGGGGGATGGTCGGTAACAGTCAGGTTGGCCAGGGATGGGAATGTTGTCCGTCACCTGCCCTCCTCAGCTTTCATAGGGAGGGATAGGATGACTGTTTTCTACCCTGGTCAGCCGAAGCTGTGTCACCGCTGTGGAGAAAAGGGGCACTTGAGCTCCTCCTGTTCAGCCTTGATGTGTTCAGTGTGTCGGGGGCAGGGTCATATGGCTAAGGACTGTACCAGGAAGATCAGGTGCAACCTGTGCCTGCGCCTTGGCCACCCCTACAGCAGGTGTCCTGAAGCCTGGCACAATATGGAGAAGGAGGTAGTAGAGGACATGTCAAGGCTGGACAGGATGGAGGGTGAGACCCTTGGTGTACCATCCTCCTCTGCGGTGACCCCCTCCCCTGGTCCTGCTCAGGATCCCTCTCCAGTTCCTGTGGCCACCCCTCCTGTGTCTGTAAGTACTCCTTCTGTTTCTGTCTCTGTGTCCCCCCAGCCTACTGTACCCTCTCCTCTTGTGTCGGAGCCTTCCAAGTCTGTGCCCCCCGAGTCTGTTACCCCCCAGGAGTCTACCCCTCCCGAGTCTGACTTAAAGGGATCACCCCCCCCACCAGCGTGTACTAAAAAGGGCGCCCCTTCCTCTGTAAAGAAGTCTTGTGGAAAGACTTTAAAGAAAAAAATAAGAGATGAGGGCATCTCTGAGGCTGACCTGCGGTACCTGGAGGAGAGAAGGAAGGTTGGGAGGCGGAAGAGGCAGGCGGTGAGGACGGAACGGGGAAGGGAAGCTCCGGTTCCTGTCTCCAGCCGTCATAGGTCCTCCAAGTGGGATATTTCTTCATCTGGAGCTTCTTCTGAAAGAAGTTCCGATTCTGAAATGGACTTTGAGGCGGCCTCTAGAAAGAGAGAGGCTTCTGGTGATGAGCAGCAGAGGGGAGCTAAGAAGCAATCCACCCAATAACCCAAATGGCGGTTCCCCCTCCGTTAAAAGTGGTGACAATTAATGTCGCCAGCATTAAGTCAGTAAGAGCTCGTTCTATGGCCTTCTTTTTGTTCAGCCAATTAGATGCTGAAATTTTATTTTTGCAAGAGACTAGGCTCACCTCCTTGGCAGATATTCATATGGCCAAGAGAGAGTGGAGGTATGGTCCATCTTACTGGTCTCTTGCGGCCGAGCCTTACGGCGGTGTGGCGGTGTTGTTTAAAACCGGCATGGTAACTGTCCGGCGGGTTATTGAGGTGGAGATTGGGAGATGTATGGTCTTAGACGTCCTTGTGGGAGGGCAGGACCTGCGCCTAATCAATGTTTATGGGCCGCACACAAAGTGGGACAGGAAATGCCTTTTTACAAGGATCAAGCCATTTCTTTTTACATCCCGGCAAGTGGTCTTTGGAGGTGACTTTAATACAGTAACTAGGCCCAAGGACAGGAAGGACTTCAAGGACAGGCTGGGATATGATAGCGTTTTTTTAAATAGTATGGTTAGGGATGCTGGTCTTGTGGATGTGCACATTAAGCACCTCCCAGATGACACCGGGTTCACTTTTCATCGTGGTAATAGTCAGAGTAGGATAGATAGGTTTTTTTTGAAGGAGGCCTCTGCTTTCTCGCCCCCAGTGGTGCAGGCAGTAGAGTTCTCTGATCACTGTATGCTATCTGTGGTACTGAATGCTTCAGACGCCCCTCAGAGGGGCAAGGGCATCTGGAGATTAAATTCGACACTACTCAAGGAAGAACATATTAGACAATCCTTTGAGGAATTCTTTCAGGCACAGGTGACCATCCTGGACTTTTGTAGCAGCAAGGCTGAGTGGTGGGAGCTGACCAAAAAGAGGATCGCTGGATTCTTCAGGGGCCTAGCCAATAGAAATCAGTTTAATAAATACATGACCTACCAACGTTTACGGAGGAAGCTGGATATTCTTGTCTCGAGAGGAGGAGATCCTGGGGCAATCTCCGAAGTGAAACTCCTTCTCAGGAAGTGTCAATATGACCGGCATGCCTCTTTGGTTCTGGAGAGGGACTATGGGAAGTACCACTCGCCTGACCCTTACCAGAACTGCAAACAAGGTGTAGCTGTTAAAACGGTCGTTGGCCTTAAGGACAGTACAGGTTCCTTGACAAAGTCCAGGTCAGGGATTCTGGAGGTCGTGAGGTCCTTTTATGCTGACCTTCTTGGGAGGAAAGAGCTTGATCGTGACAAGATGGAAAGCTTTTTGGACTCTACTCCAGGTCTAAATGGTGGAGATGTTCTATTGATGAATTTGACAGAGGAGATCACAGTCGAAGAGGTGATGAGGGCAATTGAACAGCTTGCCATCAAAAAGTCGCCTGGACCGGATGGCTTGACGGCTGAGTTTTACAAAGCCTTTAAGTCTATTCTGGCCCCGCATTTGGTAGAGGTTTTTAACAGTTGCCTTGCTGAGGGGGTGCTTTCCCCTTCCATGAGGCACTCGGCTGTGATTCTTCTTTCAAAGGGTAAAGATCCTTCGATGATTGAGAATTGGCGCCCCATCAGCCTTCTTAATGCCGATAGAAAGATACTGGCAAAGATATTTTTCTGGCGCCTATCGTCAGTGGCAGAGTCTTTGCTTTCTCGCCATCAGCACTGTTCGGTCCAGGGTAGGAGCACCTTCTCAGCGGTTTTAGCTGTCCGGGAGGCCTTGGAGCGGTGCAGGGCTGCAGGCTGGGGAAAGTATTTGCTGACATTGGATCAGGCAAAGGCTTTTGATCGTGTTAACCATGAGTACCTGTGGTTGCTCCTTAGTAAGTACGGTCTGCCGGGTGGTTTTGTCGATTGGCTGAAAGTCTTGTATAAGGGGGCAGAAAGCTTCCCTCTTGTTAATGGTTGGGTTGGACAGTCCTTTGGGGTTGGCTCCGGGGTGCGCCAGGGTTGTCCCCTGAGTCCCCTGCTCTATGTGTTTGAAATCGACCCCTTCATCAGGAGGCTAGAGAGCGGCATGTTGTGTGGGGTACCAGTGGGGCTCCCGGGTGAGCCGCCATTGAGGGTTGTTGCCTATGCGGATGATGTGTCGGTGATTGTCACTGGGACGGATGAAGCGGAGGAGGTGGTCTCTCTGACATCACGGTATTCTGAAGCATCAGGCTCCAAGATCAATCAGGAAAAGACTGAAGTTTTCTGGATGGGAAAGGATGGTGAGGGTTTTGATCTCCCGGACACCTTTCCAGTGCCCCAGGAAAGAATTAAGATACTAGGCATTGAATTTGGACCCGGCGATTATGGCCTCAAAAACTGGGAAGGCAGACTGGAAATTGCCAATACTAAGGTGGTCAGCTGGAAGAGATGGAAGTTATCTATGAGGGAAAGGGTTGATCTGATTAAGACTTACCTGATTCCGATCTTCTTGTATGTCAGCTTTGTCTGCATCTTGCCAGTGTCTCTCTATGCTAGGGTCAGTAGTGTGTTCTTCCAGATGCTGTGGGGGAACAGACTGAACCCCATCAAGAGGAATGTCACCTACCTATCCAGGAGGGAGGGTGGCTTAGGTATGGTCAACCCAGTTCTTTTCTTTTCACTGCTATTTCTAAAGTTTAACATTGGTAATATGCTTGCAGTGGAACCTCCTGGATGGGTAGGCATATTTAGATCTTGGTTTAGGCCTTTTCTACGACTTTGGGAAGAAGGTGGCCAAGTGAAGAATCGCAGGGGTCATCGTGGTCAGCTACCAGCCTATGTCGCTCCGTGCCTGAAGTTACTGCGGCAGTGGCGATTGTCGGCTGAAGATCTCAGATCGGTTCCAAGCAAAGTCCTTATGAGTCGAGTCTTGAGCGAAGTCTTTCATGACCCACTGGCCTTAAGGGATTGCCCGGGCCCAGTTTTGAGGACGGGGTTAAGACTGATTAATTTGGATAGAGTACCCCCTAAATTTAGGGATCTGGCCTGGTTGTGCTTCCATGGGAAGCTCTATGTTCGGGGCAATTTGAAATTCCGCAGTGGGATGGATCGTAGCTGTCCTCGGGAGGAGTGTGCAGATGAGGAGGAGACTATGGATCATTTTCTGCTTCATTGCCCTTTTAACATAGAGGTGTATAAACAGGTGGGGCGGGCCCTCGGTGTCCCTTTCCTCTCCAGGCTGGGTTATGCTGAGTGGGTGTACGGAGCATTCAATACCGGTGGAGTTTTTTGTTTGGATACACTTTTTTTAGTTAGCCTAGTAGTCCGTTATTTCACCTGGAATGCACGGTGTCAGGTCAGCATTCGGCAAAAACTCCTTCCTGTTGAGGTGGTGGTGTGTGACATTTTGCATGAGGTGGGGAAGATTCGGGAGCTTGAAAGAGACAAGCGGGGTCAGGGGGCTTGGTTGAAGGCGTGGAGGGGTTTCAAGCCTCCCTGACTGCCAGGAGTCTCTTTCCCGGGTGTGGCTGTCTGTCTCTTATCACCCTAGATTATCAGTATTTTTGATGAATTTTTGATAAATGGCTGCGTACATAGGTGATGGGTTGTGCCTCTTAGGCCCTCTCTGCTGCTTTATGTAGATAGTTTTCTAGGGATGTTTTGGTAGTGGATTATGTATATATTGTATATATTCTGAACATGGATGTGTATTCCTTTGTTTTCTGTTGAAGTTTTGTACTATGGTTTTGTTTTTTACTTTTGTATAAAAATTGGTTGCTTGATTCTTTTCAATAAAAGATCAATAGCGCTCCATTGCCGGTATCAGTGGGAGGAATAGTGCCCCATTGCCGGTATCAGTGGGAGGAATAGCGCTCCATTGTCGGTATCAGTGGGAGGAATAGCGCTCCATTGCCGGTATCAGTGGGAGGAATAGCGCTCCATTGCCGGTATCAGTGGGAGGAATAGCGCTCCATTGCCGGTATCAGTGGGAGGAATAGCGCTCCATTGCCGGTATCAGTGGGAGGAATAGCGCTCCATTGCCGGTATCAGTGGGAGGAATAGCGCTCCATTGCCGGTATCAGTGGGAGGAATAGCGCTCCATTGCCGGTATCAGTGGGAGGAATAGCGCTCCATTGCCGGTATCAGTGGGAGGAATAGCGCTCCATTGCCGGTATCAGTGGGAGGAATAGCGCTCCATTGCCGGTATCAGTGGGAGGAATAGCGCTCCATTGCCGGTATCAGTGGGAGGAATAGCGCTCCATTGCCGGTATCAGTGGGAGGAATAGCGCTCCATTGCCGGTATCAGTGGGAGGAATAGCGCTCCATTGCCGGTATCAGTGGGAGGAATAGCGCTCCATTGCCGGTATCAGTGGGAGGAATAGCGCTCCATTGCCGGTATCAGTGGGAGGAATAGCGCTCCATTGCCGGTATCAGTGGGAGGAATAGCGCTCCATTGCCGGTATCAGTGGGAGGAATAGCGCTCCATTGCCGGTATCAGTGGGAGGAATAGCGCTCCATTGCCGGTATCAGTGGGAGGAATAGCGCTCCATTGCCGGTATCAGTGGGAGGAATAGCGCTCCATTGCCGGTATCAGTGGGAGGAATAGCGCTCCATTGCCGGTATCAGTGGGAGGAATAGCGCTCCATTGCCGGTATCAGTGGGAGGAATAGCGCTCCATTGCCGGTATCAGTGGGAGGAATATCGCTTCATTGCCGGTATCAGTGGGAGGAATAGTGCCCCATTGCCGGTATCAGTGGGAGGAATATCGCTCCATTGCCGGTATCAGTGGGAGGAATATCGCTTCATTGCCGGTATCAGTGGGAGGAATAGTGCCCCATTGCCGGTATCAGTGGGAGGAATAGCGCTCCATTGCCGGTATCAGTTGGAGGAATAGTGCCCCATTGCCGGTATCAGTGGGAGGATTAGCGCTCCATTGCCGGTATCAGTGGGAGGAATAGCGCTCCATTGCCGGTATCAGTGGGAGGAATAGCGCTCCATTGCCGGTATCAGTGGGAGGAATAGCGCTCCATTGCTGGCATCAGTGGGAGGAATAGCGCTCCATTGCCGGTATCAGTGGGAGGAATAGTGCTCCATTGCCGGTATCAGTGGGAGGAATAGTGCCCCATTGCCGGTATCAGTGGGAGGAATAGTGCCCCATTGCTGGTATCAGTGGGAGGAATATCGCTTCATTGCCGGTATCAGTGGGAGGAATAGCGCTCCATTGCTGGTATCAGTGGGAGGAATAGCGCTCCATTGCCGGTATCAGTGGGAGGAATAGTGCTCCATTGCCGGTATCAGTGGGAGGAATAGTGCCCCATTGCCGGTATCAGTGGGAGGAATAGTGCCCCATTGCTGGTATCAGTGGGAGGAATATCGCTTCATTGCCGGTATCAGTGGGAGGATTAGTGCTCCATTGCCGGTATCAGTGGGAGGATTAGCGCTCCATTGCCGGTATCAGTGGGAGGAATAGCGCTCCATTGCCGGTATCAGTGGGAGGAATAGCGCTCCATTGCCGGTATCAGTGGGAGGAATAGTGCTCCATTGCCGGTATCAGTGGGAGGAATAGTGTCCCATCATTGGTATCAGTGGGAGGAATAGCGCTCCATTGCTGGTATCAGTGGGAGGAATAGAGCTCCATTGCCGGTATCATTGGGAGGAATAGCGCTCCATTGCTGGGTGTCAGTAAAAAGAAGGGTTCGTTGGAATAGTGCCCCAATGTTTGTGTCAGTGGGAAAAATAGTGACCAATGGTTGGTGTGTTTGGGAGGAATAATGCCCCACTATTTTTGTGTCATTTGAGGGGAATAGTGCCCCATCATTGGTGTCAGTGGGGGAATACTGGCCCATCATTGGTGTCAGTGGGGGAATACTGGCCCATCATTGGTGACATCGGGAGGCATAGTGCTCTATCTCTGGTGTCCATAGGAGGAATAGTACCCCATAATTGGTATCAGTGGGAAGAAAAGTGCCCCATTGTTGGTGTCAGTGAAAAGAATAGTTCCCCATCATTTATATCAGTGGAAGGATCAATGATGTCTAGAATAGGAATAGTGCCCCATCATTGGTATCAGTGGAAAGAATAGTGCACTATCATTTAATGTCAATGTGAGCAATATCAACCCCACACTGGCATTGATGGGAGGAATAGTGCACCTTCATTGGTATTAGTGGGAGGAATAGTGCCCCATCATTGGTATTAGTGGGAGGAATAGTGCCCCATCATTGGTATTAGTGGGAGGAATAGTGCTCCATCATTGGGTTGAATGGGAGGAATAGTGACCCATCATTAGTGCCAGTGGGAGGAATAGTTCCCCATTGTTGGTGTAAGTAGAAGGAAAAGTGCCCCATCATTGGTGTCAGTGGGAATAATAATGCCCCATGGGCCACTTAAAGACAAATAAAGGGCTGGAGTTCTATTTTCTTGTGGAACCGTTCACTTGAGCAGAAAAGGCGCGATTTTACTCTGTACATGTTATCTCGCACACACAGACAGGAAATAACGGAAGTCAAACCCGTTAAATTTAAAGGATAAGTTCACCTTTTAGGAAAAAACGTTTTTTTTTTTTTTTGCAGGTAAAACATGTGCATTTATTTATTTCTTTATTTGGAGCCTGTAAAGCATTGTACCTGTGCCATGCAGGTCTCCTGCAGACTGTCAGTGTATCTGTGTGCCCGTACATCCCATACAGGCAAGCAGATACAATCTGACAAGAAGAAAGAATGAACTACAAAAGCGCTCCACAGCGCCCCCTACTAGTTCACTGAAAACTACAAGCCAACCGCTGCCAAGGCTGCCGGACCTTGCAGTTTTTCATTCACAGGACTCTGAGAGACGCTCCCTGGCATTTGTCAACGTTTGTTTGAAATTGTGACAGCTAGCGGTGGGGGGAGATCCCCGCTAGTTTGGAGATCGGGGAGGTGCGGGGGCCAGTCTGCTCAGAACATGTTATGGAAGGTGAACTTATCCTTTAATTGCACCTAAATAGAACATGAGAGACTCTCATCGCCCGAAGCGAGGAACGAGGGAGTACAACCCCATTTCCTGCATATCCGTCATCATTATTTCATGGCCTTTAAGTGGAACTAAAGAATTCATATCAAATCAGTGTGTGTTCTTTGAAGTGTATGTCAGGCCCAAAAACTTGTTTTTTTCTACTTTTGGATAGTGTGTGAAAGAATTAGAACCCCTGCCAGGTTTTTACTGCTACATATAAAAGAAGAAAAGGAGGGCACACGGACCTTGTGCATTACCAAAGATTTTTATTTAATAAAAGTGTAAAGCCTCGTACACACGATCCAATTTTATGGCCATAATTGTCCGATGGACGTGTTGCGTCGGATAATCTGACCGTGTGTATACTCCGTCAGACAATTATTGGCTGAATTAACGACAACAAAAGTTGTCTGTTCATGTTTACCAACTGTTGGGCAATAAATCTGTTACGTCAGTTTATCCGATCGTGTGTACTCAAGTCCGTCCAACTAAAATCCAAAGTACAAACACGCATGCTCAGAACCAATGTTAGCCAGCCAGCAATAGCAGATGTTGCCCAAAGGCTGAAAAAAACACGTGGTTTTGTGAATATTGGCTGAAAATGTTGTGCCGTCTGCATGCAGAACAAGTTTACGGTCAATACCCTTCGGACCAAAATCCACAGAAAAGTTGGTTGGAAGTCCGATCGTGTGTACGAGGCATAACAGCAGTAGTCCTACTCACAAACAAACATGATAAAAAGGCTTGTCAGTATACCAACAAATGGAACCGTGTCTCTACACACCTGCAACCTGGACTGGGGGTTCAGGGGGGACCCTCTTCCTCGGAGCCAAAGCGGTGAATGAATGATTCAACGATTTGGCTCTGAGGAAGAGGGTCCTCCCTCGAAACGCGTAAGCTGTTTGAATGCCATCTGGTGCCCCTCAACACCCGGTCCAGGTGTGTAGAGCCACGGTTTTATTTTTTGGTGTACCGACAAGCCTTTTTATCACGTTTGTTTGTAAGTATGACTACTGCTGTTACACTTTATACATTTTATCTTTGGTGATGCACAAGGTCGGTGCGCCCTCCTTTCTTCTTATATGTTTCAGTTCTAAGGATACCAGCAAGACATTCCACATTTTTTCCAGAGGGTTGGCTGCACCACCTACCTATATAGACTAAAGCCTCGTACACATGATCCGATTTTCCGACAATAAATGTGTGATAGCAGGGTTTTGTCGCATAATCCGACCGTCTCTATGCTCCATCGGACAATTTTTTGTCGGAATTTTCGACAACAAATGTTTTATAGCATGCTTTCAAATTTTCTGGCAACAAATGTGTCTTGCCGGATTATGCGATCGTGTGTACACAAGTCCGTCGGAATAAAATCCAAAATACAAACAATCATGCTCCCCGCCCCCCCCCCCGCCCCGCCCCCATGTTGAGGGCATGTGGTCTGGCATTGCACCTTGTTGGACTTAACCACATAGTGTACCCAGGGGAGTATCTACCACGAGGCAAATATGGAGTTTGCCTCGGGTGGCATTTTTCTTGGAGGCGGCAGAAGGGCTTTTTTCATCCATTTCTCGTCCTTTCGGTGGTTGAACCAGGACGATGCCTGCAGGCTTCACCCCACTATTGTTTTTTAGAGCCACTCGATTGCTATTACAAGCAGCAGGAAGGGACTCCCTGGACTCCCCCCCCCCCCCCCTCGCCACCTTACCTGGCTCTCTCGGGCTCTCCTGTCCCACAGGGAGACCCAAGCAACCAGTTGGCACGTGGCGGCTGACGGGACAGCCAAGCAAAGGATCAGCTTTGATCGGCTGTTCTTAACAGTAAACTGGAAGCGACCATGTGACCGATCTTGGTGTTTTGAATGCTTTTAAATGCAGAGGAGGGATTTGGGGTCTCGCAGATCTCTCCAATAAGAGTACCTGATGTATACATTCCTTGTGACAGCAATAAAATAAACATTGTAAAAAAAAGAATAATAATAATAAAAAAAAAAGTAAAGTGCCTCCGTCCTCCCACGCAGGTAAACACACGTCAGTCCCGCACGCACGCAAACGGCGATCGTCCCACATGTGAGATATCACCGCAAACGTCAAATCATGGGCAGTAATTCTAGATATGGCTCATGGACAAAACATGTCTCAGGGTCAGATAAGGAAGACGCAGTGGCTGCAGCTTCCCCATCAGACCATGAGAAAAGAATGGTATACTGCGGCTAGGGCAGAACAAATTTAGATGGGGGGGGGGGGGGGGGGCGCCCAATTTAAGTCTTGCCTAGGGCAGCATAAAACAAAAACACACCAATGAGTGTACCACATAGTAATATGGCACATTTTAGGATACAGCTGAATCCTTAGAGTTCAGCATTAAGATTATTGGAAGTAAGCACAAGGCATGCTTTATGTCTACTCCCTTCCACATGTCCATAAGGTCAGACGGATGACAGAGACCAGCCTTGGAGTAGCTCAGCTCTCAAACCTCACATATGGCTTGGGATATATTATAAACTACAAGTATACCTTTAATCTCCAGTGGCCCCTCAATGCGGATCCCATGCTGGATGACATCTCCCTTCTTGGGTTTGTCTTCTTCCAGTTCTCCTGGGCGCTTGTAGATTCCATTCTGCACATCTTCGAACACTTCAAACATGTCGTGTACCCGCGCTGTATAGCCAGCCAGCTCCGTCACCTGTCATTAATAAAAAGCAGTTTTAGCGAACGGCCTATGGATTTTCTAAATCTGTTGGGTACTGCAATCCTAATAATGTCTTAGAATTGGGTTCTTCAATCTTTTCAGTATGAGGGCCACACTGTAGATTTTACAAATATTCATGGGCTGAAAAAAAATCAGCCCCCCTTTAAATGTCAGAAGTCCCTCTATCACATCAGAAGCTTCCCCATCACATCAGAGTAGCCCCTGTAACATCAGAAGGCCCCCCCCATCACATCATAGTCCCCATCTTAACATCAGAAGCCCCCCCCATCACATCATAGTCCCCATCTTAACATCAGAAGCCCCCCCATCACATCATAGTCCCCATCTTAACATCAGAAGCCCCCCCATCACATCGTAGTCCCCATCTTAACATCAGAAGCCCCCCCATCACATCATAGTCCCCATCTTAACATCAGAAGCCCCCCCCCATCACATCATAGTCCCCATCTTAACATCAGAAGCCCCCCATCACATCGTAGTCCCCATCTTAACATCAGAAGCCCCCCCATCACATCATAGTCCCCATCTTAACATCAGAAGCCCCCCCCCCATCACATCAGAATCACCCTTTACCATCAGAAGTCCCCTCTTTCATATTAGAAGCCACTCATCAAAACAAAAGCCCCCCCTTTCACATCAGAAGCTCCCCCATCACATCAAAAGTCCTCCTTTTCAAATCAGAAGTCCCCCCTTTCACATCAGAAGCCCCTCATCAAATCAGAAGTACCCTCTTTTATATAAGAAGCCACTCATCATATCAAAAGCCCCCCCCTTTTACATCAGAAGCCCCCCCCCCCCCCATCACATGAGAATCCTCTCTTTCACATCAGAAGTACCCTATTTTATATAAGAAGCCACTCATCATATCAAAAGCCCCCCCCCTTTTACATCAGAAGCCCCCCCTCTCCCCCTATCACATGAGAATCCTCTCTTTCACATCAGAAGCTCCCCCATCACATCAGAAGTCCCTCATCTAATTTATAAGCCCCCCTTTTCATATCAGAAGCCCCCCTATCACATGAGAATCCCCTCTTTCACATCAGAAGCTTCCCCATCACTTTAGAAGTCCCTCATCAAATCTGAAGTCCCCCTTTTCACATCAGAAGTCCCCTCTTGAATATCAGAACCACTCACCATGATCCCCCCTCCACCAAATGATTTGGACCAGTGCACAAAGCAAGGTCCATAAAGACATGGATGACCGAGTTTGGGGTGGAGGAACTTGACTTATCTGCACAAAGTCCTGACCTCAACCTGATAGAACACCTTTGGGATGATATAGAGTGGAGACTGCGAGCCAGGCCTTCTCGTGCAATATCAGTGCCTGACCTCACAAATGCGCTTCTGGAAGAATGGTCAAACATTCCCATAGACACCCTCCTAAACCTTGTGGACGGCCTTCCCTGAAGAGTTGAAGCTGTTATAGCAGAAAGGGTGGGACAACCCAATATTGAACCCTACGGACTAAGACTGGGATGCCATTAAAGTTCATGTGCGTGTAAAGGCAGGCGTATATATATATACACATACATACACACACACTATATTACCAAAAGTATTGGGCCGCCTGCCTTTACACGCACATGAACTTTTTTTTTTTTTTATATTATATATATTTCATGAACCAGTCCAGAGATATTTCTTCCTCACCTCTTTATAAGAGGACATGACTCTTTCAATAGCGTCGGCAGCAGCTGTCAGAAGGTTCCTCGCGGTGGTGAAAGCTTCAGCTCGTTCACTCACTAATTCCTCTTCCTTCATCTCCATGGCGGCCTTTTTCACTTCCTCCGAATCTGAAGTATAGATCACAGCAAGATGTCACAAATCAAACAAACACTGCGACCATTTGTATTTTTAGTTTAGTGTGGAACTATGAGCAAAAAACAAACAAAAAAATGTAATATATGACACAGACTGACAGTAGCATTTACACATCAGTCCGTGTTTTTTTAGTCCCCTATGTCATGTAGTTTTATTACCTCTTGATCCTGCCAGCAGGTCAGTTATTTCTCCACTTCCTTTACCCCATCCTGGGAGGCGGCTGTCTCATTGTGCGATTGGCTGTTACAGCAGTCACATCACCAGGAGCCCGTTTCGCTGGCTCCTGGTCGCAAACAGTGCCTGTCGGTGACCGCTCGGTCAGTGTGCTGGGAGCATGCAATAAGCACAGAAACCTGGAGTCCTGTGGACACATGTGTGTGAAATCTGGGTGTTACGGCCCACCTACCTTCCAGCCACACATATGTGTTACACCGCAAAAAATCTGAGGAAAACGCTTGGACAGCCGCACTCCAAAAAAGGTTCTTTTATTTAAAACAAAAGCACAAACAACATGCCACAGCAAAAAAACAGCAAGTATGAGCTGACGTTTCGCACTGCGATTCAGTGCCTTATCATAGCTGTGATTAAGCACTGAATCGCAGTGCGAAACGTCAGCTCATACTTGCTGTTTTTTTTTGCTGTGGCATGTTGTTTGTGCTTTTGTTTTAAATAAAAAGAACCTTTTTTGGAGTGCGGCTGTCCAAGCGTTTTCCTCAGATTTTTTGCATTGTCATATGCATTGCCTGCACCCACGGGCTCTGGATCTTGTGAATGAGTCACCAGTCACATCTGAGCGGTAACTCTCTCCTTATATGTGTTACACCGTTGTCCTTCCCATCAATTTAATAAAAGTCCCTTTTCATTTTTATTATTTCCCCACTGAATCCACTCTGGAGTTTCGCTTTAACATTTGAGTACAAGTTCTATTATCACCCTTCAAAAATGAATTAACATGTCATAACTGGAAAACAAACTCTGACCCACCTTCCCTACGCTCCTTTTCAGTGTACGATCCCCTCGAGGAACACCCAAGCATGTCCTAGCTGGTCAAATATTCACAACATGAGGACATCACACGAAAAAAATCTGCCGCTGTGCTTTTTTTTTCTCTATACCTTATGGGGACAGAGATCACCAAAACATACTACATGGAGTAGAGATCTACTCTGAGAATCCAGTATATCCTTTAACTAAGTGTGGCCACTTAGATTGAATAGATTGAAAGCGCCAAGCACACTAAATGTTCACAATATGGAATAATCAAAGAGGGGGTGGGAGTTAATCCCCCCCCCATTTACCCCCCCCCCTTTTTATTTTTTGGGAATTATAGCATCGGAATAAGAGGGGAGAGGATAAAATGGTAGGAGGATGAGAAACTTTGAAAAGTTGAATTATCAAAAAAAAAAAAACTAAAGTGTGGCCACATACTGTCCCATTTTTGCAAATGATGCAAAATAGTTTGAGCATCAATTTTGAATGTGGGCCTGTCCAAGAGGTAACTACTTCAGTGCTGGAATCTTTCCCCCCTGTAACCACTTGAGTACCAAGCCTGTAAATCCCCTTTATTACCAGGCCGTTTTTCAGTTTTCAGCGCTGTGATACCTTGACTGACAATTACTCCATTATGCAATACTGTACCCATATAAATGTAATGATTTTTTTGAGACAGACAGATATTGGGTGTTTCTCTGAAAGGTTTGGGAGCTCCCTGGCCACAGCAAAAATGATCAGAACAGATATTGGGTCTTACTTTGAAAGGTTCAAGAGATCCCAAGCCACAGCAAAAATGACCAGGGCAGATAAAGGGCCCTTCTTTAAAAGGTTCAGAAGATCTCAAGCTACAACAAACATGATCACAGATTTTGGGTCTTTTTTGGAAAGGTTTGGGAGAGACCAAAAAAAAACTAAAAATGAAAGCAGATTTTGAGTCTTTCTTTGAAGGGCTCAGGAGATCCCAGGCCAAAGCAAAAAAGACCCAATGTCTGTCCTGATAGTTAAAAATTTCAGGAGATCGCAATTCACACCAAAAACTAAGAACCAATATCCCCCCTGATCATTCTTTGAAAGGTTTGATAGCTCTCAGGCCACATCAAAAATGATGAGAACAGATATGGGGTCTTTCCTCGAAAGGTCTGGGAGCTCTCTGGCCACACCAGAAAAAAAAAATGATCAAAAAGACAGATATAGGGTTTTACCCTGTAAGGTTTCGAAGCTCATCAGCCACAACAAAAGCGATCAAGACAGATATTGGGTCTTTCTTTGAAAGGTTTGGGAGAGCCCAAGCCACACCAAGAATAAAAGCAGATTTTAATTTTTTTTTTTAAGGGCTCAGGAGATCCCAGGCCAAAGCAAAAAAGATCCAATATCTGTCCTGATCGTTTTTGGTTTGGATTGGGATCTCCGGAACCTTTCAATGGAAGACCCAATATATTCCTTGATCATTCTTTGAAAGATTTGGGAGCTAGCAGGTCAACATAAAAAATGATGAGAACCGATATGGGGTCTTTCCTTGAAAGGTCTGGGAGCTCCCTGTCCATGCCAGAAAAAATGATTAGGACAGATATAGGGTTTTCTCTGCAAGGTTTGTAAACTTGCTGGTCACAACAAAGATGATCAGGACAGATATTGGGTCTTTCCTTAAAAGGTTTGAGAAATCCCAAGCCACACCAAAAATAAAAGCAGATTTTGAGTCCTTTCTTTGAAGGGCTCAGCAGATCCCAGGCCAAGGCAAAAAAGATCGAATATCTGTTCTGATTGTTTTTTGGTGTGGATTGGGATCTTCTGAACCTTTCAATGGAAGACCCAATATATTCCCTGATCATTCTTTGAAAGATTTGGGAGCTAGCAGGTCAACATAAAAAAATGATGAGAACCGATATGGGGTCTTTCCTTGAAAGGTCTGGGAGCTCCCTGTCCACACCAGAAAAAATGATTAGGACAGATATAGGGTTTGTCTTTGAAAAGTTTGAAAGCTCCCCGGAGACAACAAAAGTGATCAGGACAGCTATTGAGTCTTTTTTTTTTTTTTTAAAGGTTCAAGACATCCCAAGCCACACCAAAAATGATCAAGACAGATATTGGGTCTTTTAGCCTCGTACACACGATCGAGTTTCTCGTCAAAAAACGACAAGAAACTTGCTGGCAGAGCTTTCTTGCTGAGTAAATCGGTCGTGTGTACGCGGCTATCAGGTTTCTCGTCAAGAAAACCGACAAGAATGTCGACGAGAAAAATAGAGAACCTGCTCTCTATTTTCTCGTCAGGATTCGCCATTTTCTCGTCGAGATTCTCGTCAGCATGTTTCTCGACGAGAAAAGTGTGTGTGTGTACACTTACCTGTCGCCGTGGAAACCCACGCATGCTCGAAATGACTGACGCATGCGCGGTAGCTTCCTAGGCATAGGTAGGGTGTAGCAAGATGGCGGCGACGGCATCGAATGTGATGAGCGCACGCTCGTCGTAGTCGATTACGTCACCGCGTTCGCTCCATTCAAAGAACCGCAGGTTCTTTGAATCGAGCGTGTGTACACTCGGCCGGGGCAAGTTTCTTGTCCAAGAATCTCGTCAAGAAAAACGACAAGTTTTTTCCTGACGAGATTCTCGGCCGTGTGTACGAGGCTTTTCTCTGAAAGGCTCAAAAGATCCCAAGCCACAGCAAAAACAATCAGGACAGGTAAAGGGTCCTTCTGCAGTCCAGGAGATCCTTAATAAAGGATCAGGACAGATTCTGAATCTTTCTTTGAAAGGTTAAGGAGATACCAAGCCACAGGTGAAAAAATGATTAGGATAGATATAGGGTCTTTTTCTCTGAAAAGTTTGGAAGCTTCCTGGCCACAGCAAAACTGATCAGGACAAAATATAGGGTCTTTATCTAAAAGGTTCAGGAGATGCCAAGAAATACAGTAGCAAAAATGATCAGGACAGATATAGTGTTTTTCTCTGAAAGGTTTGGAAACTTTCTGGTCACAACAAAGATAATCGGGACAGATATTGGGTTTTCCTTTGATGGGTTCAGGAGATCCCTGGCCACACCAAAAAAGACATAATATCTGTCCTGACCATTTTTGGTGTGGCTTGGGATTCTCCTGAACCTTTCAAAGAAAGACCCAATAAATCTATCCTTGTATATCTTTGAAAAGTTTGGGAGATCCCAGACCACACCAGAAAAAAATGTTCAGGACAGATATAGTTTATTTTTATTTTTTTTTAATGAAAGGTTTGGAAGCTCGCCAGCCACACCAAAAATAATCAGGACAGATCTACAGTGGGTATTATCCCTTTAAAAAAAAAAAAAAATCACATTTGCAGCCTGAAATTAAAGCAGACACAGTTTTTGTTTTATCCAGCTGTATTTACTCAATGCAACTTATAACATCCAAGTGAAAAATATAACACCAACATGTCAGAAATTAATAAAAAATAAAGAACAGAATCACTGAGTTGGGAAAAGGATCACTCCCCTCGTGTCAGTATTTTGTTGAACCACCTTTTGCTTTAATTCCAGCCTTAAGTCTGTTGGGATTTGTCTCTACTAACTTTGCACATCTAGACTTTGCAATTTTTGTCCACTCTTCTTTGCAGAACCAGTTCAGTTAAATTTGATGGTGACCGCTTGTGGACTGCAGTCTTCAAGTCATTCAAGTCATTCCACAGATTTTCAATGGGGTTTAAGTCTGGGCTCTGACTAGGCCATGCATTCAGAAACAGAAACACTTGTTTGAAAAAGGATTACCCACTTCCTAAAAATGACTCAATCGGGTGGTAGCTAACCCTTCTCAATGGCATACAAAACGTCATTTGACTTTCAACTGAGATCAGCTGTGGTCATTTTGGTTAGCTCAGCATGAATAGAGCTTTCCTGGAACATTTCAGTCCTTGGTAGTGCAACCGAAGCAAACAATTAACTATAAGTGGCAAAGCACTGTCAAAAGATCTCCGGGATGATAAAGTTGTGGACAGCCATAAGTCAGGAGATGGTTAACAACAAATTTCAAAGGCTTCAACAATGCCAAGAAGCACAGTGAAGTCTATTTTTCAAAAATTGGAAAGTATTTGGTACACCAAAGACCCTCCCTGGATCAGGACATCCTTCCAAACATGGACCAAAGAGCCAGGAGGAAACTGTTCAGAGAGGCTACCAAGAGGCCTACAGCTACTCTGAAGCAGTTGCAAAAATTTATGACAGAGTGGTCATTGTGTGCATGTGACAACAATATCACAAATTCTCCACAAATGTGGCTTGTATGGGAGGGGTGCAAGAAAAAAGCCACTCCTCAAGAAAGGCCACATGTAGTCATGACTGAGCTTTGCCAAACACACCTTGAAGATTCTGAGGCCACATGGAAAAAGGTTTTATGGTCGGATGAGACTAAAATTTAAATTATTTGGCCTCAAAACCAAACGATATGTCTGGCGGAAATCCAATACAGCTCACCATCCAAATAACACCATTTCTACAGTAAAGCATGGAGGTGGTAATTTTTTCTCTGCAGGAGGAATTGGAGCACTTGTCAGGATAGAAGGAGAAATGGATGGGGCAAAAATACCGTCAAATTCTTGAGGGAAATCTGCTGCCCTCTGCCAGAAAGTTGTCAATGGGAAGAAAGTGTATCTTCCAATGTAACAATGACCCAAAGCACACAGCAAACATGAACAGTTGTTAAAGGAGAAAAAAAGGTGAATGTCCTTGCATGGCCTAGTCAGAGCCCAGACTTAAACCCCATTGAAAATCTGTGGAATGACTTGGACTGCAGTCCACAAATGGTCACCATCAAATTTAACTGAACTTGAACAGTTCTGCAAAGAAGAAGAGAGCAGGGGGGGGGGGGGTGCTGTGAATTAAGAAGTGGGGGGGGGGGTGTCACCGCGAAAGTTAGTAGAGACATCCCAACAGCTTATAGGCTGGAATTAAAAAAAAAAGGTGCTTCAACAAAATACTGGCACAAGGGGGGGGGGGGGGGGTGATCCTTTTTCCAACTCAGTGATTCTGTTTTTAATTTCTTTTTTTCCTCTGACATGTTGATTTTATAGCTTTCATTTGCATTTGGATGTTATAAGTTGCACTAAGTAAATACAGCTGGATAAATTAAAAACTGTGCCTGTCTTCATTTCAGGCTGCAAAGCAACAAAAAGTGATTTTGCAAGGGTGGCGATTCTTTTTTATACCCACTGTAAATGTAAATATGCCTCAGTTTTTTTAAAATTTCTGTATGAAATCGAGTTTAATGTTCACACCCAGCAACCATATCCTTACCACTTTCCATGTAGCCCGTAGCGGTGATAATGGGAACGGCTACCATGACAAGGCCGGAGGCGCTCCATACGTACTTCATGAGAAACTGTTCCAGCATGACATACCACAGTCTCTCCAGCAAGATGAGGTTTATCTGTGAGGACAGGTCCTTGTAGCATTGCTGCAAAAGGGACATCTCCACCTAGAAATGCACAGAATATAAATTCATCACTCAACTAATCGCACAATTTTGACCCAATTTTTTTTTTAAATCACATCAAAAGTCGCAGGCAAAGAGCAATGGCATGGAATGACCCAGAGCAACTAGAAACCAGTTTGACCAGCCAAAAACAACAGCCGATTATTTATTATCTGCAGGAAGATGAAGATATTTGTGTTTTTTTTAGGCTGTGATTAACTACTTGAAGATCAACCAGGCCTTTTCTGGAACTTTTTGTTTACAAGTTTAAATTTGTATTTTTGGCTAGAAAACTACTTAGAACCCCCAAACATTTTATATATATATATATTTGGGGGTTCTAAGTAATTTTCTAGCAAAAAATACAAATATATATATATATATATATATATATATATATACACACACACACACACACACACACACACACACACACACACACATATATATACATACACACACACATATATGTATTTATAAATTTAAAATTTGTATTTTTTGCTAGAAAATTACTTAGAACCCCAAACAGAGAGAGAGAGCTAGAGAGAGAGCTATAGATATAGATATCTCTCTCTCTATACACACACACACACATTATATATATATATTTTAGCAGAGACCCCAGAGAATAAAATAGCGATTATTGCAATATTTTATGTCACAGAGTATTTGCACAGTGGTCTTTCAAACTATTTTTTTGGGGGAAAAATACATTTTAATGAACAAAAAAAAAACACCAATAGTTACCCAAATTTTTGTGTATAACGTGAAAGATGATGTTAAGCCGAGTAAATAGATACCCAACATACCACGCTTTAAAATTGCGCACACTCGTGGAATAGCGACAAACTACGGTATGTAAAAATCTCCATAGGCGACACTTAAATTTTTTTTATTTTTTTACAGATTTCCACTTTAGAGTTGCAGAGGAGGTCTAGTGCTAGAATTATTGCTCTCACTCTAATGATTGTGGCGATACCTCACGTGTGTGGTTGGAACACAGTTTACATATGTGGGCGTGACTTACATATGCGTGCGAGCACAGAGGGATGGGGCGCTTTACAATTCTTTTTTTTTATGTTTACACTCTGTCCCCTTTTACTATCACTTTCAAACATCCCTTGTAATAGAAATAAGGATGACAGGTCCTCTTTATAGAGAGATCTGGGGCTAGAAAGACTCCAAATTTCTCCTTTACCTTCAACTTCTTCCTGCCCAAGGTACGTCACATGACATCCTGGACTTTGAGTGGGGATATGTGAATGATGGGTGCAGCTACACAGTTACTTCCGTGTTCACAGCTGTATTTCCCCAGCTACTGTAGCTATAATAGCCTGGGAATGACAGCTGTGAACCCGGAAGTGTCATTGCTTTCGGGTTCGTTTGTTGCAGGGGGGGTCAGTTAGACCCCCAATGTCTCCCCTGCTCTCCAATGCAGCCAATCAAGCACAGATCATGCTTGATTAGCTGACTTGTCGGCTACAGTAGCTAAGGAATGACAGCTGTGACCTTTGCTTGATTAGCTGCCTCTCGGCTACAGTAGCTGGGGAACAGGTGCTCCCCAAGTTACTGCTAGACCCCCAACTTCTCCCATGCCCTCCAATGCAGCTAATCAAGCACAGATCATGGTTGATTAGCTGCCTTCTGTGCTACAGGAATTGGGGAATGACAGCTGTGAACCTTGAGGGGACGTTGCTTCTGGGTTCATTCCTTGCAGAGGGGATCAGGGAACAGAAAGAAGCTCTCCCAGTTACTGTTAGAACCCCAATGTCTCCCCTGCCCTCCAATGCAGCTAATCAAGCACAGATCATGCTTGATTAGCTGCCTTCTGTGATACAGTAACTGGGGAATGACAGCTGTGAACCTGGAAGTGACGTTGCTTCTGGGTTCATTCATTGCAGGGGGGGGGATCAGGGAACAGGTGCTCCCCAAGTTACTGTTAGACCCCCCAACGCCTCCCATGCCCTCCAATGCAGCTAATGCAGCTAATCAAGCACAGATCATGCTCATCATCAGTAACTGGGGAATAACAGCTGTGAACCTGGAAGTGGCATTGCTTCTGGGTTCATTCATTGCTGAGATGGGGGGGGGGATCAGGGAACAGATGCTCCCCAATATAGTGCAGTCTGGGTTCCCTAAAGAAACAATGGCGAGCACCGGTGCAGCTGAGGGGGGGGTGGTATCTTTAGAGCCCTGTACAAGGTGATTGGATGGCTCTAGATCGTTGGCGGTATAAATCAATGACAAGCTCACGGATGCACTCTGTTTTTGGAAAGGAGACACTTTTTGCCACTGACCTCAAACTTAATTAAAATTTTACTTTCCTTCCAAAAAGTGCATCAAAATCTAAAAGAAGACGAAGGCAGGGGGCTTCTGGAGGAAGAATTCCTATGTGAAATGGAACATTGGCCTGGCATTCTCCTTGAACTTATACCCCAAATAGAGGAGGAGATGACTGCCACCCCCGATAATGTGACACATGAGCAGGCGCTGCAACAAAGGAAAACATCCTGCAAATCAAATCAGACAAGCAAAACAGCCTCATCACTTCACATTACCAGTGTTTGATGAAAGACCAACCTTTTTTTTTTTTTTTAGAATCCACTGTGCTATAAAATATAACTGGGACACAAAGACAATAATCAGACAGTATCTATACCAAAAAAAAAAAAAATAGGAGTTTATTGCAGCTTACCACTTGTTAGATATGGTGGCTGCATTAGCTTTCTTTTTCTTCCCTTGGCGATCCTGCCAGTAACAGACTTCCTATCCTAGGACGACAACGCTCACTGTGCACTGTGTGGGAATTGTCACCCTAGGACAGGGGTCTCCAAACTTTCTAAACACAGGGGTCAGCTTACTGTACTTCAGACTTTAGTGGGGCCGGACTGTGGCCAGTGGGAGTAGAAAAGGTGCACAAGTCTGTGGGAAAAAAATAGTGCCCCGTCATTGGTGTCAGTGGGAGGAAGAGTGCCCCGTCATTGGTGTCAGTGGGAGGAAGAGTGCCCCGTCATTGGTGTCAGTGGGAGGAAGAGTGACCCGTCGTTGGTGTCAGTGGGAGGAAGAGTGACCCGTCGTTGGTGTCAGTGGGAGGAAGAGTGAACCGTCATTGGTGTCAGTGGGAGGAAGAGTGCCCCGTCATTGGTGTCAGTGGGAGGAAGAGTGACCCGTCATTGGTGTCAGTGGGAGGAAGAGTGCCCCGTCGTTGGTGTCAGTGGGAGGAAGAGTGACCCGTCGTTGGTGTCAGTGGGAGGAAGAGTGCCCCGTCATTGGTGTCAGTGGGAGGAAGAGTGCCCCGTCATTGGTGTCAGTGGGAGGAAGAGTGCCCCGTCATTGGTGTCAGTGGGAGGAAGAGTGCCCCGTCATTGGTGTCAGTGGGAGAAAGAGTGCCCCGTCATTGGTGTCAGTGGGAGAAAGAGTGCCCCGTCATTGGTGTCAGTGGGAGGAAGAGTGACCCGTCGTTGGTGTCAGTGGGAGGAAGAGTGACCCGTCGTTGGTGTCAGTGGGAGGAAGAGTGCCCCGTCATTGGTGTCAGTGGGAGGAAGAGTGCCCCGTCATTGGTGTCAGTGGGAGGAAGAGTGCCCCGTCATTGGTGTCAGTGGGAGGAAGAGTGACCCGTCGTTGGTGTCAGTGGGAGGAAGAGTGCCCCGTCATTGGTGTCAGTGGGAGGAAGAGTGCCCCGTCATTGGTGTCAGTGGGAGGAAGAGTGCCCCGTCATTGGTGTCAGTGGGAGGAAGAGTGACCCGTCGTTGGTGTCAGTGGGAGGAAGAGTGCCCCGTCGTTGGTGTCAGTGGGAGGAAGAGTGCCCCGTCATTGGTGTCAGTGGGAGGAAGAGTGCCCCGTCATTGGTGTCAGTGGGAGGAAGAGTGCCCCGTCATTGGTGTCAGTGGGAGGAAGAGTGCCCCGTCATTGGTGTCAGTGGGAGGAAGAGTGCCCCGTCATTGGTGTCAGTGGGAGGAAGAGTGCCCCGTCATTGGTGTCAGTGGGAGGGAGAGTGCCCCGTCATTGGTGTCAGTGGGAGGGAGAGTGCCCCGTCATTGGTGTCAGTGGGAGGGAGAGTGCCCCGTCATTGGTGTCAGTGGGAGGGAGAGTGCCCCGTCATTGGTGTCAATGGGAGGGAGAGTGCCCCGTCATTGGTGTCAGTGGGAGGAAGAGTGCCCCGTCATTGGTGTCAGTGGGAGGAAGAGTGCCCCGTCATTGGTGTCAGTGGGAGGAAGAGTGCCCCGTCATTGGTGTCAGTGGGAGGAAGAGTGCCCCGTCATTGGTGTCAGTGGGAGGAAGAGTGCCCCGTCATTGGTGTCAGTGGGAGGAAGAGTGCCCCGTCATTGGTGTCAGTGGGAGGAAGAGTGCCCCGTCATTGGTGTCAGTGGGAGAAAGAGTGCCCCGTCATTGGTGTCAGTGGGAGAAAGAGTGCCCCGTCATTGGTGTCAGTGGGAGAAAGAGTGCCCCGTCATTGGTGTCAGTGGGAGAAAGAGTGCCCCGTCATTGGTGTCAGTGGGAGGAATAGTGTCCTATCATTAGTATCAGTGAAAGGAAAAGTGCCCCATCATTGGTGTCAGTGGGAGGAATAGTGTCCTATCATTAGTATCAGTGAAAGGAAAAGTGCCCCATCATTGGTGTCAGTGGGAGGAATAGTGCACCATCATTGGTGTGATAAGGTACCATTGTTGGTGTCAGTGGGAGGAACTGTGCCCCCTCTTTGGTGTCATTGTGAGGAATTATGCCCCATTGCAGGTATCAGTGGATGAAATAGTGCCCAAGTGCCGGATAAAAGCAAGCAAAGGCCCCCCGGGCTGCAGTTTGGAGACCACTGCCCTAGCACAACCCTTCAGAACACCTTATGGTTCCCATACATAGATAAAACTGAGCGATTGATATCCGATTCGACAAAACTACTGTACCAAACATGAAATGAAAAAATGAAATGAATGAGTAACGAGCAATGCCATTGATCGATGCTTCATGATCGATTTTTTTTCTGCCACAACCAGTGGACTTGGGTTTTTTAAACCAGTCACTATCTGTCCCCTATCACTCGGCCATACTATTTTGGTCTCACCCAGTCAAAAACCAATTTGATCGTTTTGTGGAATCTGACCTCGATCGTGCACAGTGTACGGCCACCATGAAGGCTCATTCACACCACATGCGTTGGCCACTATTTCCAGTGCAGCCCCAATGCATAGACAAGGCACGTGGCTTGTTTGGCGTGGTGTCAGATCACCCCACAGCACTGCTATAGAGGACCCCGAAAAGTGCTGCATGCAGAAGGTTGTGACGTGAACATCCGCCGCTTCAATGCCGCGCATGCTTGGATCAGGGTTGACCAGCATACAGCCGCAGCTGGTTATTGATTTGTATCGGTGGCTTTATGCTACACCTGGGCACCGAAATCCAGCCGATTTCTATGGTGTACAGCCTTCTGTGCCATGTGAATAAGCCCAGAAAAATGTCTCTCTCTCATCTCACCATGCTGGGAGGAATTAATTACCTACTGAGGTCTATTTATGGATCAACATGATGTCTTTTCAACAGTCAGACATTTTCCTTGGGAGGAACTTTGAATATAGCAATTACCATCTATATAGGTTGCCTATTAAAAGCCTAAAAGATCGCCTACTACTAGCACAGGAATGTGCATTTCATGCCCGAGGCTGTTCAACATGATTCACAGTGATAATGACAATAAACAAATAATAACAGCCAGAAAATAACTGCAGAGAGTGAAAAATGTAGAGGCTGTTAAAGGAGAAGTTTACTCTTACATTGGTGGTCAGTGGGAAGAATGTTCCTTACATTGGTGATCAGTGGGAAGAATGTTCCTTACATTGGTGATCAGTGGGAAGAATGTTCCTTACATTGGTGATCAGTGGGAAGAATGTTCCTTACATTGGTGATCAGTGGGAAGAATGTCCCTTACATTGGTGATCAGTGGGAAGAATGCTCCTTACAGTGGTGATCAGTGGGAAGAATGTTCCTTACATTGGTGATCAGTGGGAAGAATGCTCCTTACATTGGTGATCAGTGGGAAGAATGCTCCTTACAGTGGTGATCAGTGGGAAGAATGTTCCTTACATTGGTGATCAGTGGGAAGAATGCTCCTTACATTGGTGATCAGTGAGAAGAATGTTCCTTACATTGGTGATCAGTGGGAAGAATGCTCCTTACATTGGTGATCAGTGAGAAGAATGTTCCTTACATTGGTGATCAGTGGGAAGAATGTTCCTTACATTGGTGATCAGTGAGAAGAATGTTCCTTACATTGGTGATCAGTGGGAAGAATGTCCCTTACATTGGTGATCAGTGGGAAGAATGTTCCTTACATTGGTGATCAGTGGGAAGAATGTTCCTTACATTGGTGATCAGTGGGAAGAATGTTCCTTACATTGGTGATCAGTGGGAAGAATGTTCCTTACATTGGTGATCAGTGGGAAGAATGCTCCTTACAGTGGTGATCAGTGGGAAGAATGTTCCTTACATTGGTGATCAGTGGGAAGAATGCTCCTTACATTGGTGATCAGTGAGAAGAATGTTCCTTACATTGGTGATCAGTGGGAAGAATGCTCCTTACATTGGTGATCAGTGAGAAGAATGTTCCTTACATTGGTGATCAGTGGGAAGAATGTTCCTTACATTGGTGATCAGTGAGAAGAATGTTCCTTACATTGGTGATCAGTGGGAAGAATGTCCCTTACATTGGTGATCAGTGGGAAGAATGTTCCTTACATTGGTGATCAGTGGGAAGAATGTTCCTTACATTGGTGATCAGTGGGAAGAATGTTCCTTACATTGGTGATCAGTGGGAAGAATGTTCCTTACATTGGTGATCAGTGGGAAGAATGTTCCTTACATTGGTGATCAGTGGGAAGAATGTTCCTTACATTGGTGATCAGTGGGAAGAATGCTCCTTACATTGGTGATCAGTGAGAAGAATGTTCCTTACATTGGTGATCAGTGGGAAGAATGTTCCTTACATTGGTGATCAGTGGGAAGAATGTTCCTTACATTGGTGATCAGTGAGAAGAATGTTCCTTACATTGGTGATCAGTGAGAAGAATGTTCCTTACATTGGTGATCAGTGGGAAGAATGTTCCTTACATTGGTGATCAGTGGGAAGAATGCTCCTTACAATGGCGGTCAGTGAGAAGAATGTTCCTTACATTGGTGATCAGTGGGAAGAATGTTCCTTACATTGGTGATCAGTGAGAAGAATGTTCCTTACATTGGTGATCAGTGGGAAGAATGCTCCTTACATTGGTGATCAGTGAGAAGAATGTTCCTTACATTGGTGATCAGTGGGAAGAATGTTCCTTACATTGGTGATCAGTGAGAAGAATGTTCCTTACATTGGTGATCAGTGGGAAGAATGTCCCTTACATTGGTGATCAGTGGGAAGAATGTTCCTTACATTGGTGATCAGTGAGAAGAATGTTCCTTACATTGGTGATCAGTAGAAAGAATGTTCCTTACATTGGTGATCAGTGGGAAGAATGTTCCTTACATTGGTGATCAGTGGGAAGAATGTTCCTTACATTGGTGATCAGTAGAAAGAATGTTCCTTACATTGGTGATCAGTGGGAAGAATGTTCCTTACATTGGTGATCAGTGGGAAGAATGCTCCTTACAGTGGTGATCAGTGGGAAGAATGTTCCTTACATTGGTGATCAGTGGGAAGAATGCTCCTTACATTGGTGATCAGTGAGAAGAATGTTCCTTACATTGGTGATCAGTGGGAAGAATGCTCCTTACATTGGTGATCAGTGAGAAGAATGTTCCTTACATTGGTGATCAGTGAGAAGAATGTTCCTTACATTGGTGATCAGAGGGAAGAATGCTCCTTACATTGGTGATCAGTGAGAAGAATGTCCCTTACATTGGTGATCAGTGGGAAGAATGTTCCTTACATTGGTGATCAGTGGGAAGAATGTTCCTTACATTGGTGATCAGTAGAAAGAATGTTCCTTACATTGGTGATCAGTGGGAAGAATGTTCCTTACATTGGTGATCAGTGGGAAGAATGCTCCTTACAGTGGTGATCAGTGGGAAGAATGTTCCTTACATTGGTGATCAGTGGGAAGAATGCTCCTTACATTGGTGATCAGTGAGAAGAATGTTCCTTACATTGGTGATCAGTGGGAAGAATGCTCCTTACATTGGTGATCAGTGAGAAGAATGTTCCTTACATTGGTGATCAGTGGGAAGAATGTTCCTTACATTGGTGATCAGTGAGAAGAATGTTCCTTACATTGGTGATCAGTGGGAAGAATGTCCCTTACATTGGTGATCAGTGGGAAGAATGTTCCTTACATTGGTGATCAGTGGGAAGAATGTTCCTTACATTGGTGATCAGTGGGAAGAATGTCCCTTACATTGGTGATCAGTGGGAAGAATGTTCCTTACATTGGTGATCAGTGGGAAGAATGCTCCTTACATTGGTGATCAGTGGGAAGAATGTTCCTTACATTGGTGGTCAGTGGGAAGAATGTTCCTTACATTGGTGGTCAGTGGGAAGAATGTTCCTTACATTGGTGGTCAGTGGGAAGAATGTTCCTTACATTGGTGATCAGTGGGAAGAATGTTCCTTACATTGGTGATCAGTGAGAAGAATGTTCCTTACATTGGTGATCAGTGGGAAGAATGCTCCTTACATTGGTGATCAGTGGGAAGAATGTTCCTTACATTGGTGATCAGTGGGAAGAATGTCCCTTACATTGGTGATCAGTGGGAAGAATGTTCCTTACATTGGTGATCAGTGGGAAGAATGCTCCTTACATTGGTGATCAGTGGGAAGAATGTTCCTTACATTGGTGATCAGTGGGAAGAATGTCCCTTACATTGGTGATCAGTGGGAAGAATGTCCCTTACATTGGTGATCAGTGAGAAGAATGTCCCTTACATTGGTGATCAGTGGGAAGAATGCTCCTTACATTGGTGATCAGTGAGAAGAATGTTCCTTACATTGGTGATCAGTGGGAAGAATGTCCCTTACATTGGTGATCAGTGAGAAGAATGTCCCTTACATTGGTGATCAGTGAGAAGAATGTTCCTTACATTGGTGATCAGTGGGAAGAATGTCCCTTACATTGGTGATCAGTGAGAAGAATGTCCCTTACATTGGTGATCAGTGAGAAGAATGTTCCTTACATTGGTGATCAGTGGGAAGAATGTCCCTTACATTGGTGATCAGTGAGAAGAATGTCCCTTACATTGGTGATCAGTGAGAAGAATGTCCCTTACATTGGTGATCAGTGGGAAGAATGCTCCTTACATTGGTGATCAGTGGGAAGAATGTTCCTTACATTGGTGATCAGTGAGAAGAATGCTCCTTACATTGGTGATCAGTGGGAAGAATGCTCCTTACATTGGTGATCAGTGGGAAGAATGCTCCTTACATTGGTGATCAGTGGGAAGAATGCTCCTTACATTGGTGATCAGTGAGAAGAATGTTCCTTACATTGGTGATCAGTGGGAAGAATGTTCCTTACATTGGTGATCAGTGGGAAGAATGTTCCTTACATTGGTGATCAATGAGAAGAATGTTCCTTACATTGGTGATCAGTGGGAAGAATGTCCCTTACATTGGTGATCAGTGAGAAGAATGTCCCTTACATTGGTGATCAGTGGGAAGAATGTCCCTTACATTGGTGATCAGTGGGAAGAATGTCCCTTACATTGGTGATCAGTGAGAAGAATGTTCCTTACATTGGTGATCAGTGGGAAGAATGCTCCTTACATTGGTGATCAGTGGGAAGAATGTTCCTTACATTGGTGATCAGTGAGAAGAATGCTCCTTACATTGGTGATCAGTGGGAAGAATGCTCCTTACATTGGTGATCAGTGGGAAGAATGTTCCTTACATTGGTGATCAGTGGGAAGAATGCTCCTTACATTGGTGATCAGTGAGAAGAATGTTCCTTACATTGGTGATCAGTGGGAAGAATGTTCCTTACATTGGTGATCAGTGAGAAGAATGTTCCTTACATTGGTGATCAGTGAGAAGAATGTCCCTTACATTGGTGATCAGTGGGAAGAATGTCCCTTACATTGGTGATCAGTGAGAAGAATGTCCCTTACATTGGTGATCAGTGGGAAGAATGTTCCTTACATTGGTGATCAGTGGGAAGAATGCTCCTTACAGTGGTGATCAGTGGGAAGAATGTTCCTTACATTGGTGATCAGTGGGAAGAATGCTCCTTACATTGGTGATCAGTGAGAAGAATGTTCCTTACATTGGTGATCAGTGGGAAGAATGCTCCTTACATTGGTGATCAGTGAGAAGAATGTTCCTTACATTGGTGATCAGTGGGAAGAATGTTCCTTACATTGGTGATCAGTGAGAAGAATGTTCCTTACATTGGTGATCAGTGGGAAGAATGTCCCTTACATTGGTGATCAGTGGGAAGAATGTTCCTTACATTGGTGATCAGTGGGAAGAATGCTCCTTACATTGGTGATCAGTGGGAAGAATGTCCCTTACATTGGTGATCAGTGGGAAGAATGTCCCTTACATTGGTGATCAGTGAGAAGAATGTCCCTTACATTGGTGATCAGTGGGAAGAATGTCCCTTACATTGGTGATCAGTGGGAAGAATGTCCCTTACATTGGTGATCAGTGGGAAGAATATTCCTTACATTGGTGATCAGTGGGAAGAATATTCCTTACATTGGTGATCAGTGGGAAGAATGCTCCTTACATTGGTGATCAGTGAGAAGAATGTCCCTTACATTGGTGATCAGTGGGAAGAATGTCCCTTACATTGGTGATCAGTGGGAAGAATGTTCCTTACATTGGTGATCAGTGGGAAGAATGCTCCTTACATTGGTGATCAGTGGGAAGAATGTTCCTTACATTGGTGGTCAGTGGGAAGAATGTTCCTTACATTGGTGGTCAGTGGGAAGAATGTTCCTTACATTGGTGATCAGTGGGAAGAATGTTCCTTACATTGGTGATCAGTGAGAAGAATGTTCCTTACATTGGTGATCAGTGGGAAGAATGCTCCTTACATTGGTGATCAGTGGGAAGAATGTTCCTTACATTGGTGATCAGTGGGAAGAATGTCCCTTACATTGGTGATCAGTGGGAAGAATGTTCCTTACATTGGTGATCAGTGGGAAGAATGCTCCTTACATTGGTGATCAGTGGGAAGAATGTTCCTTACATTGGTGATCAGTGGGAAGAATGTTCCTTACATTGGTGATCAGTGGGAAGAATGTCCCTTACATTGGTGATCAGTGAGAAGAATGTCCCTTACATTGGTGATCAGTGGGAAGAATGCTCCTTACATTGGTGATCAGTGAGAAGAATGTTCCTTACATTGGTGATCAGTGGGAAGAATGTCCCTTACATTGGTGATCAGTGAGAAGAATGTCCCTTACATTGGTGATCAGTGAGAAGAATGTTCCTTACATTGGTGATCAGTGGGAAGAATGTCCCTTACATTGGTGATCAGTGAGAAGAATGTCCCTTACATTGGTGATCAGTGAGAAGAATGTTCCTTACATTGGTGATCAGTGGGAAGAATGTCCCTTACATTGGTGATCAGTGAGAAGAATGTCCCTTACATTGGTGATCAGTGAGAAGAATGTCCCTTACATTGGTGATCAGTGGGAAGAATGCTCCTTACATTGGTGATCAGTGGGAAGAATGTTCCTTACATTGGTGATCAGTGAGAAGAATGCTCCTTACATTGGTGATCAGTGGGAAGAATGCTCCTTACATTGGTGATCAGTGGGAAGAATGCTCCTTACATTGGTGATCAGTGGGAAGAATGCTCCTTACATTGGTGATCAGTGAGAAGAATGTTCCTTACATTGGTGATCAGTGGGAAGAATGTTCCTTACATTGGTGATCAGTGGGAAGAATGTTCCTTACATTGGTGATCAGTGAGAAGAATGTTCCTTACATTGGTGATCAGTGGGAAGAATGTCCCTTACATTGGTGATCAGTGGGAAGAATGTCCCTTACATTGGTGATCAGTGGGAAGAATGTCCCTTACATTGGTGATCAGTGGGAAGAATGTCCCTTACATTGGTGATCAGTGGGAAGAATATTCCTTACATTGGTGATCAGTGGGAAGAATGCTCCTTACATTGGTGATCAGTGAGAAGAATGTCCCTTACATTGGTGATCAGTGGGAAGAATGTTCCTTACATTGGTGATCAGTGGGAAGAATGTTCCTTACATTGGTGATCAGTGAGAAGAATGTTCCTTACATTGGTGATCAGTGGGAAGAATGTTCCTTACATTGGTGATCAGTGGGAAGAATGTCCCTTACATTGGTGATCAGTGGGAAGAATATTCCTTACATTGGTGATCAGTGGGAAGAATGCTCCTTACATTGGTGATCAGTGAGAAGAATGTCCCTTACATTGGTGATCAGTGGGAAAAATGTCCCTTACATTGGTGATCAGTGGGAAGAATGTCCCTTACATTGGTGATCAGTGGGAAGAATGTCCCTTACATTGGTGATCAGTGGGAAGAATATTCCTTACATTGGTGATCAGTGGGAAGAATATTCCTTACATTGGTGATCAGTGGGAAGAATGCTCCTTACATTGGTGATCAGTGAGAAGAATGTCCCTTACATTGGTGATCAGTGGGAAGAATGTCCCTTACATTGGTGATCAGTGGGAAGAATGTTCCTTACATTGGTGATCAGTGGGAAGAATGCTCCTTACATTGGTGATCAGTGGGAAGAATGTTCCTTACATTGGTGGTCAGTGGGAAGAATGTTCCTTACATTGGTGGTCAGTGGGAAGAATGTTCCTTACATTGGTGATCAGTGGGAAGAATGTTCCTTACATTGGTGATCAGTGAGAAGAATGTTCCTTACATTGGTGGTCAGTGAGAAGAATGCTCCTTACATTGGTGATCAGTGGGAAGAATGTTCCTTACATTGGTGATCAGTGGGAAGAATGTCCCTTACATTGGTGATCAGTGGGAAGAATGTTCCTTACATTGGTGATCAGTGGGAAGAATGCTCCTTACATTGGTGATCAGTGGGAAGAATGTTCCTTACATTGGTGATCAGTGGGAAGAATGTTCCTTACATTGGTGATCAGTGGGAAGAATGTCCCTTACATTGGTGATCAGTGAGAAGAATGTCCCTTACATTGGTGATCAGTGGGAAGAATGCTCCTTACATTGGTGATCAGTGAGAAGAATGTTCCTTACATTGGTGATCAGTGGGAAGAATGTCCCTTACATTGGTGATCAGTGAGAAGAATGTCCCTTACATTGGTGATCAGTGAGAAGAATGTTCCTTACATTGGTGATCAGTGGGAAGAATGTCCCTTACATTGGTGATCAGTGAGAAGAATGTCCCTTACATTGGTGATCAGTGAGAAGAATGTTCCTTACATTGGTGATCAGTGGGAAGAATGTCCCTTACATTGGTGATCAGTGAGAAGAATGTCCCTTACATTGGTGATCAGTGGGAAGAATGCTCCTTACATTGGTGATCAGTGGGAAGAATGTTCCTTACATTGGTGATCAGTGAGAAGAATGCTCCTTACATTGGTGATCAGTGAGAAGAATGTTCCTTACATTGGTGATCAGTGGGAAGAATGCTCCTTACATTGGTGATCAGTGAGAAGAATGTTCCTTACATTGGTGATCAGTGGGAAGAATGTTCCTTACATTGGTGATCAGTGGGAAGAATGCTCCTTACATTGGTGATCAGTGAGAAGAATGTTCCTTACATTGGTGATCAGTGGGAAGAATGCTCCTTACATTGGTGATCAGTGAGAAGAATGTTCCTTACATTGGTGATCAGTGGGAAGAATGTTCCTTACATTGGTGATCAGTGAGAAGAATGTTCCTTACATTGGTGATCAGTGGGAAGAATGTCCCTTACATTGGTGATCAGTGGGAAGAATGTTCCTTACATTGGTGATCAGTGGGAAGAATGTTCCTTACATTGGTGATCAGTGGGAAGAATGTTCCTTACATTGGTGATCAGTGGGAAGAATGTTCCTTACATTGGTGATCAGTGGGAAGAATGTTCCTTACATTGGTGATCAGTGAGAAGAATGTTCCTTACATTGGTGATCAGTGAGAAGAATGTTCCTTACATTGGTGATCAGTGGGAAGAATGTTCCTTACATTGGTGATCAGTGAGAAGAATGTTCCTTACATTGGTGATCAGTGGGAAGAATGCTCCTTACATTGGTGATCAGTGAGAAGAATGTTCCTTACATTGGTGATCAGTGGGAAGAATGTCCCTTACATTGGTGATCAGTGGGAAGAATGTTCCTTACATTGGTGATCAGTGGGAAGAATGCTCCTTACATTGGTGATCAGTGGGAAGAATGTTCCTTACATTGGTGATCAGTGGGAAGAATGTTCCTTACATTGGTGATCAGTAGAAAGAATGTTCCTTACATTGGTGATCAGTGGGAAGAATGTTCCTTACATTGGTGATCAGTGGGAAGAATGCTCCTTACAGTGGTGATCAGTGGGAAGAATGTTCCTTACATTGGTGATCAGTGGGAAGAATGCTCCTTACATTGGTGATCAGTGAGAAGAATGTTCCTTACATTGGTGATCAGTGGGAAGAATGCTCCTTACATTGGTGATCAGTGGGAAGAATGTTCCTTACATTGGTGATCAGTGGGAAGAATGCTCCTTACATTGGTGATCAGTGGGAAGAATGTTCCTTACATTGGTGATCAGTGAGAAGAATGTTCCTTACATTGGTGATCAGTGGGAAGAATGTCCCTTACATTGGTGATCAGTGGGAAGAATGTTCCTTACATTGGTGATCAGTGAGAAGAATGTTCCTTACATTGGTGATCAGTAGAAAGAATGTTCCTTACATTGGTGATCAGTGGGAAGAATGTTCCTTACATTGGTGATCAGTGGGAAGAATGTTCCTTACATTGGTGATCAGTAGAAAGAATGTTCCTTACATTGGTGATCAGTGGGAAGAATGTTCCTTACATTGGTGATCAGTGGGAAGAATGCTCCTTACAGTGGTGATCAGTGGGAAGAATGTTCCTTACATTGGTGATCAGTGGGAAGAATGCTCCTTACATTGGTGATCAGTGAGAAGAATGTTCCTTACATTGGTGATCAGTGGGAAGAATGCTCCTTACATTGGTGATCAGTGAGAAGAATGTTCCTTACATTGGTGATCAGTGAGAAGAATGTTCCTTACATTGGTGATCAGTGGGAAGAATGCTCCTTACATTGGTGATCAGTGAGAAGAATGTCCCTTACATTGGTGATCAGTGGGAAGAATGTTCCTTACATTGGTGATCAGTGGGAAGAATGTTCCTTACATTGGTGATCAGTAGAAAGAATGTTCCTTACATTGGTGATCAGTGGGAAGAATGTTCCTTACATTGGTGATCAGTGGGAAGAATGTTCCTTACATTGGTGATCAGTGGGAAGAATGTTCCTTACATTGGTGATCAGTGGGAAGAATGTTCCTTACATTGGTGATCAGTGGGAAGAATGTCCCTTACATTGGTGATCAGTGGGAAGAATGTTCCTTACATTGGTGATCAGTGGGAAGAATGTCCCTTACATTGGTGATCAGTGAGAAGAATGTCCCTTACATTGGTGATCAGTGGGAAGAATGCTCCTTACATTGGTGATCAGTGAGAAGAATGTCCCTTACATTGGTGATCAGTGGGAAGAATGTCCCTTACATTGGTGATCAGTGAGAAGAATGTCCCTTACATTGGTGATCAGTGAGAAGAATGTTCCTTACATTGGTGATCAGTGGGAAGAATGTCCCTTACATTGGTGATCAGTGAGAAGAATGTCCCTTACATTGGTGATCAGTGAGAAGAATGTTCCTTACATTGGTGATCAGTGGGAAGAATGTCCCTTACATTGGTGATCAGTGAGAAGAATGTCCCTTACATTGGTGATCAGTGAGAAGAATGTCCCTTACATTGGTGATCAGTGGGAAGAATGCTCCTTACATTGGTGATCAGTGGGAAGAATGTTCCTTACATTGGTGATCAGTGAGAAGAATGCTCCTTACATTGGTGATCAGTGGGAAGAATGCTCCTTACATTGGTGATCAGTGGGAAGAATGTTCCTTACATTGGTGATCAGTGGGAAGAATGCTCCTTACATTGGTGATCAGTGAGAAGAATGTTCCTTACATTGGTGATCAGTGGGAAGAATGTTCCTTACATTGGTGATCATTGGGAAGAATGTTCCTTACATTGGTGATCAGTGAGAAGAATGTTCCTTACATTGGTGATCAGTGGGAAGAATGTCCCTTACATTGGTGATCAGTGAGAAGAATGTCCCTTACATTGGTGATCAGTGGGAAGAATGTCCCTTACATTGGTGATCAGTGGGAAGAATGTCCCTTACATTGGTGATCAGTGAGAAGAATGTTCCTTACATTGGTGATCAGTGGGAAGAATGCTCCTTACATTGGTGATCAGTGGGAAGAATGTTCCTTACATTGGTGATCAGTGAGAAGAATGCTCCTTACATTGGTGATCAGTGGGAAGAATGCTCCTTACATTGGTGATCAGTGGGAAGAATGTTCCTTACATTGGTGATCAGTGGGAAGAATGCTCCTTACATTGGTGATCAGTGAGAAGAATGTTCCTTACATTGGTGATCAGTGGGAAGAATGTTCCTTACATTGGTGATCAGTGAGAAGAATGTTCCTTACATTGGTGATCAGTGAGAAGAATGTCCCTTACATTGGTGATCAGTGGGAAGAATGTCCCTTACATTGGTGATCAGTGAGAAGAATGTTCCTTACATTGGTGATCAGTGGGAAGAATGCTCCTTACATTGGTGATAAGTGAGAAGAATGTCCCTTACATTGGTGATCAGTGGGAAGAATGTCCCTTACATTGGTGATCAGTGGGAAGAATGTTCCTTACATTGGTGATCAGTGGGAAGAATGTTCCTTACATTGGTGATCAGTGGGAAGAATGTTCCTTACATTGGTGGTCAGTGGGAAGAATGTTCCTTACATTGGTGATCAGTGGGAAGAATGTTCCTTACATTGGTGATCAGTGGGAAGAATGCTCCTTACATTGGTGATCAGTGGGAAGAATGTTCCTTACATTGGTGGTCAGTGGGAAGAATGTTCCTTACATTGGTGATCAGTGGGAAGAATGTTCCTTACATTGGTGATCAGTGGGAAGAATGTTCCTTACATTGGTGATCAGTGAGAAGAATGTTCCTTACATTGGTGATCAGTGGGAAGAATGTTCCTTACATTGGTGATCAGTGGGAAGAATGTCCCTTACATTGGTGATCAGTGGGAAGAATATTCCTTACATTGGTGATCAGTGGGAAGAATGTCCCTTACATTGGTGATCAGTGAGAAGAATGCTCCTTACATTGGTGATCAGTGAGAAGAATGTCCCTTACATTGGTGATCAGTGGGAAAAATGTCCCTTACATTGGTGATCAGTGGGAAGAATGTTCCTTACATTGGTGATCAGTGGGAAGAATGCTCCTTACATTGGTGATCAGTGGGAAGAATGTCCCTTACATTGGTGATCAGTGGGAAGAATGTCCCTTACATTGGTGATCAGTGGGAAGAATATTCCTTACATTGGTGATCAGTGAGAAGAATGTTCCTTACATTGGTGATCAGTGGGAAGAATGTTCCTTACATTGGTGATCAGTGGGAAGAATGTTCCTTACATTGGTGATCAGTGGGAAGAATGTTCCTTACATTGGTGATCAGTGAGAAGAATGTTCCTTACATTGGTGATCAGTGGGAAGAATGCTCCTTACATTGGTGATCAGTGGGAAGAATGTTCCTTACATTGGTGATCAGTGGGAAGAATGTCCCTTACATTGGTGATCAGTGGGAAGAATGTTCCTTACATTGGTGATCAGTGGGAAGAATGCTCCTTACATTGGTGATCAGTGAGAAGAATGTTCTTTACATTGGTGGTTAGTGGGAAGAATGTCCCTTACATTGGTGATCAGTGGGAAGAATGTTCTTTACAATGGTGATCAGTGGGAAGAATGTTCTTTACATTGGTGATCAGTGGGAAGAATGTTCTTTACATTGGTGGTCAGTGGGAAGAATGTTCCTTACATTGGTGATCAGTGGGAAGAATGTTCCTTACATTGGTGATCAGTGAGAAGAATGTTCCTTACATTGGTGATCAGTGGGAAGAATGTCCCTTACATTGGTGATCAGTGGGAAGAATGTCCCTTACATTGGTGATCAGTGAGAAGAATGTTCCTTACATTGGTGATCAGTGGGAAGAATGTTCCTTACATTGGTGGTCAGTGGGAAGAATGTTCCTTACATTGGTGATCAGTGGGAAGAATGCCCCTTACATTGGTGATCAGTGGGAAGAATGTCCCTTACATTGGTGATCAGTGAGAAGAATGTTCCTTACATTGGTGGTCAGTGGGAAGAATGTTCCTTACATTGGTGATCAGTGGGAAGAATGTTCCTTACATTGGTGATCAGTGGGAAGAATGTCCCTTACATTGGTGATCAGTGAGAAGAATGTTCCTTACATTGGTGATCAGTGGGAAGAATGTTCCTTACATTGGTGATCAGTGAGAAGAATGTTCCTTACATTGGTGATCAGTGGGAAGAATGCTCCTTACATTGGTGATCAGTGGGAAGAATGTTCCTTACATTGGTGATCAGTGGGAAGAATGTTCCTTACATTGGTGATCAGTGGGAAGAATGTTCCTTACATTGGTGATCAGTGGGAAGAATGTTCCTTACATTGGTGATCAGTGAGAAGAATGCTCCTTACATTGGTGATCAGTGGGAAGAATGTCCCTTACATTGGTGATCAGTGGGAAGAATGTCCCTTACATTGGTGGTCAGTGAGAAGAATGTCCCTTACATTGGTGGTCAGTGAGAAGAATGTCCCTTACATTGGTGATCAGTGAGAAGAATGTCCCTTACATTGGTGATCAGTGAGAAGAATGTTCCTTACATTGGTGATCAGTGGGAAGAATGTTCCTTACATTGGTGATCAGTGGGAAGAATGTTCCTTACATTGGTGATCAGTGGGAAGAATGTCCCTTACATTGGTGATCAGTGGGAAGAATGTTCCTTACATTGGTGATCAGTGGGAAGAATGCTCCTTACATTGGTGATCAGTGGGAAGAATGTCCCTTACATTGGTGATCAGTGGGAAGAATGCTCCTTACATTGGTGGTTAGTGGGAAGAATGTCCCTTACATTGGTGATCAGTGGGAAGAATGTCCCTTACATTGGTGATCAGTGGGAAGAATGTTCTTTACATTGGTGATCAGTGGGAAGAATGTTCTTTACATTGGTGATCAGTGGGAAGAATGTTCTTTACATTGGTGGTCAGTGGGAAGAATGTTCCTTACATTGGTGATCAGTGGGAAGAATGTTCCTTACATTGGTGATCAGTGGGAAGAATGTTCCTTACATTGGTGATCAGTGGGAAGAATGTTCCTTACATTGGTGATCAGTGGGAAGAATGTCCCTTACATTGGTGATCAGTGGGAAGAATGTCCCTTACATTGGTGATCAGTGGGAAGAATGTCCCTTACATTGGTGATCAGTGGGAAGAATGTCCCTTACATTGGTGATCAGTGGGAAGAATGTTCCTTACATTGGTGATCAGTGGGAAGAATGTCCCTTACATTGGTGATCAGTGGGAAGAATGTTCTTTACATTGGTGATCAGTGGGAAGAATGTCCCTTACATTGGTGATCAGTGGGAAGAATGTCCCTTACATTGGTGATCAGTGGGAAGAATGTTCCTTACATTGGTGGTCAGTGGGAAGAATGTCCCTTACATTGGTGATCAGTGAGAAGAATGTCCCTTACATTGGTGGTCAGTGGGAAGAATGTCCCTTACATTGGTGATCAGTGGGAAGAATGTTCTTTACATTGGTGATCAGTGGGAAGAATGTTCCTTACATTGGTGATCAGTGGGAAGAATGTTCCTTACATTGGTGATCAGTGGGAAGAATGTTCCTTACATTGGTAATCAGTGGGAAGGATGTCCCTTACATTGGTGATCAGTGAGAAGAATGTTCCTTACATTGGTGATCAGTGAGAAGAATGTTCCTTACATTGGTGATCAGTGAGAAGAATGTTCCTTACATTGGTGATCAGTGGGAAGAATGTTCCTTACATTGGTGATCAGTGAGAAGAATGTTCCTTACATTGGTGATCAGTGGGAAGAATGTTCCTTACATTGGTGGTCAGTGGGAAGAATGTTCCTTACATTGGTGATCAGTGGGAAGAATGCCCCTTACATTGGTGATCAGTGGGAAGAATGTCCCTTACATTGGTGATCAGTGAGAAGAATGTTCCTTACATTGGTGATCAGTGGGAAGAATGTTCCTTACATTGGTGGTCAGTGGGAAGAATGTTCCTTACATTGGTGATCAGTGGGAAGAATGCCCCTTACATTGGTGATCAGTGGGAAGAATGTCCCTTACATTGGTGATCAGTGAGAAGAATGTTCCTTACATTGGTGATCAGTGGGAAGAATGTTCCTTACATTGGTGGTCAGTGGGAAGAATGTTCCTTACATTGGTGATCAGTGGGAAGAATGCCCCTTACATTGGTGATCAGTGGGAAGAATGTTCCTTACATTGGTGATCAGTGGGAAGAATGTTCCTTACATTGGTGGTCAGTGGGAAGAATGTTCCTTACATTGGTGATCAGTGGGAAGAATGCCCCTTACATTGGTGGTCAGTGGGAAGAATGTCCCTTACATTGGTGATCAGTGAGAAGAATGTCCCTTACATTGGTGGTCAGTGGGAAGAATGTCCCTTACATTGGTGATCAGCGAGAAGAATGTCCCTTACATTGGTGATCAGTGGGAAGAATGTCCCTTACATTGGTGATCAGTGGGAAGAATGTTCTTTACATTGGTGATCAGTGGGAAGAATGTTCCTTACATTGGTGATCAGTGGGAAGAATGTTCCTTACATTGGTGATCAGTGAGAAGAATGTTCCTTACATTGGTGATCAGTGGGAAGAATGTTCCTTACATTGGTGGTCAGTGGGAAGAATGTTCCTTACATTGGTGATCAGTGGGAAGAATGCCCCTTACATTGGTGATCAGTGGGAAGAATGTCCCTTACATTGGTGATCAGTGAGAAGAATGTTCCTTACATTGGTGATCAGTGGGAAGAATGTTCCTTACATTGGTGATCAGTGGGAAGAATGTCCCTTACATTGGTGATCAGTGGGAAGAATGTCCCTTACATTGGTGATCAGTGAGAAGAATGTTCCTTACATTGGTGATCAGTGGGAAGAATGTTCCTTACATTGGTGATCAGTGAGAAGAATGTTCCTTACATTGGTGATCAGTGGGAAGAATGTTCCTTACATTGGTGATCAGTGGGAAGAATGTCCCTTACATTGGTGATCAGTGGGAAGAATGTCCCTTACATTGGTGATCATTGGGAAGAATGTTCCTTACATTGGTGATCAGTGGGAAGAATGTCCCTTACATTGGTGATCAGTGAGAAGAATGTTCCTTACATTGGTGATCAGTGGGAAGAATGTTCCTTACATTGGTGATCAGTGGGAAGAATGTCCCTTACATTGGTGATCAGTGGGAAGAATGTTCCTTACATTGGTGATCAGTGGGAAGAATGTCCCTTACATTGGTGATCAGTGAGAAGAATGTCCCTTACATTGGTGATCAGTGGGAAGAATGTTCCTTACATTGGTGATCAGTGAGAAGAATGTTCCTTACATTGGTGATCAGTGGGAAGAATGTCCCTTACATTGGTGATCAGTGAGAAGAATGTCCCTTACATTGGTGATCAGTGGGAAGAATGTTCCTTACATTGGTGATCAGTGAGAAGAATGCTCCTTACATTGGTGGCCAGTGGGAAGAATGTTCCTTACATTGGTGATCAGTGAGAAGAATGCTCCTTACATTGGTGATCAGTGGGAAGAATGCTCCTTACATTGGTGATCAGTGAGAAGAATGTCCCTTACATTGGTGATCAGTGGGAAGAATGTTCCTTACATTGGTGATCAGTGAGAAGAATGTTCCTTACATTGGTGATCAGTGAGAAGAATGTTCCTTACATTGGTGATCAGTGGGAAGAATGCCCCTTACATTGGTGATCAGTGGGAAGAATGTCCCTTACATTGGTGATCAGTGGGAAGAATGTCCCTTACATTGGTGATCAGTGAGAAGAATGTTCCTTACAGATGGGCTTAAAAGTTTGATTGTGTCAATGGTAAGTTATCGGAGAGGCAGTAACAGTTATAGTTAGTCAGGTTGAAAAAAGACACAAGTCCATCTAGTTCAACCAAAAAAATAAATAAAAATAATACAATCCCATATACACAATCCTTCGCCCACAGTTGATCCAGAGGAAGGCAAAAACCCAGCAAAGCATGATCCAATTTGCTACAGCAGGAGGAAAAATTCTTTCATGATCCCCCGAGAGGCAATCGGATTTTCCCCGGATCAACTTTACCTATAAATGTCAGTACCCAGTTATATTCTGTACATTTAAGAAATAATCCAGGCCTTTCTTAAAGCAATCTACTGAGCTGGCCAGAACCACCTCTGCAGGGAGTCCATTCCACACTTTCACAGCTCTTACTGTAAAGAAACCTTTCCGTATTTGGAGGTGAAATCTCTTTTCCTCTAGACGCAAAGAGTGCCCCATTGTCCTTTGTGTTGACCGTAAAGTGAATAATTCAACACCAAGTTCACTATATGGACCCCTTATATATTTGTACATGTTGATCATATCCCCCCTTAATCTCCTCTTCTCAAGAGTGAATAAATTCAGTTCCTCTAATCTTTCCTCATAGCTGAGCTCCTCCATGCCTCTTATCAGTTTGGTTGCCCTTCTCTGCACTTTCTCCAGTTCCCCGATATTCTTTTTGAGAATTGGTGCCCAAAACTGAACTGCATATTACATATGAGGTCTTACTAAGGAATAAGGCCCCTTTCACACTGGGGCATTTTTCATGCGGTTTAGCGCTAATATTAGCGCTATTATACCGCATGAAAAAATCATGCCCTTTAGCCTTCAATGTGAAAGCCCGAAGGCTTTCACACTGAAGCGGTGCGCTAGCAGGACCGCTCCAAAAGTCCTGCTAGCCGCTTCTTTACAGCGGTGAAGGAGCGGTGTGTTCACCACTCCTTTACCGCGGTCTGCCATTGAAATCAATGGGACAGCGCGGTAATCCGGTCCACAAACCGCGGCAATAGCCGCGGTTTGCGGGCGGTATTAACCCTTTTTCGGCCGCTAGCGGGGGTTAAATTTACCCCCCTAGCGACCGCATACCGCGGTAAGAACGACGGTATAGCAGCGCTGAAAATCGCGCTGCTATACCGCCACCGCTCCTGCCCGCCCCATTGTGAAAGGGGCCTAAATGTTAATTGTTCAAGGAACCCTGAACTACCTCTGGAGCAAGGTTTCTCAACCAGGGTTCTATGGAACTCTAGGGTTCCTCCAAAGGTTAGTAGGGGTCCCTAAAACAATCAGCAATCTCTGCCTCTCAGATAAGTTCCTACTGACACCATTGACCTCTTTAGCTATCTATAAGGGGGTAATTCTCCCCAATGATCACAAGAGTAATTAGAATTCTTCCCACTGATCATTACACTAATATATCATGAGTTGTAGATAAAATTATTATTAGCAGGGGTTCTCTGAGGCTGAAAAGTTTTTTTTCCAAGGGTTCCTCAGATCTAGTATATTGAAGACAGATCAGGCTGCTCATTGTCATCCCAGACCAAGAGTTGGCGCATTGGCTCAACAGCGGAGACGCCAGCTCCACGGATGGCGAGTCTGGATGTGAGGCATCATATAGCAAAGAACGTTTACATCAGAAGTCTGACATTTTATTCATAATTTTGCTCCATCATTAAGGTCAATGGAATTGTGCCCCATCGCTGCTGCCATTGGGAGGAATCGTGCCTCATTGTTGGTGTCAGATGGAGAAATAATGCCCCATCGTTGGTGTCATCAGAAAGGAACAGTGCCTCATTGTTGGTGTCAGTAGGAGGAACAGTGCCCCATCATTGGTGTCATCGTGCCTCATTGCTGATGTCAGTGGGAGAAAAAAGGCCCAATCATTGGTGTCAGTGGTAGGAATAGTGCTTCATTGTTGGAGTCAGTGGATGTAATGGTTCCCCTTGGGCTGGATAAAGGCATGCAAAGGGCCGCATCGGCCTTCGGGTCACAGTTTGGAGACCACTACTCCATTGTAGTATTACTTTGAACGTGATTTAAAGTTTACACCATTCAGCTGGTCAAGGTCTATAATAGTCTACAATAGACATTCCTCAGAAACCCTAGGGTCCCTCCAGAGGTTGTTAGGGGGTTCTTGAGATGTGGCTTACTGAGCTCACAATTTGATGATTTTTTTACATAGTTTCCATGACCAATGTCACTTGGCAGAGCCAGTTGCATGACACCAATTATCTTTTTAGCAGTCTGTAAGGGAAGTATTCTGGTCACCTCTGTGAAGAGGCTATTCTCACTGACCTTCAGGATTCCTCTGGGGTAAAATGTTGAGTAAGGTTGGTCTAAAACCGGGGTCACCAAAATAGTACCCCATTGTTGCCGTCTTTGGGAGAAAAAATGCCTTGTAACATTGGGAGGAAGGAGTACCTTAACGCGGAGTTGCACCCAAAATTGTAACTTCCGCTTAAACCACTCCTCGCCCCATTACATGCCACATTTGGCATGTCATTTTTTTTTTGGGGGGGGGGGGAGTGGGGGCTTTAGTAGCAGTGGGACTTCCCGTCCCACTTCCTCCTTCCGCCCAGGGACCGCTTAGGCATCTCGTCATATCGCCTAAGGCGGGCCCCTGCCCGTAGGCGATCACCTGGGACACGTGACAGGTCCCAGGCGATCGCCTGTCCACTCAGATTGCGCTGCGCCGCTCGCGCATGCGCAGTGAGTGCCCGGCCGTGAAGCAGAAAGCTGTCAGGGCCGGGTGCCCACAGTAGGAATGGAGGCGCCGGCGGAGAAGGGGGGAGAGGAGCGAAGCTCCATTCGGCCGCGTCGCTGGACAGTGGAACAGGTAAGTGTCTGTTTATTAAAAGCCAGCAGCTACACTTTTTGTAGCTGCTGACTTTTAATAAACATAAAAAAGGCTGGAACTCCCCTATAATGACTGGATAAAAGAAAGCAAAGGACAACAGTTTGCAGACCACTGCTCTAGAATAAAGGCATTGCTGTATGTCAGGGGTGTCTCCAACGTGGGCCGGGGTGCCCTCTAACTGCCCGCTCTGGGATAGGGGGGGGGGTGTCGGCAAGCACAGGTCGCATGTTCCTAACCCGCCATCCCAGAGCATCAATGGTAAGAATGGAGCCAGCGGTAGAGAAAGCATCCGGCTGCAGTAGAGAGCAGAGCCGATGTTTCCGGTAAAGCGCTGGCTCTTGTCACAGCAGAGTAACACCAAATGCACTCCGCCTGGGACAGCAACAGCCGGCGATACCCGTCTGGGACAGCAACACCTGTACTGAGCTATAGACTTGCCTGTGGGTTTAGTGCGCTTTCTAAAAGCGCACCAGAACTCCTAAATGCAGGAGTTTTGGTGCGCTTTCATTAAGTGCACCACACCTGCAGGGTATAATAAAAGTCTATGGCAAAGTGCAGGTAACCCGCAGGAAAGCCACAGGTACAGTGCACTGCACCCGCGGTGAGGGTAAACTGCAGCATATCAGCGTGAAAGCAGACTAGGGCCCCTTTCACATGATCAGTCTGATCGGGTCCGTCTGTCCGTTTTTCAGGCAGACCCAGTCGGACCCTTCATTCATCTCTATGGTGCGGCAGATGTAAAAACGGACTCAAGTCTGTTTTGTTTACACACTCCTAACTCCAATCTGATCCGCAAAAAAAAAACAGAAGGGGATCAGTTAGGGGTGCGGAATTTAATCGGTGCATCGCGATTCGGGCGTCCTCGATGCGGCACCAATGCAGGGAAACCTAATAATCGATTATCCCCCACGTCTAGCCCCGCCCCTCCCCTCCCAGGAGAGCTGTTACCTCATTTGTTCATTTTTTTTTTGTGACGCGCTCATGTGACTGCCCGGCCCGCCTGTCTCCTCTCTGCTTTCACATCTCACCTCTCTCCTGGCGTCAGGAGAGACGTGAAAGCAGAGAGGAGAGAGGGCAGTCACATGAGCGCGGCATATACACACTGTTCCCCCTGGCTCTGGGCTCCTATCGGAACTCCCCCCCAGTCCTGTACATTGCAGCTCCCTCCGAATGCAAATGCTCCTAATACCGCCCCGCCTCTCCAGCCCTCTGCTTTGCAGAGGGCTGGAGAGGCGGGGCGGTATTAGGAGCATTTGCATTCGTTAGGAACAGTAGGAGGGAGCGGCAATGTACAGGGCTGGGGGGGCGGAGTTCCGATAGGAGCCGAGAGCTAGGGGGAACAGAATCCGGCGGGGGGAACCATTATCGGCACAACAGGTATGTTTTTTTCTTTAAAGTAAAACAGATATTATACTTACCTGCTGATCTCCTGTAGCATGTCCGCAGTCACTGACCATCTCCTGCAGCATTTCTGCAGTCACTAACCATCTCCTGTAGCATGTCCGCAGTCACTCTGACCATCTCCTGTAGCATGTCCGCAGTCACTGACCATCTCCTGTAGCATGTCCGCAGTCACCGACCATCTCCTGTAGCATGTCTGCAGTCACTAACCATCTCCTGTAGCATGTCTGCAGTCACTAACCATCTCCTGTAGCATGTCCGCAGTCACTCTGACCATCTCCTGTAGCATGTCCGCAGTCACTCTGACCATCTCCTGTAGCATGTCCGCAGTCACTGACCATCTCCTGTAGCATGTCCGCAGTCTCTCTGACCATCTCCTGTAGCATGTCCGCAGTCACTCTGACCATCTCCTGTAGCATGTCCGCAGTCACTGACCATCTCCTGTAGCATGTCCGCAGTCACTGACCATCTCCTGTAGCATGTCCGCAGTCACTCTGACCATCTCCTGTAGCATGTCCGCAGTCTCTCTGACCATCTCCTGTAGCATGTCCGCAGTCACTGACCATCTCCTGTAGCATGTCCGCAGTCACTGACCATCTCCTGCAGCATTTCTGCAGTCACTAACCATCTCCTGTAGCATGTCCGCAGTCACTAACCATCTCCTGTAGCATGTCCGCAGTCACTGACCATCTCCTGTAGCATGTCCGCAGTCACTGACCATCTCCTGTAGCATGTCCGCAGTCACTCTGACCATCTCCTGTAGCATGTCCGCAGTCACTCTGACCATCTCCTGTAGCATGTCCGCAGTCACTGACCATCTCCTGTAGCATGTCCGCAGTCACTGACCATCTCCTGTAGCATATCCGCAGTCACTGGCCATCTCCTGTAGCATATCCCTAGTCACTGGCCATCTCCTGTAGCATATCCCTAGTCACTGGCCATCTCCTGCAGCATTTCTGCAGTCACTAACCATCTCCTGTAGCATGTCCGCAGTCACTCTGACCATCTCCTGTAGCATGTCCGCAGTCACTGACCATCTCCTGTAGCATGTCCGCAGTCACTGACCATCTCCTGTAGCATGTCCGCAGTCTCTCTGACCATCTCCTGTAGCATGTCCGCAGTCACTCTGACCATCTCCTGTAGCATGTCCGCAGTCACTGACCATCTCCTGTAGCATGTCCGCAGTCACTGACCATCTCCTGTAGCATGTCCGCAGTCACTCTGACCATCTCCTGTAGCATGTCCGCAGTCTCTCTGACCATCTCCTGTAGCATGTCCGCAGTCACTGACCATCTCCTGTAGCATGTCCGCAGTCACTGACCATCTCCTGCAGCATTTCTGCAGTCACTAACCATCTCCTGTAGCATGTCCGCAGTCACTCTGACCATCTCCTGTAGCATGTCCGCAGTCACTGACCATCTCCTGTAGCATGTCCGCAGTCACTCTGACCATCTCCTGTAGCATGTCCGCAGTCACTCTGACCATCTCCTGTAGCATGTCCGCAGTCACTGACCATCTCCTGTAGCATGTCCGCAGTCACTGACCATCTCCTGTAGCATGTCCGCAGTCACTGGCCATCTCCTGTAGCATATCCCTAGTCACTGGCCATCTCCTGTAGCATATCCCTAGTCACTGGCCATCTCCTGCAGCATTTCTGCAGTCACTAACCATCTCCTGTAGCATGTCCGCAGTCACTCTGACCATCTCCTGTAGCATGTCCGCAGTCACTGACCATCTCCTGTAGCATGTCCGCAGTCACTGACCATCTCCTGTAGCATGTCCGCAGTCACTGTCCATCTCCTGTAGCATGTCCGCAGTCACTGACCATCTCCTGTAGCATGTCCGCAGTCACTGGCCATCTCCTGTAGCATATCCCTAGTCACTGGCCATCTCCTGTAGCATATCCCTAGTCACTGGCCATCTCCTGTAGCATGTCCCTAGTCACTGACCATCTCCTGTAGCATATCCCTAGTCACTGGCCATCTCCTGTAGCATGTCCGCAGTCACTGACCATCTCCTGTAGCATATCCCTAGTCACTGGCCATCTCCTGTAGCATGTCCGCAGTCACTGGCCATCTCCTGTAGCATATCCCTAGTCACTGGCCATCTCCTGTAGCATGTCTGCAGTTTCTCTGACCATCTCCTGTAGCATGTCTGCAGTCTCTCTGACCATCTCCTGTAGCATGTCTGCAGTCTCTCTGACCATCTCCTGTAGCATGTCTGCAGTCTCTCTGACCATCTCCTGTAGCATGTCTGCAGTCTCTCTGACCATCTCCTGTAGCATGTCTGCAGTCTCTCTGACCATCTCCTGTAGCATGTCTGCAGTCTCTCTGACCATCTCCTGTAGCATGTCTGCAGTCTCTCTGACCATCTCCTGTAGCATGTCTGCAGTCTCTCTGACCATCTCCTGTAGCATGTCTGCAGTCTCTCTGACCATCTCCTGTAGCATGTCTGCAGTCTCTCTGACCATCTCCTGTAGCATGTCTGCAGTCTCTCTGACCATCTCCTGTAGCATGTCTGCAGTCTCTCTGACCATCTCCTGTAGCATGTCTGCAGTCTCTCTGACCATCTCCTGTAGCATGTCTGCAGTCTCTCTGACCATCTCCTGTAGCATGTCTGCAGTCTCTCTGACCATCTCCTGTAGCATGTCTGCAGTCTCTCTGACCATCTCCTGTAGCATGTCTGCAGTCTCTCTGACCATCTCCTGTAGCATGTCTGCAGTCTCTCTGACCATCTCCTGTAGCATGTCTGCAGTCTCTCTGACCATCTCCTGTAGCATGTCTGCAGTCTCTCTGACCATCTCCTGTAGCATGTCGGCAGTCTCTCTGACCATCTCCTGTAGCATGTCTGCAGTCTCTCTGACCATCTCCTGTAGCATGTCTGCAGTCTCTCTGACCATCTCCTGTAGCATGTCTGCAGTCTCTCTGACCATCTCCTGTAGCATGTCTGCAGTCTCTCTGACCATCTCCTGTAGCATGTCTGCAGTCTCTCTGACCATCTCCTGTAGCATGTCTGCAGTCTCTCTGACCATCTCCTGTAGCATGTCCGCAGTCACTCTGACCATCTCCTGTAGCATGTCTGCAGTCTCTCTGACCATCTCCTGTAGCATGTCCGCAGTCACTGATCATCTCCTGTAGCATTTCCACAGTCTCTGATCATCTCCTGTACTAGGTCTGCACTCTCTGACCATCTCCTGTACTATGTCTGCAGCCTCTGACCATCTCCTGTACTATGTACAAGTTGTTGTCTGCTTTGTTTAGAGACTTTGCTACATGCAGGGAGTGTTGTCTTTTTTTTAAAAGAACAGATAATAAAAAAAATGGAGTTCTCCTGACTGCTTGAATTTTTTTGATGAAAACCATGCGCACTTGCGCTGTAATCGTGATGCATCGCGGAATCGAATAGAATCGTGAGGCCAGTGAAGATGCGCACCTCTAGGATCCGGCCCCTTCCGTCTGGGTGGATCGGATCGGAGGGCCCATAGAGTAGAGCAGGCGGGGTCCGTGTCCACTCTGCATATGCAGAGTGGACACGGACCTATCATCTGCCCGCTCCTCTCATTGTGGTCCAGTCGCTTAAAAGACAAGTTCAGGATTTTTTTATTTATTTTTTAAGAATCATACTCGCATACAGTGCCTTGAATAAATATTCATACCTCTTGAAATTTTCCACATTTTGTCATGTTACAACCAAAGACGTAAATGTATTTTATTGGGATTTTATGTGATAGACCAACACAAAGTGGCACATAATTGTGAAGTGGAAAGAAAATGATACCGTAAATGATTTTCAATTATTTTTTTGCAAATAAATGTGATAAGTGTGGGGGGTACATTTGTATTCAGCCCCCCTGAGTCAATACTTTGTAGAACCTCCTTTCACTGCAATTACAGCTGCAAGTCATTTTGGGGATGTCTCTACCAGCTTTGCACATCTAGAGAGGGACATTTTTGCCCATTCTTCTTTGCAAAATATCTCAAGCTCTGTCAGATTGGATGAAGAGCGTCTGTGATCAGCAATTTTCAAGTCTTGCCACAGATTCTCAATTGGATTTAGGTCTGGACTGTGACTGGGCCATTCTAACACATGAATATGCTTTGATCTAAACCATTCCATTGTAGCTCTGGCTGTATGTTTAGGGTCGTTTTCGTGCTGGAAGGTGAACCTCCACCCCAGTCTCAAGTCTTTTTCAGACTCTAACAGGTTTTCTTCTAAGATTTTCCTGTATTTGGCTCCATCCATCTTCCCATCAACTCTCACCAGCTTCCCTGTCCCTTCCAAAGAAAAGTATCCCCACAGCATGATACTGCCACCACCATGTTTCACAGTGGGGATGGTGTGTTCAGGGCGACGTGCAGTGTTAGTTTTCCGCCACACACAGCGTTTTGCTTTTTAGGCCAAAAAGTAAAATTTTGGTCTCATCTGACCAGAGCACCTTCTTCCATGTTTGCCTTGTCCCCCACATGGTTTCTCGCAAACTGCAAACGGGACTTCGACACCATTTTTACCTGAAGGTTAGCCTATAATAAGGCTTGCCTGTAGGTACCGTGAATACCTCCTAAACTTGTACTGCTTTTCGTGACATTGCTTCAGCTGCTGTGCCGTTACCGGCGGCTCCCGCACGCATGTGGGCACGTCATCGCGGCTCCGGCCTATCACAGCACCGGAGCCCGCGATACCGTAAATAACTCCAGGAGACATGTCGCTGACCACAGCGGTGTGTCGGGACCGCTGGGGGGGGGGGGGGGGGGCTTTGATCTAAGGCAAGTATTTCATAATGAGCTAGCTCATTATGCCTTTGTCTTGCAGGTTTTTTTTTCCATGGGTTTACAACCACAACCTGATCACTCGGTTCTCAGTCTTAAGAGCCAGCGGGGACAGATGCAGCAGAGGTGACTGACAGTCGCCAGCTATCTGCTCAGGAAGCACTGAGAACCGAGTAATCAAACACCACTGATCGCTCGGTTTTCAGTGTTCCCTGAGCAGAGAGCTGGTGACTGTCAGTCACCGCTGTCTGCTCTGCTCCCCCTCGCTCACTGGACCGGTTTTCTGAGAGGCTGAGCCAGGTGCCAGTCCAGGATTGTGGGCGGATCCTGACCATATTGATGCAATCTTTTCCCAGCCTAGACCGGCTCGTGACATCAGCCGAAAATGGGCTTTAGCCGGCTGTCTGCTGAAAATGGGAGAAGTACAGCCAAACGAGCTTACCCCGTACTTCTCCTTTAAGTGGCCCTTGCTCTTCAAAAGGTTGGGCTGTAAGTAAATGTAAATGGTGCAATTCTAGTTTTCACCAGTAAGAGGAGATAAAAGAAGTGAAACCCAAAACCCACATGTATGGGGGCAACCCCTCCTTGTAGTAACTTAAAGTCGGTCAGTATGAGTTAAAAATTGTTTCCTTTGAAATCACGAGTGTGGCTAGACCTCTTTAGAGAGGGAACAAGTGGGTTGAGGATTCAATGCACGACGAGGTTGAAACACCAAAAATGACTAAAGTGTTCAAATGAAAGGCCGCATGGTCCGCTCTACTCAGCAGTAATACAGAAGGATAGAAAACAACTGAGCAGGTCACACAGGATTTACACAATGTGATAACAAAATGTGACTAATGGTCTGCATAATTCCTCTTCCTCATTTGTTAGCATACATAACCCACGGATAAGCAAGAATTATTCAAATGCCACAATGAAACATTTCATATTCCCAGAGTGCAACGGAAATCTTTTATATACACATGCCAACTCTACACTGAGCAACAAAATAATAAGAGCAAATGTCATCCTGAAGCTCTAAAGAACTTAAAGGGGACTTGAACGGGGGAAGCTGTGTCCAAACAAAAGTCCAGCAGATGACAAAGAACAAATACCAGTGTTGCCTCCAGCTGATCTTTCCTGTGTCTCGGAGTTTGGAAGCGGCCATCTTTGTAAAGGCACTGCTTTGCTACCTCATGGTAGAGCTGTCCCCTGACGACTGGTGGGGTAGTGAAGAAGCAGCAAGAGAGGTGCAGGAAGCACAGATCTGCAGAATGAATGGTGCCGAAGCAGGGAGATCTTTGCACTCCAGGTTATCAGGTACAGCTTCCTCTCCAGAAAGATGACGGTGAACAGAACAGGAATGGCATCACCAAAGCTTACTATGACGTTACCCTGTTAAAAGGAGGGCGGACTCTGACGGGGAGCATGATGTAAGGAGGGGGGACTGACAGGGAGCCTGATGCAAGGAGGGGGGGGGGCTGATATATGATATGGCCCTTGTACTCAACAGTTTGGAGACCCCTGATCTGAGCCATGCAATGCAAAATAGGTGCAGTCAAACTAAGAAGGGAAACATTAGGTGGTTTCACCAAACATCACCATCCAAACACTAATGCCAACTAAATTGCTAGTCAGGACCCTACTGCTGCATCAGGATAGAAGCGTGTTTCCTGTGAACGGTACAGGTGACCAGCGAAATGCCAGAGCTGTGATTGGTCGATCCCAAGAGTACAGCTCAGCCTTGAAGATCTGGCAAACTCACTCAACCAAAGCAAAAGCAACCCGTCTTCATGGTTTGATTGACAGCCTCAAAGACTTTGATACAAAAGACTACTCCATCCAATGTACAGACCCCCGTTATCGTGGTCAGTATAGAGAGGGCATACAGGAAGTGGGAGTTTTTTTTTTTTTTTACAGCTTGGAGGGGGCAGACTGTGCTGTGTAATCTACGAGACCAGAATCTCTTTGTTTTTTTGGTTTAACAAAAATTTTCAGAGCATGCGGTCATCCACAAGTGTTCACACTTTTATATGACTTTAGTATGTTCACTATCCATGATACCGGAAATATTTAAAAATTGCATCACGTAATGTGTAACAATTCTGCAGACCGTTAAGAAGTTAATAAGAATGTCTAGCTCGGGCTTCTGTGTTCAGCATCCTGGTAACCAAAGCAGAAGTACGGAAAAATAGGTTGAGAGCAATGTCCTGTAGTAACCTTTCCCCGGGAGACTGAATTACTGCTGAGATTAGAAGCTGCAGAAATACCAGCAGTTATCTGAGCTGCACTGTACAATCCTCCGTACCTCCCCTAACCCCACAGGAGAACACAGTCATCTGGATTACAAAACATCATGAAAGCATCAGCATCTAGTACGATGTTTATCTCTCCAACCAAAAAATGGCTTAGCCCTGGTTTCCCACTAGTGCGATTTGTCATGCAATGCGACAGTCCGAAATCGCATGACATGTCGCACCCCATTGCCGGCAATGGAACCGTTCAAATCATTGCAACTCAAGTCACAGCCACTTTGAAAAGGGTTCCTGCACCCTTTCTTCGTGATTTCATTGCGACTTGCATTGACTTGTGTTACCCACCTTCCTACAGAGCACTCCCCCCCCTCCCCAGGCCAATTTTCAGCTTTCAGTGCTGCGCGGTCATGCTACACTGTACCCAAACTACATTTTTACCATTTTTTTGAGACAGATAGAGCTTTCTTTTGGTGATATTTAATCACCGCTGGTTTTTTTTTATTTTTTGCTAAACAAATGAAAAGAAAAAAAAAAGACCAAAAATGTTTTTACTGTTATAAAATTATGTAAATAAGTATGTTTTCTCCTTCACCGATGAGGAGGCACTGATGGGCACTGATAGGTGGCACTAATAGGTTGCACTGATATGCAGAACCAATGGGCACTGATGAGGAGGCACTAATATGCAGCACTTATGGGCACTGATATGCAGCACTGATGGACACAGAGGTGGCACTGATATGGAGCACTGATGGGTACTGATAGGTGGCACTAATGTGCAGCACTGATGAGGAAGCACCAATATGGAGCACTGATGGGCACCGATAGGTGGAACTAATATGCAGCACTGATGGGCAGCCTTTATGGGCACTGATAGGTAGCAATAATGTGCACTGATGAGGAGGCACTGACAGGCATCACCGATGGACACTGATTGGCATCACTGGTGGGAATCGCTGACAATTACTGCACTGATTATCACGCTGTCAGCTTGAATAGAGAAATGCAGATAAGCAGCACTTCCTAGTTACACTGTGATTGGACACAGTTGATCACATGGTAAACAGTCTACGTGATAGGCTCCTTAATGTGATCGGAGATGTGGTGTGTCGGAGCAACACACCGCACTACCAATCGCCACGCTGCGTGCCACAAGCGGCTTGTTCTGAAGGACATCACGTGGCTTCCAGTAAAAACAGTAGAGCCACCGCCCAGGCTGTCATTTTGCTATAGGCCGGGCGGGATGTTGTTAAATGAAGGTGCAAGCCGCAACGAAATCGGAGGTCCAATTCACACTCATCTGCAACTTTGAAGTAGCGCAATTTCAAAACCGCACTGGTGTGATCCAGGGCCTAATGTAAAAAATACAAAAAAAGATACAGGAACTAAACAGGAGCCTCAGACCATATGTGGAGAGGCCATGTAGCATTTATTTCATCATAAAATGTCAAAACAAAAAGTCATCGTGTTTTGGGCTCCCTTCATTCCAGGGTAAAGGAACTTGAAGAAATATAATAAATATTAATTCAGTAATACATACATCTTCCTAAAATCATGTTATAATCACAACACGGTTATATGATTGTTTGGACAAAGGTTTAAAATTACTCATTGTAAAAAAAAAAAAAAAAAAAAAAAAAAAAGGTTGGAAACAAATATTTGAAACATTAAAAAGGAGTTGTAAAGTCAGAAGGTTTTATATCTTAATGCATTCTATGTGCAGCAGCCCCCCCAGCACCCCCCAATACTTACCTGGGCCCCATCTCTGTCCAGCGATGTCCACGAGTCCCTCGGCTGTCTGAGACTCTCCTTCCTGATTGGCTGAGACACAGCAGCGGCACCATTGGCTCCCACAGCTGTCAATAAAAGTCAGTTAACCAATCAGTAAAGAGAGGGGGTGGGGCCAAACGACAGCTCCGTGTCTGAATGGACACACGGAGCTTCAGCCCGGCTCGGGTGCCCCCATAGCAAGCTGCTTGCTGTGGGGGCACTCAGCAGGGGGGAGGGGGTAGGAGCAGTGAAGAGGGACCCCAGAAGAGGAGGATCCGGGCTGCGCTGTGCAAATCCACTGCAATAGAGCAGGTATGTATAATATATTTGTTATTTAAAAATAAAAATAAATGAGATTTTACAATCACTTTAAAAAGGAAAAATAGGGTCAAAGCTCTTTTGGCCCTACTTCACCTGTGGGTCACAGAAGTGCACTTCGTTCTGCACTCCTATGACCCGCAATCAGCCAGCAGCGGGCTAAAGTCTGCTGTCAGCTGACGTCACTTAGCCGGTCAAGACACTGGAGAGATCCCGATTTTAATGTCGGCATTCACCCAGATTCCTGACTGCCAGCTGACTCAGCCTCTTAGTGCGTTGCTGAGATCCTGAGCCAGCCGCACCCTCCCCCTCCACAGCCCAATGCTCCAGTGAGCGCTAGAGGGGCAAAGCAGAGAGTCTCTGCCCACTGAAGACCGAGTGATCAGTAGTCTTTGATCGCTCAGTCTTCCGTCTTAGAGGCGGCGGGGGACAGATTAAAAGTCAACATTTAGAAGTAATGTAGCTGCTGACTATTAAGAATCACATAATTACCAGCCCATTCTGACCACCAATGTAAGGGGCATTTTCCTTCCACTGATCACCAATGTAAGGGGTATTCTTCTCCAACTGACCACCAATGTAAGGGGCATTTTCCTTCCACTGATCACCAATGTAAGGAGCAGTTTTCCTTCCACTGACCACCAATATCGGGGGCATTTTCCTACCACTGATCCCCAATGTAAGGGGCATTTTCCTACCACTGATCACCAATGTAAGGGACATTTTCCTACCACTGATCACCAATGTAAAGGGTATTCTTCTCCAACTGACCACCAATGTAAGGAGCAGTTTTCCTTCCACTGACCACCAATATCGGGGGCATTTTCCTTCTACTGATCACCAATGAAAGGGGCATTCTTCCTTCCACTGACCACAAATGAAGGGCTCATTCTTCTCCAACTTACCACCAATGGAAGGGGCATTTTTCCTACCACTGATCACCAATGTAAGGAGCAGTTTCCTTCCCAATGACCACCAATGTAAGTAGTATTTTACTCCAACTGACCACCAAACGTAAGGAGCATTCTTTCTCCCAATGACCACAAATGTAAGGGGCATTCTTCTCCAACTGACCACCAATGTAAGGGGCATTTTCTACCACTGATCACCAATGTAAGGAGCGGTTTTCCTTCCACTGACCACAAAATTTAGGAAGGTAGTTAAAAAAAAAAAAAACCTGTGGCACTGTTACCTATCTGAGAAAAGGAGCACACAACGCCCCGCTTTAAGTCACTGCAGATAGGGAACACGCAGGCAGGAGGAGAAAGTGAATGCGACTGATGACTTAGTGTGTTTAATGCATCTTTATTGTTCAACTGTTTAAACTCCAACAGACACAGTACTTTTATCCTTTAACATATGTTTATTCCAACTTTAAATTTAGCATTTTGCCTGGAGTTCATCTTTAAAGCATATCAAGGTCTAGGCTGGTTGATCCCACAAGTTTAAAGTGCTTCATCTCCAAAGCAATTTCCCAGGCTCGTAAAAACCTCTTAAATGGATAGTTTACTGCATTTTCACAGCTGCAATAAAAAAGGTATTTTATGGTAAACACAGTACTTTCCCTTTTTAATAACTAGCCATTAAAAAAAAAGGGGTTTAGCACATATCTCAATAGAAGACACCAAAATGAAATGTTTCCCCCAGTTCTGTCTAGGGATTATAAAATGCCCAATGGAATTTTGCCTAAGGCTTGTTCACACCAGAATGCATGCCAATGCTCACTGTGTGGATGCGTTTTAGAAGCGCTGCCTTGCCTTTTTTTAAAATAACTGTTCTCTTGCACATTTTAGGCCTTAAGCCCCCCAGCCATAAAAAAATATGCCAATTAGTATGCAGGACCTTGCTGGCAGCAAGATCCTGCATAAAAAGAACTAATTTGAGCGATGTTCACATGCGTACAATGTTACAGTGTAAATGACCTCTAATGGCTACCACCGCTGCTCAGGGCTGACAATGTGAAGTCAGCAGAACCTGACAAAGAAAATCACCTTGCATCCTTCTGTTGCTAGGATGCAGGCTGCTTCCACAGCCCATCATCCTTATGTTGCTAGGACGCAGGCTGCATCCATAGCCCATCATCATCCTTATGTTGCTAGGGAGCAGGCTGATTCTACAGGACATTGTCCATCTTGCTAGGATGCAGGCTGATTATACAGCCCATCGTCATTATGTTGCTAGGATGCAGCTCACTTCTACAGCCCATTGTCCTTCGGTTGGTAGGATGCAGGCTGCTTCTACAGCCCATCTTCCTTATGTTGCTAAGACACAGCCTGCTTCTACAGCCCATCTTCCTTATATTGCTAGGAAGCAGGCTGCTTCTACAGCCCATTGTCCTTATGTTGCCAGGATGCAGGCAGCTTCTACAGCCCATTGTCCTTATGTTGCCAGGATGCAGGCTGCTTCTACAGCCCATTGTCCTTATGTTGCTAGGACTCAGGTGGCTTCTACCATCGAGCATCCTTCTGATGCTAGGACTCAGGTGGCGTTGACCACATAGCAACCTTTGCTTTTAGGACAAAGACATCTTCTGCCACCTAGCATCCTTCTGTTGGTAGGAAGTAGGCGGCTTCTGTTTACCATTCTTCTGTTGCTAGGACGCAGACTGCTATTGCTAGCCAACATCCTTAGTTTCTAGGACGTAGAAGGGTAATAATAAGTTCCCCGACTCACATATACAGTATGCTAGCTAGCAAGAAAAAATGAATTAAACCAAACTATTTCAACTACTCAGGTTAAAAAGAGAACCTTCCTTCCATCCCCTTACCCTTTAGTTAGGTACTCCTCTACCACCCACCTTGACCCCCACTACGCCTTCTTCCCATCCACCTTGTATCGGCTCACAGCACCACCTATTGAAAATTATACAAAGTATTCTGACACAGTAAGCTTAGTGTTAGGTTGACATTATACAGACAACAATGCCACTAGCGACATAATCACCAACGCCTGAATCACCCTGTTCCAATGGAATCGCTCCCTCACCAGCTAAATCACTCCTTCAAAACACTGCCGAATCTTGACTGCTAACTATGGGAGTGACATCTCACTGCCCCCCTAGGGAGAAAGCAACTCCATTAGAACAGTCAGGCAGGCAGCCTCTTAGTGATCTCGACTGGGACCGATCTCTGATGGAACAATTGCTATGGGCAGAGTCGCCCATCTAATATTAGCCTACGGGGCAGCAGGTGAGGCTACAATTAGGGGATTTTATACAAGTGGGAACGCTGAACATTCCAGAGAGAATCAGAGAGGGGACAGTGGCTAATGTTCTGTATTGTAGATACCCCAAAGAACTTTCACAAATTGGGCTTTAGCCTGGGGTGGAGCTACAGTCAGCACAAACAGACATACAAATTGGCTTTTATTGAACAACTGGGCCATAGATCAGAATGGAAACCAGTGATATATGCTTTTTTTGTCCCATGGGGGACTTAAAGACTAAAGTTTACTTAAATATCTACAGTGCCTTGAAAAAGTATTCTTACCCCATTGAAATTTTTTACATTTTCTGCTTTAAGAAAACATTAAAAGTTGTATCCATTAAACTACTTCACGCAAAAGCACATACCTGTACATCATTCCGTTGAAGGGGTTGTTTTAGGGTGAAGCCTGCAGCATCACTCCCATACCGTTTGTTAGAGCTGCGGGTCAGCTTTCCTGTGATAACAACCGATGCAGCTAAGCAGTTGCTCAGCTATTATCACAAGCAGTGGGAGGGGACCTGGGAGGGGGCCCCCTCCCCCCACCGGGAGACGTTAGCGACCAGCCGGCACATCCGGAAACGGCTTTGATCGGGTCTCCGATGTAGTAACCCGGAAACAAAGTCACTTCCAGATTACTCGGCAGCCAACAGCGCAGATTTAAAAAAATCCAAAAGGTATTGAAAAATTGCGATTTTGGCGATTTGAATACTTTAAAGTGCAGAGGAGGGGTTTGGGGTCTTTTAGACCTCAGATTCCTCCATAAAGAGTACCTGTCACCACCTATTACTGTCACAAGGGATGTTTACATCCCTTGTGACAGCAATTAAAGTGATCTGAATTTTTATTTTTATTTTTTAAAAGGAACAGTGTAAAAATAAATAATAAAAACATTTTTTTTTAAAGCACCCCCATAACTCACATCCGCAAATGTAAACAGTGTTCAAATCACACGCGAGGTACCGCCGTGATCGTTAGAGTGAGAGCAATAATTCTAGCACTAGACCTCCTCTGCAACTCTAAACTGGTAACCGTTACAACATTTTTAAAAGCATCGCCTATGGACATTTTTTTTAAGTACTGTAGTTTGGTGCCATTTTAAAGCATAACATGTTAGGTATCTATTTACTCAGCGTAACATCATCTTTCACAATATACAAAAAAAAATAAAAAATTGGGCTAACTTTACGGTTTAGCTTTTTTTTTAATTTAGTGAAGTGTATTTTCTCCCAAAAAAAAAATGCGTTTGAAAGACCGCTGCGCAAATACCGTGTGACATAAAATATTGTAATGACCGACATTTTATTCTCTAGGGTCTTCGCTAAAAAACTTATATATAATGTTTGGGGGTTCCAAGTTATTTTCTAGCAAACAAAATACTGATTTTTAACTTGTAAAACAACAAGTGTCAGAAATAGGCTTGGTCTTGAAGGGGTTAAACGAACACCCTTGAACTGAGGTCACCCAAATGTCTTCACGTCGTCGTGCCAAAGTGAATTCCCAGAGAATAGCCAAACAAGAAACCTGAGCTTTGCAATCGCGGTACAGATTTCAACAGGTTAGTCTGGACCGGCAGCATTTTTAAGATACACGAGTGTGAATAACCACACAGACATCTGCCCTGAAGCAGCAAAGGAGATGAGTATGTGTGTCGGGATAATGAAATGATACATCGTACATTCATACGTCATATATGGTGAATCCTCCTGCTCAGCCGCCTGTTTAACCCTTTCAGCTCCACAACCAAAGTCCTGCAAACAACAACATAAAACCTGTAAAAAGAGAAGCCCCGCAGGTATGTATAAATTTACAGCCAGTCCGTTATAGTCTATAGAGCCGAGCTGCTCATTTGTAAACTCCAAGACTTAATAGGTCACTTGTAGGCTCCGACAAGGCCAAAGCGGCAAGAAAGCCTCAACGCTGATCGAAGGTCTAACTTTCTGGGGACCAGCGACACGAATACAGTGATCAGTGCAAAGCACACAGTCAGACATAAAGCACCATTGGATGCTAAAATGCTGTCCACAATAATATTGATTGCTAGAATTTTGTCAGCCTCACAGCATTATTAGTTGCAAGGACGGTGCAGGCTGTAGTGTCATTGGTTACTAGAACTGTCTACCTCACAGCATCTTTGGCTCCTTGGAAGCTGTAGGCATCACAGCACAACTGGTTGTCAAGAGGCTGTCAACCACATTGCATCATTGGTTGCTAGGACGCTGTCAACTGAATATCATTGGTTGCTAGGACACGGCCAGCCTCACTGGTTGCTAGAACGTGGTCTGCCACATAGCATTATTAGATGCTAAAACACTATTGGCCTCACAGCTTCAATGTTTGCTGCACCACAGCAACCAATCATGCTGTGTAGCGTAGGAGCAGACATGCACGGAGGACAGAGTTCCCAGTATGGACACCATGACCTTAGTGCCATCCCCCATATGCCTCCATGCGACACATTCTTGTACGTTTCTGACATTTGAGGGAGATTTTTTAGGTGTCCATGATTCTTTATGAATTCTAGGGATTGACTTTGTACTTTATCCATTAAACTGTTTGTAGACACGGTACATATAGTGTGGTGCTTTCCCGACCTCCATACTTTCCAAATCACCCCCAGCTCTGCCCACCTGGGAGTTCTACGTGACCCCATTCCCCTTGCATACTCCAGCTCCCACCCTTTGTATTATAAATAAATATAAGAACTCAGCAGCGGGGAGCAGGATGAAACCCCGGAACCCCAACACAGAAATATCACCAAAGGAAGTGGTAAGCAATTTTCGCTCTCCAGTTTTAACCAAAATCCGAATTCAGTTTTGCGTGGACTAAACATTTACTTGTTCCAGTTACATGAGGGATCCTGTATCCCAGGCAACCAGTTACATGAGGGATCCTGTATCCCAGGCAACCAGTTACATGAGGGATCCTGTATCCCAGGCCGATCATTCCAGTTATATGAGGGATCCTGTATCCCAGGCCGATCATTCCAGTTATATGAGGGATCCTGTATCCCAGGCCGATCATTCCAGTTATATGAGGGATCCTGTATCCCAGGCCGATCATTCCAGTTATATGAGGGATCCTGTATCCCAGACCAATCGTTCCAGTTACATAAGGGATCCTGTATCCCAGGCCAATCATTCCAGTTACATGAGGGATCCTGTATCCCAGGCCGATCATTCCAGTTATATGAGGGATCCTGTATCCCAGACCAATCGTTCCAGTTACATAAGGGATCCTGTATCCCAGGCCAATCATTCCAGTTACATGAGGGATCCTGTATCCCAGGCCGATCATTCCAGTTATATGAGGGATCCTGTATCCCAGGCCGATCATTCCAGTTATATGAGGGATCCTGTATCCCAGGCCGATCATTCCAGTTATATGAGGGATCCTGTATCCCAGGCCGATCATTCCAGTTATATGAGGGATCCTGTATCCCAGACCAATCGTTCCAGTTACATAAGGGATCCTGTATCCCAGGCCAATCATTCCAGTTATATGAGGGATCCTGTATCCCTGGCCAATCATTCCAGTTATATGAGGGATCCTGTATCCCAGGCCGATCATTCCATTTACATGAGCGATCCTGTATCCCATGCAACCAGTTACATGAGGGATCCTGTATCCCAGGCCAATCATTCCAGTTATATGAGGGATCCTGTATCCCAGGCCGATCATTCCAGTTATATGAGGGATCCTGTATCCCAGGCCGATCGTTCCAGTTACATGAGGGATCCTGTATCCCAGGCCGATCATTCCAGTTATATGAGGGATCCTGTATCCCAGGCCGATCGTTCCAGTTACATGAGGGATCCTGTATCCCAGGCCGATCATTCCAGTTATATGAGGGATCCTGTATCCCAGGCCAATAGACCTAGTTAGGGATTGCAGGCCAACAGTTTCAGTTACATGAGGGATTGCAGGCCAACAGTTAACTTTTGCTTGGATCGGTCATGCTTCAGCTTTCAGTATTGTGACTGTGGTTAAAGATGACTACACTTGTTATGTGAAAGCTGAGCACTATCTGCATTGGACAATCCAGGGGTTATGTTCATTCGTTCGTTCACCATATGCTGACCAGGCAGGGTCACAGAGACCTTGTTCAGACCCAAATTAAACAACGTTGCATCTAATGGGTTGGGCTGTATGGACAAACTGTTTCAGAAAACTGGGAATAAAATACTGCCTTACTCCATGCAAAATTTAAAGAGATATGGTTACTTTGCCAATTCAGGTACCCAATATCAAGTGTTTTGATGGCAACTGCAATAGAAATGCTTTGCTCTTGAGGACATCAGGACCCCACACTGCTGTGCGTGGGACGGGAGAAGAAGCTGCAGTGAGCAGCGGAGGAACGGGCAAGTTAATCATCTTTTTTTGTTCCCCTAGACCAGTGGTCTCTAAACTGTGCCCCGAGGGCCAGATGCGGTCCTTTGCTTGTATTTAATCGGCCCTTGAGGCACTTACCTTCTACTAACGCCAACAATGAGGTACCATTCCTTCCACTGACACCAACATTGGGGGATGATTTTTTTTACTTACAACAATGATGGGGCACTATTTCTTCTACTGATATAAAGGATGGAATACTAATTCTCCCACTAACACCAGTGGTACTTTACTATACCCCCTTCTATTGGCCAAAGGCGTTAAGTAATTATTTTTCTCCCACTGACCACCAACCACTGACCATTTTACTCCCACTGACCACCAAACCTAAGGCATTGTTTACTCCTGCTAACGTCGAGGCATTTTCTATTCCTATTGGCCACAGTCTGGCCCCACTAAAGTTTGGACAGCGAACTGGCCCTTTATTTAGAAAGCTTGGAGACCCCTACCCTGGACCAAAATGAGCACTTAACCCTTGCAGTGCATGCATGGCCCCAATGCAAGGGATCATTTTTTTGTATTTGCCCAGAGTTGGGCATAAGGCAAGCCATTGAAATGATTAATGACTAATGTGCTGAAAATCAGACGTGGCGTTATTTGTAACGCAACACACTACCATTCAATGCCATCACACAGTGCACTGCATTCAAAATGAATGGCACTGTAATACGGTAGCACATGTGCATATAGAGTAAGTGGGTCCTTAATATTATAAACCACCAGAAAGTCTCAGCCAACTGCTCTTATGTTCTAGAGTGCAAAAGGCTTGAAATGGTGATAACAAAATTTCACTTCAAAGAATTTGCTGCCAAATGAAAAGGAAAAAAAATAAAAAAATGTTCTCCAAATGGAATTTGCCCTTGGTGGAGTGATGATGTGTTGTAACCTTGACCCAGCGTACAGGATAACATGTCACTGGAATCATCAAGCTGAGGATAGAAGCACTAAAGCAAGCCAAGAATGAAATAAACTCCAGTTGTCCCTAAAGGGCATCCCACAGCTGCAACCATGTACAGTGCTGTGCACCATAGATACTCTACTACAGCTATTCTCAACCAGGGTTCCTGCAAAGGGTGCTAGGGGTTCCTTGAGCTGTGGCAGATGTACCTTCTATTTGATGGTGCCTGCATGGTTCCTGAAACCAATGCCACTTGTAGAGAGAGGTGTACTACGCTAATTATCTTTTTAGCTGCCTAGGGCTCATTTACACTTGCTTCGGCTTCAACAAGGCTTCGGACAGGCTTTGTTAAAGCTTTCTGAACGCTAGTCAAAGCTCCTGTCACTAAACAAAATGGTTAGCTTACAGTCCTGTTTACACCTGCTTTTGCTTTGCTTCAAAAATTATACCCTGTGTAGCTTCAGTGGTGCTTCAAAGCATCTTCAAAGCCTCCATAGAAGTCTATGGCAAAGCTTCCTTGAAGCTCCACCAAGCCTCATCGAAGCACCAAGCAAAAACAGGTGTAAACAAGCTTGTAAGCTAACTACAGTGGAACCTCGGATTGCGAGTAACACGGTTAACGAGCGTTTCACAATACGAGCACTGTATTTTAAAAAATCCCAACTCGGTTTGCGAGCAGGATTCAAGCCAAAGCGGTGTGCAGTACCGCGTTTGGCCTGAGGTGGGGGGGGGGGGGCGTGCGCCGGAGCCGAACAGCACCGTTCGGAAATGCTCGAAAAGACTCCGTTCCTAAGCCTTTCCATGTGTTTCCGAGGCTCTCCGGCGCCCCCCACCTCTGGCCACATGCGGTATTGCATGCCATTGAAGTCAATGCGGAACACATTATTTTCATTTCCATTGGCTTCAATGGGGAAACTCGCTTTGATATGCAAGTACTTTGGATTACGAGCATTCTCCTGGAACGGATTATGCTCGTAATCCGAGGTTCCACTGTATTTTATTTAGTGACAGGATCTTCGACTGGCGTTCAGAGAGCTTTAACAAAGCTTGTCCGAAGCCATGTTTTGAAGCAAGTGTAAACTAGCCCTAAGGAGTATCATTTGGACTACCACTGTAAAAGGAGCATTCTTCCCTCAAACGACCAAATGTAAGAGACATTCTTCCCAATGACCCCAAATGAATTCATTTTAGCTTGGGTTCCCTGTGACCTGAAAATTATTTTAAGGGTTGCTCTGTAGTTAAAAGGTTAGGAAAGGCTGCTCTACTACGACACTTACCCCAATGGACAGAAACGGGTCTATGAAGCCAGCTCCATCACCACCTTTTGCCCACACATCAGTAGTGATGATGCTGGTTTGTGATCCCTGCACTCCCTATTCTTCTCATAAGCGCGGAAATAGAAATATCAGTCCTGGTGATTGGTAGCTCCAGCACCGCATCACAGAGGGGGAGAGAAAGTCATCTGCTACTCATACTAAGAAATTATGGCCCATATCTCTTCATTCCAGACAGGCAAATTAAATGGCAACGGAATAAAGAGATGGGAATATAAGCAGTACGTAAGGAGGGGCAGTCATTTAGAGTACCGTGTATATACTCGAGTATAAGCCAAGTTTTTCAGCACTTTTTTTGTGCTGAAAATGCCCCCCCCCCCCGGCTTATACTCGAGGCTGTGTCCATCTTCACATTTGTGCGCCTGGTCCCAGCCAGCCGTAGGTCCCCTGTCACCCAAACTTGGCACACATGTAGCTCCCTTCTTCCTCTACAAGTGTGCAAAGTTTGTTGTCCAGAGGACCTATGGCCGGGGAGCACCAATTTTTCAAACCCGGGCACCCCTTCCATAGACTCCCATGTTAAACGGTAATTTCTCCAGTGATTTTGGGGACCCATTACCGGTCGGCCCTAGGTCCCCTTGACCCCAATCTTGGCACACATGTTGCCCCACTCTATATCTACAAGTGTGCAAAGCTTGTTGTCCAGGAGACCTACGGCCGGGGAGCACCGATTTTTCACATCCGGGCACCACTTCCATAGACTCCCATGTTAAACGTCAGTCTAGTCACACAGCGCCGGAGATCAGGTAGGGAGATTGGGCACAGTGAGGCATGGGCACAGGCACAGTGAGGCATGGGCACAGTGAGGCATGGGCACAGTGAGGCATGGGCACAGTGAGGCAAAGTGAGGCATGTAGATGGACACCCTAGGCTTATACTCGAGTCAATAAGTTTTCCCAGTTTTTTGTGGTAAAATTAGGTGCCTCGACTTATATTCGGGTCGGCTTATACTCGAGTATATACGGCATTTCAAAAATCTTTTTTTTTCCCCCCATCATTTAGAATAGGAGTAGGAATTGGTTTAAAAACCCCTATCGTTTTTTTTGTCATCTGAATCCGGATTGAGAAAATGTCTTCAATTCCTGTCCTGTAGACACAACAGGAATACGGTAGTGATAAGCTCAGGTTTGGTCTGAACTTGGGTTTGGACCAAACCTGGATATAAGCTGTCCACACTACTCATTGCCTCCCAGTCATCTGTGGCCAGGGCATTCCCTCCTCCACAGTTGATTGGGCAGTGTCTACAGTGCCTTGAAAAAGTATTCATACCCCTTGGAATTTTCCACATTTTGTCATGTTACAACCAAAAACGTAAATGTATTTTATTGGGATTTTATGTGATAGACCAGTGTTTCTCAACTCCAGTCCTCAAGGCGCCCCAACAGGTCCTGTTTTCAGGCTTGCCATTATTTTGCACAGGTGATTTGATCAGTTTCACTGCCTTAGAAATTACCACAGCTGTTTCAACTGAGGAAAATCCTGAAAACATGACCTGTTGGTGCGCCTTGAGGACTGGAGTTGAGAAACACTGTGATAGACCAACGCAAAGTGGCACATAACTGTGACGTGGAAGGGAAATGATAAATGGTTTTCATCATTTTTTACAAATAAATATGTGACAATTTGTATTCAGTCAATACTTTGTAGAACCACCTTTCACTGCAATTACAGCTGCAAGTCTTTTTGGGGATGTCTCTACCAGCTTTGCACATCTAGAGAGGGACATTTCTGCCCATTCTTCTTTGCAAAATATCTCAAGTTCTGTCAGATTGGATGGAGAGCGTCTGTGATCAGCAATTTTCAAGTCTTGCCACAGAATCTCAATTGGATTTAGGTCTGGACTTTAACTGGGCAAATCTAACACATGAAAATGCTTTGATCTAAACTAGAGCTGCAGGATTCTGGCTTAAATGAGAATCACGATTTTTTGCTTAGAATAAAAGTCACGATTCTCGCGGCATAACATCATCTTTTACAATATACAAAAAAAAAAAAAATTAGGCTAACTTTACATCAGCCAATCCCCAGACGACGTCCTGTTGCGACGAAACGTACGTAGGTTAGGCTGCTGACTCTGACGTCATCACGTTGTTTGAGGTCGATGGTCACGGCACTGAACAGGCAGAGGAAGGCCGAGGAGACGCCGCTCCCATTTTTATTACACATCGCGCATTTGTATAGTGCAACTCTTTTACTTTCATTAAACTGAAGTTAATCAGTACTACAACATGAGAGTTTAGTCCTTTTATATCTTTGAGTGATACCGAATCCTGCAGCTTGAGACACCGCATAGGTTTTTGGGAGACCTGGATATCCCTGTGCCTGGTGAGACCGCTTTAGTGGTCTTTTTATCTGGTAAGCAGATCATTTGCCTGTGTTCTCTAATCTGGACGGAGGATTTCACTTCTCACGATCACCGTTCCACCAAATTTCCTTTTACCTTATCATGGAAGGACACTGACTAATTGTTGTTATTCACGCTTAGCATTGGGACTTTGTGTTTATAGTCTAGATTCACTTTCTGGACTCTGCTTTAGTTTTCCCACATTGGAACTTTTTTCACCACTACCTACATTTTTTATATTTTTTTGACCTTTGTGATTATTCATAACCCTTTTCACATTTTTTGTTATTCCCTTTTTTATGCTTAACCGCCTCATTCCATTATTGTTTGTTGTACACTTTTCACCATTATTCACATTTTGGTGTTCACATATGTTAGAAGTGTTTTATTAATTTAATTTCCACTTATTTTTCACATTCAGTATTATTTAGTTTATATATTCAATACTGTTTTTGGTTTATCACTTTATAGCGCTGCACACCCTTTCTATATAACTTTACCGTTTAGTTTTTGTTTTTTATTCATTAAAATGTATTTTCTCCAAAAAAAGTAATTTTCTATCAAATAGAATACTGATTTAAGGACCAGGCCAGTTTTTGCGATTCGGCACTGCGTCGCTTTAACTGACAATTGCGCGGTCGTGCGACGTGGCTCCCAAACAAAATTGACGTCCTTTTTTTCCCACAAATAGAGCTTTCTTTTTGTGGTATTTGATCACCTCTGCGGTTTTTATTTTTTGCGCTATAAACAAAAATAGAGCGACAATTCAAAAAAAAAAAAAACAATATTTTTTACTTTTTGCTATAATAAATATCCCCAAAAAAATATATAAAAAAAAAAAAACAGTTTAGGCCGATACGTATTCTTCTACATTTTTTTACCAAAATTAATCGCAAAAAGCGTTTATTGATTGGTTTGCGCAAAAGTTATAGCGTCTACAAATTAGGGGAAAGTTTTATAGCATTTTTATTAATAATTTTTTTTTTCTTACTAGTAATGGCGGCGATCAGTGATTTTTACCGTGACTGCGACATTATGGCGGACACATCGGACACTCCTGACACTATTTTGGGACCATTGTCATTTTCACAGCGATCAGTGCTATAAAAATGCAATGATTACTGTGAAAATGACACTGGCAGTGAAGGGGTTAACCTGTAGGGGGCACTGAAGGGGTTAAGTGTGACCTAATGTGCGATTCTTACTGTGTGGGGGCGTGGCTTGGCGTGTGATGTCACTGATCGTCGTTCCCTATTATAGGGAACAGACGATCAGTGACAGGCTCACTAGGAAGCTCAGGGAGAAGTTTGTTTACACTTACCCCTCACCGTTCTTCAGCTCTGTGACAGGATCGTGGGACACCGGCGGCGATCGGGTCCGCGGGCGAGGTCACGGAGCTCAGGACCGGGTCGCAAGTGCGCCGCCCGCGGCGCGTGACCCACAGCTGGGCTTAAAAGGACGTACCTGTACGTGCTGAACCCAGCCGTGCCATTCTGCAGACGTATATGTACAGGCGGCGGTCCTTAAGTGGTTAACTTGTAAGCAACAAGTGTCAGAAAAAGGTTTAGTCTTTAACCACTTCCCTACCCAGCCATAGTCAAATGACGTCCACAGATGGGATATCTGAATGATGGGTGCAGCTAGAGGCATAATTCAGATATCCTTTTGAAGTGCCGGCGATTCTGTGCACCATAAGAACGATCATAGCGGCGGTTCCCCCGCTTGATCTTTCTTATAGGCGGTGGGAGGGGACACCCCCCCCCCTCCCGATGCCATCCGGTGCTTCTCCGGGCTCTCCCGTGCGATCGGGGACCCGGAGAGAATCTTCCGGCGCCGTTGGTGAGTCACGTGATGAGCATAGAGATGACTGGTGACCAGATGGTCACCAGTCATCTCTATGATCGTCGGAGGCCCGGGCGCCATGTGATGACGTCACGCCCGGGTCCTCAAATGTAAACAAAGCCGCCATTGCGGCTGTAAGTATGAGATCAGTGAAAACATTTTCACTGATCTCATGCTTTCCAGCCTGGAGGAGAGATGTGGGGTCTTATTGACCCCGCATCTCTCAATAAAGAGGACCTGTCACACACATTCCTATTACAAGGGATGTTTACATTCCTTGTAATAGGAATAAAAGTGATATAAAAAAAAAAAAAAAAAAATAAAAAAAAAAAAAAAGGAAAATAAATTGTAAAAAAATAAATAAATAAGTAAAATAAATAAATAAATAATAAAATAAAAAAATTAAAAACCCCCCTGTCTCCGGTAGCTCGCGATCAGAAGCGAATGCACACGTAAGTCGCCCACATATGTAAACGCCGTTCAAAACAAATATGTGAGGTATCGCCGCGTGCGTTAGAGTGCGTGCAACAATTCTAGCACTAGACCTCCTCTGTAATTCTAACCTGGTAACCTGTAAAAAAAAATTAAGCGTCGCCTATGGAGATTTTTAAGTACTGAAGTTTGGCGCCATTCCATGAGTGTGCGCAATTTTAAAGCGTGACATGTTAGGTATCTATTTACTCGGCGTAACATCATCTTTCATATTTTCCCCAAAAAATTGGGCCAACGTTACTGTTTTGTTATTTTTTAATTCATGAAACCATTTTTTTTTTTTTTTTTTTAAAAGGCGTTTGAAAAATTATTGCGCAAATATCGTGCAAGAAAAAAAGTTGCAATGACCGTCATTTTATTCCCTAGGGTGTCTGCTAAAAAAACATGTATAATGTTTGGGGGTTCTGAGTAATTTTCTAGCAAAAGAATGATGATTTGTACATGTAGGAGAGAAGTGCCAGAATAGGCCCAGTATTGAAGTGGTACAAAAAGCCCGGTGTGGAAGGGGTTAAAGATGATGTAAACCCTCTCCGATACCCAGTGAGGTGAACAGCCTCTAATGCAGGGATATGCAATTAGTGGACCTCCAGCTGTTGCAAAACTACAAGTCCCATCATGCCTCTGGGTGTCATGCTTGTAGCTGTCAGAGTCTTGCTATGCCTCATGGGATTTGTAGTTCTGCAACAGCTGGAGGTCCGCTAATTGCATATCCCTGCTCTAATGGTTCACAGAGATAAAACAAATCCTCCTACATAAGTTTTACATGTATATCTGCTTTCTTCCCCTTTCTATATTCTTTAGATCTCTTACATCGTGTTAAGAGATTTTTACTTTCTCATTCTGCAGTCAGTGTAGCTTGGATTACACTGGGAGACAGCTGATTTGAGGAAAGGCACACACCCCCACTCCATATAGGCAAAGACTTCCAGAGCTCTGCTGTGAATCCAGTACTCCATAATCTATTTATAGCAACCTCCCACTACACAAACTTCAAGCTCCCATTTTGAAGAACTTGTCAGAAGTTATCAGGCTGATAACAGAGCAGGAGAAAGCCATGGGACTCAGTGCTTTGGAGAGAGATAAGAAACACTACAGATATGTACCAAGCTCAAATTTCATAAATCAGGAAAACATCCACTTTAAGCAGATAAACTGACCTCATTTACAGACTGAAGTTCATCCCTTTGCTCTAAAAGAACTAAATGTTACAAATGTTTCTCCTTATCTCCGCCCAAGCAATGTTTTTTTTTACGCCTGTCAGCTGTGAGCAGAGAACTTTCAGCACTAAATCAAGGAAATGCTGTTTTAAGATCGTGAGGGGGGTTGAATCGCGATTCTTTAAAGATTAAATCGTATAGCTCTAATCTAAACCGTTCCATTGGAACTCTGGCTGTATGTTTAGGGTCATTGTCCTGCTAGAAGGAGAACCTCCGCCCCAGTCCCAAGTCTTTTTCAGACTAACAGGTTTTCTTCTAAGATTGCCCTGTATTTGGCTCCATCCATCTTCCCATCAACTCTGATCAGCTTCCCTGTCCCTGCTGAAGAAAAGCATCCCCACAACATGATGCTGCCACCACCATGTTTCACAGTGGGGATGGTGTGGTGATGTGCCGTGTTAGTTTTCCAACTAAACACATAAAATTTTTGGCATGAAAGAAAAAACGCTATTTTGTTCTCATTTGACCAGAGCACCTTCTTCAACGTGTTTGCTGTGTCCCCCACATGGCTTCTCGCAAACTGCAAATGGGACTTATGGCTTTCTTCTTGCCACTCTTCCATAAAGGGCAGATTTGTGGAGTGCAGGACTAATAGTTGTCCTGTGGACAGATTCTCCCCCCTGAGCTGTGGATCTCTGCAGCTCCTCCAGAGTTACCATGGGCCTCTTGGCTGCTTCTCAGATTAATGCTCTCCTTGCCCGGCCCGGTCAGTTTAGGTGGACGGCCATGTCTTGGTAGGTTTGCAGTTGTGCCATACTCTTTCCATTTTCTGATGATGGATTGAACAGTGCTCCGTGAGATGTTCAAAGCTTGGGATATTTTTTTTTTTTTTTTTTATAACCTAACCCTGCTTTAAACTTCTCCACAACTTTATCCCTGACCTGTCTGGTGTGTTCCTTGGCCTTCATGATGCTGTTTGTTCACCAAGGTTCTCTAACAAACCTCTGAGGGCTTCACAGAACAGCTGTATTTATACTGAGATTAAATTACACACAGGTGGACTCCATTTACTAATTAGGTGACGCAGCTGTAAAAACGTCCGTGGGTATGAGGCCTAAGTGTTGATTTTTTTTTAAAAAATTGAGTTTTCCTCCAGGACAGGATTAGAGATAAACTCTTCCAATTGGGACACTTGTTCCAGTGACAACTGTCTCGGGAGGGGGGGGGGGGGTATTTTCCTTATTTTGGAGAGATTATTTTTGACGTTCTGTTGTGTCTTCAGGCTAGGAAATGGAGAAATCTCCCCAAGGTTGGATTCTCTATGATGTGGCCTGTGCAAAGAGAAGCCCAGGAGCCAAGTATTTACAGGAAATATTAGAATATTGACACAGGGCCTCCAAAAATGTTTGCAGAGCGTTTGAAGGAGGATTGTGCCACAAACTATGACTTTAGTGGTGCACCAAAATTAAAATTCTGAACCGAAAATTCAGGATGCACTTGGCCGAAAACTGAAACCGAAATGGACAGTTTTTAAAAAAAAAAAAAAAAATATATATATATATATATATATATATTTTTATATATAAATTGTATTGTTTTCGACTTTTTAATATCATCAATTTAAATGAATATTAATTTATTTTCGGCCATTGTTGGCACCATTCAGATGTTCATTAGCAAACTTCAGACGGGCTGTACATGCGATTTCTTGAACAGGGGGACCTTGCGCGCTCTGCGAGATTTCAGTCCCTCACGGCGTAGTGTTACCAATTGTTTTCTTGGCGCCTATGGTCTCAGCTGCCTTGAGATCATTGACAAGATTCTCCTGTGTAGTTCTGGGCGGATTCCTCACCGTTCTCATGATCATTCAAACTCCACGAGGTGAGATCTTCCATTGAGCCCCAGACCGAGGGAGATTGACAGTTATTTTGTTTCTTCTATTTGCGAATAATCGCACCAATTGTTGTCTCCCTCTCACCAAGCTGCTTGGCGGTGGTCTTGTAGCCCATTCCAGCCTTGTGTAGATCTACAATCTTCTCCCCGACATCCTTGGACAGATCTTTGGTCTTGGCCATGGTGGAGAGATTGGAATCTGATTGGTTGCTTCAGTATACAGGTGACTTCTATACAGGTAACAAGCTGAGATTAGGAGCACTCCCTTTGACCACTTCCTACCCGGTCAATAGCATATTGACGTCCAGGAAGTGCTTCTGTTATCCTGACTGGACGTCTATTGACGTCCAGCAGGATAACATGCCGGCACACGCTCGCGAGGGCGCACATCGCAGCGATCGTGAGTGTGGCGTGTCAGTCTGACATGCCGCATCTCCGATCGTGATAAGAAGACTGTCAGAGGCTTATTACCACGTGATCAGCTGTGACCAACCGTAAACGGCATTCCTCGGTTCGCGCTGACAGGGAGACCCGCCGATCGGCGGCTCTCCCTGTCAGAGGTGGGGGTCTGTGCTGATAATCAGCACAGCCCCATTACCTAAAAGCTGCCAATCGGTGCCCAGTCAGTGCCCCATTATAACCCCCGGCCAGTGCCCACCACAGTGCCAATCAGAGCCCACCACAGTAACACCTGTCAGTAACTAATCAGTACCGGCCCATCAGTGCCGCCTGTCAGTGCCCATCAGTGCTGCAAATCAGTGCCGCCTATTGGTGCCCATCAATTCTCAATATCAGTGCCAACTCATCAGTGCCAACTCATCAGTGAAGGAGAAAACAAAATTTTATAACCAAAACAAAGAAAAAAAAATTTTTTCAAAAATTTCGGTCTTTTTTAGTTTAGTTAGCAAAAAATAAAAACCTCAGTGGTAATCAAATACCACTGAAAGAAAGATCTATTTGTGGGAAGAAAAAAATAAAAATGTGGTTTGGGTACAATGTTACACGACCGCGCAATTGTCATTCAAAGTGCGACAGCGCTGAAAGCTGAAAATTGTCCTGGGCAGGAAGGGGCGAAGGTGCCCGCTATTGAAGTGGTTAAGGGAGTGCTCCTAATCTCAGCTCGGTACCTGTGTAGACGACATCTAGGAGCCAAAAATCTTGCTGATTGATAGGGGAACATCTTTGGACAGCTCTTTGCTCTTGGCCATGGTGGAGAGATTGGAATCTGATTGGCTGCTTCTGTGGACAGGTGTCTTTTGTACAGGTAACAAGCTGAGATTAGGAGCACTCCCTTTAAAAGGGAGTGCTCCTAATCTCAGCTTCTTACCTGTGTAGACGACACCTAAGAGCCAGAAATCTTGCTGATTGATAGGGGGATCAAATACTTATTTCACTCATTAAAATGCAAATCAATTTATAACTTTTTGAAATGTGTTTTTTTTGGATATTTTTGTTGTTCTGTCTCACTGTTATAATAAACCGACCATTAAAATTATAGACTGATCGTTTGTCAGTGGGCAAAAGTACAAAATCAGCAAGGGCTCAAATATTTTTTTTATTTAATCCAAGGGTGGACAAATTAATTTGTAATTCAGAAACCAGTATGTCCAATCCAGGAAACGCTTGATTTTTATTTATTTTTTTTAAGAGCCAGAATTATTGACAACAACTAGAGAAAACCCCCAAAAGTCAAGTGGCCCCTGTAGTTTTTAAGTATTGTCTACCTGGCTTCTGGAACTTGTCCTGCCCTGACTCAGGCCTGTCTGTATATATTTTAAGCCCTGGTGAAGGGAGTGATCTCTGGCCCCCCGAAGCACTTTGGCTCATTTATAAAGTTTTACATATATTGTTTCCTGTCCTTAAAAGCGGAGCTGCGCCCAAAAAGGGAAGTTCCATTTTAAGTCCTCCTCCTCTGCTACATTTGACAGGTCATTTTTTTTTTTTCAAGGGTGGGGGGGGGGGGGGGGGGAATGGGTACCCAGTTTAGACAGATACCCACTCCCACTTGCGCTCGGATCGCCTCGGAACACCCAAGCAAAAGTTCTCCTCTACCCCTCTCGCCCTGATGTCTTCTGGGGCATGTCACGGGTCCCAGAAGACTGCGGGACCATTCAGAAAGCACAGCGGGCAGCTGACTATAAAGCCGCTAGCATAGCCCGGGTGGGAGTTTACCAAAAATGTAAATATTGCCTTATGCCAGCGTTTCTCAACTCCAGTCCTCAAGGCGCACCAACAATCATGTTTTCAGGCTTTCCATTATTTTGCACAGGTGATTTGATCAGTTTCACTGCCTTAGTAATTACCACAGCCATTTCATCTGAGGGAAATCCTGAAAACATGACCTGTTGGGGCGCCTTGAGAACTGGAGTTGAGAAACACTGCCTTATGCTACATAACTATGTAGAATAAACTAAATTATTAATGCATCTTAAATAGAAAACTATCTTTAGATAGATTTTTACCCCAAAAGCATTTTATTCAAATACATTTAATTAAAAAAAAATAAAGGTTTTAAATCAAACAAATATGATTTAAATAAAAAATATGTTTTTTTTTATTTATTTTTAGAAAATCATAGATTTTAATCCACCCTGCTTCCTGGAAAACTCGAGCTGTGCATCATGTCATAAGCCTAGGCTAATTACCAGACAATAAACACTGGCAGAAAAAAATAAAAGTTTTACTATCAAAAGTTAAAACAACAAGAAGCAGAAGATTTAATAGATGGAAAGATGAAAAAAAAAAAAAAAAAAAAAAATTACTGAAGGTCCACTTTAATGCCCAAGCACAATTTTTCAACATTGACCTGTGTATAGTGGTAAATGGTTATCTCCCGATTTTTTATTTAATTTTTTATTATCAAAAGGAAAACTGGCCCAAGGTAGTAAAAAGAAAAAAAAAAAAAAAAGAAAAAAAACTGTAATTTTTTTTTTTTTTTATCTGTATGTTTTTTGCTATTACCATAATTTACCACCAAAAAACAACCACCAAGCACAATTTTGCAACTTTAACCTGTGTTTATGGTGGTAGATGGTAATGGTTATCTACTGCCCTGATTTTATTTTTTTATTTATTTTTATCAAAGGAAAACTGGCCCAAATAGTAAAAAACAAAAGACATTTTTTTTTTTTTTTAAATTTAGCTGTATATATTTCTTGCTATTACCATAATTTACCACCAAAAAAACAACCCAAAATTCTCGTTCTCCCGACAATCGCAATAATATCACATATTTGTATGTATGTTAGTTGTTGTTTGTTTTTACCGAAGTACAGCCCAGAAACAAAAAATTGTGTATTTGGATAAAAAACTAAATGTGCACTGACACTAACCTAAACTGATACAAATAAAAAATAAAATAAAAATAAAAATAATACCCAAAATATGCTATGACCTTTGACCCCAACCTTTCACCCTAACCTTGACCCTAACCCTGGGAAAACCTTGATCTAGTTTTTGTTTTTTCCCCCCCCATTTATTTTTGTGTTCTTTATTTTATTTTTTACAGACTTTGTTTATATCTTCCTCTCCTGCAAGGTACCATGTATCTCTCTCTTCATTCAGAAAAGGAAGTAAATACAATGGCAGGCTCACAGTGACTGATGATTGTCATACCCAATCAGGGGCTATCACAGTGATCAGGTGACCCGGAACCAGGAGTCCCGGGTCCCGATCGTTCGTACGAGACTCAGGGCTCTCAGTAAAAGCCCGGTCACTGTGTGGTGCACTCCCAGCACAAAGAGAGGTACATTTGTGGCCCCACAGACAAAAACCCAGTTCCGTGAGGCTGCGTATACGTGCACGGTCAGCGGGAAGCGGTTAAAGCGGAGTTCCACCCTAAAGTGGAACTTCCGCTCATCGGATTCCTCCCCCCCTCCGGTGCCACAATTGGCACCTTTCGGGGGGGAGGGGGGACAGGATACCCGTCAAAGACAGGTATCCTTTCCCACTTCCTGGAGTCCAGCCGCAGCGGTGACGTCACCACGAGGCTCCCTCCTCCCCTGACCGCCGGGCTAATAGGAGAGAGGAGCGGGGTCTCGCGCATGCGCAGTAGGGTTTTCAGCGTGAAGCCGAAAGGCTTCACTGCCGGGTTCCCTTACCCGCAATGGTGACATCGAGGGACACCAGGACAGGTAAGTCTCCATTTATTAAAAGCCAGCAGCTGCAGTATGTGTAGTCGGCTGGCTTTTAATTATTATTTTTTTGCCCGGGGTTGCCTGGAACACCCCTTTAAAGTGCTTCTAAACCTCAGACATGAAATATGAACAAAGCACATCCCTCTATAGTAGGGGTCTTCAAACTACAGCCCTCCAGGTGTTCAGGAACTACAACTCCCATCATGCCCAGTCATGTCTGTGAATCTCAGAGTTTTACAATGCCTCATGGGATTTGTAGTTCCGCAACAGCTGGAGGGCCGTAGTTTGAGGATCCCTGCTCTATAGTGTGTATTTGTCTCAATCCAGAGCAGTAAGTGTCATTTCTCTGCTATCAGCATGAATCACGTCTGACAAGTTTTCCTAACACCAAGAGGAAAAAAGGTGGCAGGGGAGGTACCGCCAGCTGATTGACAGCCTCAGCTCTTTTCCTGCGTGAAGGGTGTGTGTGTCTCTTCCCTCCAATCAGCTCTCAGAGCTCTCCTCACTGAGCGCTGCAGAGTGTAACTTCAGCTCTCCGCCCCCCCCTTTTTTTTTATGACAGCTCAGACAAGCAATACTGCAGATACACAGATTTAAAAAAAAAAAAAAACTCCTAAAAATAAAGTTGTACCTGTTTATCATCTGAGGCTAGTCACTTTACTGGGTTTATGTAAAAGTTTACAACTACTTTAAGACCTGAAGAAGGGGGTGATCTCTGGCACCGAAACGCTTTGGCTCATTTATAAAGTCTTCTATTAGATCTTGCATTGGAATGAATTTACATCTTGACTATTATCTCGTGGCGAGGTATTTGCCGTCACAACTAGAACCATCCACCTACCTTGGTCACAAATAGCGCAGGTTTGGTTCAGACCAATCCCGAAAGAACTATGCGGTGTTTGCATCTAGGGATGAACTCAGGTTTGGTCCAAACTTGGATTTCGAAACTGAACACGGAAAAAAGCTGCCACTGCCGCTCAATCAACTACGGCCATGGCGATCCCCACCCCGCAACTGCATTTACAAAAAAAGTGACTGGGATGCTCAAGATATCCTTGACCAGATATGGCCACATGGTCATCTTAGGTCAGGGGTAGGCAACCTCAGCCCTCCAGCTGTGGTGAAACTACAAATCCCATGAGGCCTCTGCCTCTAGGAGTCATGCCTGTGATTGTCAGGGTCTTGCAATGTCTCATGGGACTAGGGGTGGGGGTTGTACACATGATGGGACGGCAGCAAAAATGATACTAAATGGCAACACCACAACTGCCTTGCAACCACATGAAATGTATGCAGTTGTGGTACAGTGACATGGGCTTTTCGGGGTTCAAATCAACAGTTAGAAGCCACCTATCAAGCACCCTCCAAAAAAACGATCCACTGCAGATCACTTCTAAGAGGGGCGGTAAGGGCTGCTGCAAATGTGAATAGGCCCCTAAAGCGGAAGGTAAGTCAAAACCTACTTAAAGCGGAGGTCCACACAAAATTGAAACCTCCCCCTCTCCAGTGTCACATTTGGCACTTTTCAGGGGGGAGGGGGGTGCAGATACCTGCATAATACAGGCATTTGCACCCACTTCCGGGCATAGACTCCCGCAGGAGTCACGCCCCTTCCCCCCCCCCCCCCCGCTGTCTTCTGGGAAACACACGGCTTCCCAGAAGATAGCGGGGACCAGTGAGGACGCGCAAGTGCAGTAGAGAATCGGGAAGTGAAGCAGCAAGGCTTCATTCCCTCACTGAGGATGGCGGCGGGGGCAGCCGAGAGCCAAACGATTGATCGGCCTCGGCTGCCGACATCGCGGGCGCCCTGGACAGGTAAGTGTCAATTTATTAAAAGTCAGCAGCTGCAGTACTTGTAGCTGCTGGCTTTTAATATTTATTTATTTTTAGGACGGACCTCCGCTTTAAGCTTAACCCTTTCACGCCGACCGCCTCCCGGCCCTTTAAGGCTGCATTCACACCTGAGCGTATCGTTTTCAGGCAGAAAGTCGTGTGATTTTGTACAAGTCAAAAGGTCACCAATGTAAAAAAAAAAAAAAAAGTAGAAAAACGCCCAAATCTGCCAGAATTGAGCTACAAAAAAAGCTCCAGAACTTTTTTGAGCTTCAGGTGACATGGAGTGGAGATGTGAACCCTCTCCATAGAGAATCGTTGATTTTTTTTTTTTTCTCCTCCAGCGTTTTGAAGCTTCAGGCTTTAAGCTACAAAACGCTGAGGTGTGAATGGGGCCAAAGAGTTCTAAAAGCTGGGAGGCGGAGGTGGGCATTTGGGTCATGTGACCGCTGTGATTGGCCGTCACATGAACGGAAAAGCTCCCAATCACAAGTAAGCATTTGGAGCGTACCGATCCCCACTGGCTACTGTGTTGGGAGGGCGCTCTCAGCACGGTATGTGGTTTGGACAGGGCCGCATATATACCTATGGTTAAATCTACTCCCACCCCCATTCTAAGACTTTTCTATCCACCCTGTAAAAGGAAAGATACCTATACTTACCTGTCCTGAAGTAGCTCTGGTCTGGTCACATGACCGGCTTCAGTATAGAGGAGGGACACCCAACAACAGATGCCCCATAGTAAACCTAGGGGTGATGTCATCTCCCAAGCTCTGCAGCCGTTGTCGGTAAGGATGAGCTCCGGCGTGTTCGCACACCCCACGTGCAGAGCCCGCCAGGAAGTCGGCGCTGCGCTAATCACAGGCAGTGAGACATTGTCCCGATGCAGAGATCGGGAAATGTCTTACTGCCTGCGATTAGCGCAGTGCCGACTTCCTGGCGGGCTCTGCAAGTGGGGTGTGCGAACACGCCGAAGCTCATCCTTGGTTGTCGGCATTCTCCACTCAACACTGAAGCCAGCGCTGGAGAGATCATGGGACCGGACCAGACTGGAGCGACCTCAGAATAGGTAGGTATACAGATCTTTCCTTTCATGGGGTAGATAGAATAAGCCTAGAATGGGGGTGGGAGTAGATTTAAGTTTAGTTAGGTTTTGACTTGCCTACGGACTCTACTTTAAAAAAAAATAACTCTACAACATCAATCAAAACCTCAAAATATAAATTTTCGGTGGCCTTTCCCTTTAATCATCTCAACCCCTCCATCATCTCACCTTGTGACCTCCATAGAAGGCGATCTCTTCGGAGTTGGCAACGACTCTGGAGTGCATGTACCTCAGCTCTCCTTTCCTCCTGGCCTCCTCCGCCACCAGTTTCCCAAACTTCGGTGAGCAACCCCTCAGCACCTTGGCAGTGATGACCACCACCAGTCCAGCGATGGTGGACGGCCAAGCCGTGTTGGCTCCCTTGGTCTTGGCCGTGCTCAGCAACGTGTAAGTGGTCACTATCACATCCAGCACCGGTTTGGTCAGGTTGGAATACAGATGGGCCACAGAATTGGCAAAGGCCACCACGTCCTCGGTCAGAGACTGGTCGGGGTTCCTCAGCCGCCCGTCCATGTTGCTGACCCTGTAATAAGTCTGGTTTCCAAAGTACAGCTGGTAAGCGTGGGCCACCAGGCGGCTACGGAACGCCAGGCTGAGCTGCCCCTCCAGGTACCTTATGGCGCTGTTGATGAACGTGGCCGGGAGGGCGATGAGCAGCCATTTTAACAGCTGGAACATGAAACTGGCCGGCTTTTTGTTTACGATGCACCGGGTCAACCGGCCGTCCAGCTTGGCCACGTAGACCGAGAGGAACGTCCTTGAGATGAGGGCGGCCGAGTGCAGCAGCAGCAGCCCGAACTCCTTGCAAACCAATTTTGGGAAGAGAAGACGTAGGAGGCGGGCCAGTCTCCGGAAGAAGATTCGGTTCACCCCGGTCCGCTCGTAGACCGGCGCGGCGGCCGGAGCTCCTTGACCGTCGCGGAGTCCATTGGAGCCTTTATGCTTTTGTTGCTGGAGTAACAGGTGCCTCAGGACCGGGTAGAGGCGGCGGGCTCCGTAGGTGGCCAGGGCCACGACTGCCACCCGTTTGAGGACGGCGCCGCGGGTCACAGGGGACGGGCATACCTGGATCATGGCTGAAGCTTGATCGATATGGCTCTTCCACCTTCCCCAATGGATATCTGGCTACAGCTTCACTTTGAAAGCAATATGGGGTCCACCAACATGGCCATGGGGCCCCTCACAGCACTTCAAGGAGAGCCACCTGCACCCATGGGGCCCCTCACCAAATGGAGCACTTGGCTTGTAGTTAACTCAGCCCACAATAGTTTTCTTCTCCCCCTTAGAACTCTCCAAGCACAGCTCAGGTGACCTGTCTCTCTGCCGCCTTCCTACTGTCACTTCCCGACTCTGTCCCCACGACTCGCTGTCACCCTCTGCTTGGTAACGGTTAGTCGGAGCCGGCGACTAGCCCCGCCCACCCTGGCCGGTGACAGCTGAAGGAGGCATCCTGAGAAAGGTGGAGACATGGAAAGCAGGAAGAGTTGGGCGGAGCCCCGGCGTATTCCTGAATAGGCTTTTTGCCAGTCAACATGGTGGCCTTTCGGGCTTCGTGGGGCTCCTCCCACTTCCGGCTCGCTAAAACTTTATAAAAAAAAAAAGTAACGCTCGGAATCGGATCAACAAGTGACGTCATGAGTCAGTCAGCAGCCTCTGTATCCTCTGTTTTGGAGGAAGGGAGGGCTGTGCTGAATAAATGAACCTAGTTTTTCAGGCCGGGCGATCGGTATAGTAAAAAAATTATAAAAAGCACAATAAAACGTTCCTCTTCAGGGGAAGAGTTATATATCCCCCGGAGTGCACCTAGGCACTGTTTTTGATGTGTGCCAGCACCCTACTTTCCTGTGCCACTCCATCTTTCCTCTTTGGTTGCTAGGATGCTTGCATAGCAACCAATGACACTGTATGGCGCAGCCGCCTGCATCCTAGCTACAGTTGCCACCTCATCCCTTTAAACCCGAACACATATGAATCACACGGGTTCTGTGGCTGATTAACCACTTCCCACCCGGCTGTATGGCAGATTGATGGCCGGGAAGTGGTTCTGTTATCCTGACTGGGCGTCATATGACGTTCAGCAGGATAACATGCTGGCACGCGCTCGCGAGTGCGGCGTGTCAGTCTGACACACCGCATCTCCGATCGTGGTATAGCGGGTATATACTTTTAAATTCTGGTGAAGACACCAGTGATGTATGGTTCCCTGTGGCCCAGCAGGTGGCGCTGTCACTTTGGGCCGGGGTTGAACCATCGCTGGAGTGCCGTACCCTTTGTGGCCTCCCGCAGCGGTTGTACGGCGGGGGAGGGTATAAGGGGGGCGGACATTTTTCGCCACGAGGGTCGAGTCCCAGGCACCTTCAGCCTGAGGGCTGCTGTTCGCGGTCGGTGTCCAGGCGGCCTAGGCCTGGACACCGGGAGTTCGTGTTCCATCCCAGACACCTTCAGTCTGGGGTGAGGTACTCAGCCGGAGGCCTGGGGCCCAGTACCTTCCGCTGGGTCCCGCGAGGCAGGGATTGTCTTAGGGGGCCCCTGGGAGAGTGGGGTACTCGAATCCAGTGACGTAAGGGACCGGAGGAGGGACTCATCCGAAGACCTGGTGCAGCAGATTGCCAGTGCCGGATGAACCTCTGGAGACCGCCCGGAGGGATATCTTCCCAAACAGGGGCCAAGTTCAGAGAGGAAGGTGGTACATGTTCTATGACCAGTGCATAGTTGCCAACATTGCAAAAAAAACATCTGGGACACTTTTTTTGTATTGAGGCGGAGCCTTGCTATAATCAGGGGGCGGGGCATTCGTTTGTAGGCGTGTCATGCCGAAGTGAAAATGCGCCGAAAAATGGGCGTGGTTTACGCACGATAGTGGGTGTGGTTTAAATGGGCGTGGTTCAAAGGGGTGTGGCTAGAATCCGAGGTGAGAGAAAGAGAGAGAAAGAAATAGAAAGAAAGAAGCCAGATCCTACACCACAATAGTAATGTGTAACAAAATTGGCAGATAAGGATACTCCAAAACACCTGTTGGCGCTTCAATCATCCCGGCACCATGGTTGTTACGGTGTCAGGATGATTGAAGTGCATTATTTCTATTATTACATTGTAATATAAAATGAAATCATTCAACTCACCATAATGCCGAATCAGTGGAAGCCCTGAGCGTGTTACCTGCCACGTCGCCTGCCACCAGATGGCCTCCCCAGCAGTCCGTCCTTGCATCAGGTGCCTCCCCAGCAGTCCATCCTTGCATCAGGTGCCTCCCCAGCAGTCCGTCCTTGCATCAGGTGCCTCCCCAGCAGTCCGTCCTTGCATCAGGTGCCTCCCCAGCAGTCCGTCCTTGCATCAGGTGCCTCCCCAGCAGAGCCCCCTCCACACTTGTGGACAAGGGTCCAAAAATCATGATTGTCCCGGGAAATTCGGGACTGTTGGTAACTATGCAGGCGTCCCCAGTGGAGTCCCCCCTTACATCAGGCGTCCCCAGTGGAGTCCCCCCTTACATCAAGTGTCCCCAGAGGAGTCCCTCCTTACATCAGGCGTCCCCAGCGGAGTCCCTCCTTACATCAGGCGTCCCCAGAGGAGTCCCTCCTTACATCAGGCGTCCCCAGCGGAGTCCCCCCTTACATCAGGCGTCCCCAGCGGAGTCCCCCCTTACCTCAGGCGTCCCCAGCGGAGTCCCCCCTTACCTCAGGCGTCCCCAGCGGAGTCCCCCCTTACATCAGGCGTCCCCATCGGAGTCCCCCCTTACATCAGGCGTCCCCAGCGGAGTCCCCCCTTACATCAGGCGTCCCCAGCGGAGTTCCCCCTTACATCAGGCGTCCCCAGTGGAGTCCCCCTTACATCAAGTGTCCCCAACGGAGTCCCCCCTTACCTCAGGCGTCCCCAGCGGAGTCCCCCCTTACCTCAGGCGTCCCCAGCGGAGTCCCCCCTTACCTCAGGCGTCCCCAGCGGAGTCCCCCCTTACATCAGGCGTCCCCAGCGGAGTCCCCCCTTACCTCAGGCGTCCCCAGCGGAGTCCCCCCTTACATCAGGCGTCCCCATCGGAGTCCCCCCTTACATCAGGCGTCCCCAGCGGAGTCCCCCCTTACATCAGGCGTCCCCAGCGGAGTCCCCCCTTACCTCAGCCGTCCCCAGCGGAGTCCTCCCTTACCACAGGCGTTCCCAGCGGAGTCCCCCCTTACCACAGGCATCCCCAGCGGAGTCCCCCCTTAACCACAGGCGTCTCCTGTCTCGGCCGCCATTATTGTTTCCCCTTCCCCGAAGGGGAACAAAATAGAGGCGGAGCCGACAGTGTGGCTGAAAAAAAAAAAAAATTAAGCTGTGGCGCTGCCGACCCCCGCCCCTTTCCATTACAGACAGACCTGCAGCGGGGCGGGGCGGGGGGGTGGCCTGCCGGCCAGCCAAAACACAGATGTAGTACAATAGAAGATAAAGCTGCTGCGGCGCCGCCCACCCCCGGGGAGGTGCGGGGTGTGGGCGGCGCCGCAGCGGCTTTATTTTCTATTGTACTACATCCGTGTTTTGGTCTTCTTGAACATGGCGGCCGGCCGAGACATTGTCTCCGCCAGCCGTGGACCTCTAGCGGCGGCGGCCTGCGGCGTCCAAATTCGGGGAAAACGGGAAAAATCGGATTGGCCGGGACATTGGCCGGGACAAAATAAATCCGGGAAAAGGGTTTGAATCCCGGGAATGTCCCGGCCAATCCGTGACTGTTGGCAACTATGCCAGTGGCAGCAGTCCAGCTATTCAACTCAGGTCAGTGGCAGAGACCTGCTATTAGGCTTGTGGCAGGGGCCTCAACGGTTCATCCGGTCGGTGGCAGCGACCAAAACTCACGGTCGGTGGCAGAGACTGTGCACCAGTCCTATTCGCTATCAAAGGAATAGGAGAGTTCAGTTGTGCCTGGGCCTACTCGTACCCACACCCCTGTTTGTCTGTTACTGAAAGTTCAACTGATTGTGTTCACCCTGCAAGAAAAGAAATAAAGGAGTGTTGGACTTTCGATTGGTGTGGGGCTCTATGTTATTGGCAGACACATCTCCACAGAACAACTAAGGCTTCGTATGCAGTGAACAGACCCGAAGGTAATTCAAGTAACTCTGTTCAACCCTCATACACATACGAGGGGAGAGCTTGGCGTAGTGTTCCTGCACTCTCCTCTCTCAGGTACCCCTAGACACAAGCCATTCACAATAGGCGAGAGGGGGAGTGAGGCTCCGCTACAGTGGTATGGAGCCTCTGACAGAGGCTCCTTACCACGTGATCAGCTGTGACCAATCACTGCTGATCATTGCGTCTACCAGGAAGTGCCGGTAAACAGCTTTTCTCGTTTTGCGCTGACAGGGAGAGCTGATCAGCGGCTCTCCCTGTCAGAGGGGGGGTGTAACGGCACCCCAAGTATGAAAGGGTTTAACGCCGTTTAGGATATTCCCTCTCTGGACACACATCCACTGCCGATCCTCCACAGTCAGGCGACCGCTTCCCATAGGATTAATCCTTCCAAACATACGAGACAAACACTCTGTATGAAGTTTCCAACTGGACTGACTATCTTTAATGACAAACTCCCAGTTTTATACACACAGAGAGGAGGTTCTTACATTCTCCTCAGACAATACACTTTTGACCAGACCTAATTTACATGAGCTAATTAACTACAGTGATGACTCAGACACATGACCTATAGGCTAGCCTCACTGTCTCCCAATACACATCTGACATCTTAGCAGACACAGGTGGGGGCTGGATGTGGTGACATTAGCATCTAACAGTATGTGTCCCAACATCATGAAGGAGTCACTTTTTAGTTAACCTGTTGAGTTCATAATCAAACAGTAAATAGTTCTTTACAGATATCCTGGGGAATATTGTGGAAAAATATCACTGTCCCATTTTAAAGCAATCCAAGACATATTCTTAATGTCCATTATTTTCTTGCTCACCCTGTGCCCAAAGTGACCCCTGTCACAGGGGGTCTGTGCTAATAATCAGCACATTGATTATCAGCATAGGCGTGCGCACAGGGTGTGCCAGGTGTGCCCAGGCACACCCTAATCACCCTGTGTAGCACAGATTTTCCCTACTATCCTGGTTCCCCCCTCCTTCCCCCCCACATCGCCTCCGGCTTCCCTCCTCTCCCCTTCCGCCGCCTGTTGCTTTGGGGATGCTTTAGGATGAGTGGGGGAAGGATCCGGTAAATATGTAATTTACTGGCCCCTTCCCTTTCTGAATGAACATCGTAAGTGATCGGTAGTGTGTGTTTGAGCTTTGGGGTGCACACCCTAATGCAATAGGCTGCGCACACCTGTGATTATCAGCACAGCCCCATCAGATGTGCCGTCAGCTTCCAATAGGTGCCCATCAGCTGCCAGTCTGTGCCCCATCAAGAACGCCAGTCAGTGCCCATAACAGTGCCAATTAGTGCCCATAACAGTGCCAATCAGTGCCCCATCAATAATGCCTGTCAGTAGCTCCTCATCAGTGCTGCCTATCCAGTCCCATCTATCAGTGCCACCTATCAGTGCTGCATATAAGTGTAGCCTATCGGTGCCCATCAGTGCTGCATATCAGTGCCACCTATAAGTGCCCATCAATTCTACATATCAGTGCCTCCTCATCAGTGCCCATCGGTGCCACCTTATCAGGGCCGCCTCATCAGTGCCCATCAGTGCTGCATATCAGTGCCCGTCAATTCTACATATCAGTGCCTCCTCATCAGTGCCCATCGGTGCCACCTTATCAGGGCCGCCTCATCAGTGCCCATCAGTGCTGCATATCAGTGCCCATCAATTCTACATATCAGTGCCTCCTCATCAGTGCCACCTTATCAGTGCTGCCTCATCAGTGCCCATCAGTGAAGGAGAAAACAACACTTTATAAGGCTGGTTTCACACTGGGGCGGTGGGTGCGGTGGCGGTATAGCGCCGCTATTTTTAGCGGCGCTATACCGTTGGAATTGCGGAGGTATTCGGCCGCTAGCGGTGCGGTTTTAACCCCCGCTAGCGCCCGAAAAAGGGTTAATACCACCCGCAAACCGCGGCTACAGCCGTGGTTTGCGGGCAGTATTACCACAGTGTCCCATTGATTTCAATAAGAAGGAGAGGTAAAGGAGCGGTATACACACCGCTCCTTCACCGCTCCAAAGATGCGGCTTGCAGGAGATTTTTTCTCCTCCCGCCAGCGCATCGCCTCAGTGTGAAAGCCCTCAGGCTTTCACATTGAGCATACTGGGGCAGGAGTTTTTCAGGCGTTATTTATGCGCTATTTTTAGCGCAAAACGCCTGAAAAACTCCTCAGTGTGAAAGGGGCCTTACAGAAACAAAGAAAAACTTTTTTTTTTCAAAATTTTTTTTTTTTTTTTAGTTTGTTTAGCAAAATACCACCAAAAGAAAGCTCTATTTGTGGGAAGAAAATTATAAAAATTTGGTTTGGGTACAGTGTAGCATGACTGCGCAATTGTCATTCAGAGTGCGACAGGGCAGGAAGGGGGGAAGGGTATTGAAGTAGTTATAGCGGACCTTCAGTCATTTTTTAAACTTTCCATCTAATAAATCCTCTGTCCTTGCTGTTTTAACTTGACTTTAACTGGAGAGTAAAACATTTATTTTTTTCTGCCAGTAAATACCTTATACAGCTCACTTCCTGTTTCTTGTCTGGTCATTATCCTAGGCTTATGGCATCATGCACAGCTCTCTCTCTCACTCTTGTGAGAGTTTGCCAGAAAGGGAGGGGAGAGGAGTCATACGAGGGCCAATGAGAGCTGCAGAGCTGGAGGTGTGCCTCTGTGTAAATCCAGGAAGTGAACAGGCAGCAGCTTCAGCTGCCCACAGTTAAAATGGTTGCAGCCAGACTCAGTGGAGGGAGATTTCTGCAGCATATTTGGCAAGTACAGAATCACAGTATATATAAAATAATATGCAAAGTGGTTGGAGGGAAGCTTCAGAATGGCAAAGAAGTTTTTATTACAAATTATGTGAGCAGACTGCAGTTCCTCTTTAAGGTGGTAATTAAACTCACTTGGTGCCTTATCTACATTAAATTAGCCGAAGAACCTGTGTAATTCATATGTGTTTGGGTTTAAAGGGATGAGGTGTCAACCCTACTTGCGGGACAGTAAAAAAAGTCCTGCAAGCAGCATCTTTGGGGCGGTGTAGGAGCTCTGTGTACACCACTCCTAAACCGCCCCTGCCCATTGGTATGAATGGGCAGCGCTTCCAAAGCGCCTGTAAAGCGAAGTCGGAAGTGCTGCAGCACGGGTGGTTTTAACCCTTTCTTCGGCCGCGAGTGGGGGTTAAAAGCGACCCGCTAGCAGCCGAAAAGCGCCGCTAAAATTACGGTAAACTAGCGGCACTTTACCGCTAACGGACCCACCGCCCATTGGTTTTTATATTGAAAGTAGGCATTTGTAACCATTGCAAACAACGATGCCTTGCAGCATGGCCTGCTGGGAGGCAGGTGGCCTGGTGCATACACCATCATTAGTTGTTATGGTGCGGATGCGTTGCGGGTCATTGGTTGCTAGGGTGCAGGTGGCTGGGCCGTACAGAGCCATTGGTTTTTATGGTGCAAGTAGGCGTTTGTAACCATAACAAACAATAATGCTAGGCAGCATGGGTTACTAGGACGCAGGTGACCTGGACTGTACAGCATTATATGTTGTTATGGTGCAGACAGGCTACGCGCCATTGGTTGCTAGGGTGCAGGATGCATACAGAGCCATTGGTTTTTATGGTGCAAGTAGGCGTTAGTAACCATAACAAGCAATGATGCCTCGCAGCACGGACTGCTGGTACACAGGTGGCCTTATCTGTACACCATCATTGGTTGTTAAGGTGCAGACGAGTTGCGGGTCATTGGTTGCTAGGCTGCAGGTAGCTGGGCTTTACAGCATCATTGGTTTTTACGGTATAAGTAGGCGTTTGTAACCATAACAAACAATGATGCTTTGCAGCATGGGTTGCTAGGACACAGGTGACCTGGACCATACAGCATCATTGGTTGTTATGATGCAGGCAGGCTACGCATCATTGGTTGCTAGGACGTATGTGGCTGGGCCATACAGCACCATTGGTTGTTATGGTACAGGTGGGTGTCTGTAACCATAACAAACAATGATGCTTTGATGCATGGATAGCTAGGAAACAGGTGGCTGGACCTTCCAGCATCAGTGGTTGTTATGGTGCAGGCAGGCTTTGCGATATTGGTTGCCAAGACACAGACATCTGGGCCGCACAGCATCATTGGTTGTTATAGTGCAGGCAGGCACCTGAACTATAATAACCAATGACGCTGTGTGGAATTGCAGCATTGGTTGCTAGGACACAGGCTGCTGGGCCATACAGCGTCATTGGTTGGTATGGCGCAGGCACCAAAACAACCAATGATGCAGTTAGGCCCAGCAATCAGCGTCCTAACAACCAGTTTAGTAACCTTGCCCAGGTTCAGGTGCCTGCCTGTGTATACCGGGCAACGATACCAAGCTGCAGTGAAGACGCAGTGTTTGCTATGAACACTCCAGCCTCAGTGTCCTCCCCCACCGCGTGCCGTCTGAGCGGGTTGCCTCAATTTACCCCTGCTAATCCCAAAAGCAATAAAATATCTGTAAACGTAATCACTAAAATCTCACATGCACTTCACCATGTTATGGCGGACCTGGAGCAAAAGTGTAAGGTCAGCTTACACTGTCTGGGGCCCTCCACCGTCAGCTTGGTGGCAGATACCACAGTATACCTTCAGTATGCCTCTTATGCCGCGTACACACGACCGGTTTTTCCGACGGGATAAACTCTGACGTATTTTTCCGATGGAATTCCGTTCAAGCTGTCTTGCATACACACTGTCACACCAAATTCTGACTGTCAAGAACGCAGTGATGTAAAACAATACGACGAGCCGAGAAAAATGAAATTCAATGCTTCTGAGAATGCGTCGACTTGATTCTGAGCATGCGTGATTTTTTCTCCGTCAGAGTTCCCTACAGACGAAAGGAATTTCCGATAGAAATTTTTGCCGTCGGAAAAAAAGAGAACATGTTCTCTTTCTAACTCTGTGGTAATTTCTGACGAAAAAAGTCCGATAGGGCATACACACGGTCGGAATATCCGATGAAAAAATTACGTCTGACTTTTTTCCTCGGAAATTCCGACCGTGTGTACGCGGCATATCTAAGGGAACAAAGGAGTGGCTGAAGAAGAAGCACATTAAGGTCATGGAGTGGCCTAGCCAATCTCCAGACCTTAATCCTATAGAAAATTTATGGCGGGAGCTGAAACTACAAGTTGCCAAGAAACCTTAAGGATTTAGAGAAGATCTGTAAAGAAGAGTGGACCAAAATCCCTCCTGAGATGTGTGCAAACCTGATCACCACCTACAAGAGACGTCTGACCTCTGTGCTTCCCAACAAGGGATTCTCCACCAAGTACTAAGTCATGTTTTCTTGGGGATCAAATACTTGTTTTACTCACTGAACTGCAACTTAATTTATAACATTTGTATTATGTGTTTTTTTCTGGATTTTTGGCTGATATTCTGTCTCTATCGTATAAAGCAGTGGTCTCCAAACTGCGGCCCGAGGGCCGGATGCGGCCCTTTGCTTGCCTTTATCCAGCCCTTGAAGCACTATCCCTCCCAATGATACGAGACACTATTCTGCCATTTGACACCAACAATGGAGCACCATTTATCCCACTGACACCACTAATGGGGCACTATTCCTCCCTATGACACCAGCAATGGGGCACTATTCCTCCTTATGATACCAGCAATAGAGCACGATTCCTCCCCCTAATACCAGATGTTTACTCCCACTGATGACAGGAAAATTTTCACTCCCGCTGGCCAAAGTCCAGCCCTCCAAGAGCCTGAAGGACAATAAACCGGCCCTTTGTTTAGAATGTTTGGAGACCCCTGATGTAAAGTACACCTATGATAAAAATGATAGACCCTTCATTTCTTTGTAAGTGGGCAAACCTACAAAATCTGCAGGGGATCAAATAATAATTTTCCCCACCGCACATTGATCCAGGTTGGACCAACGTAAGTATGTATGTGCCATCTCAGTGAGCAGTGACGGGACAAGGTCATCTAGAGCCCGGGGCGAACATACCAAACTGCATGCCCCCCCACCCAAGATGTATGAATATGATGTGTCAGCAATAATTCCCCCCCCTACATAAAATTAAGCACTAATCTGCATACTTACCCCCTAAGCATAAATCCCCCCTCCTCCCCAAATCCTCCCCCCTGCTAAAATCCTTACTCCCAGCACAAATCTTTGCCCCCATATGTCCAACACAAATGCCCCCCCTCCCCCAAAAACAAATGACCCACCCTAGTACAAATCTTCTACCCCTCAAATTTCCCCTCTGAGTACACATCCTCTCCTCCCCCATTCCAAATCTACCCCCTCCCAGCACAAATTCCCCCCAATGCCCCCTCCTAGTACATTTACCCCCCCCCCCTAAGTTTTTCTTCTTAGCACAAATACTCCCCAATCATCCTTACAAGCACAAATCCCCCCCCCCCCCAAAAAAAAAAAATCCCAGCCCTACCATATCCCCCAAATCCCCCCTCCTACCACAAATCCTCTTCTCCCATTACCCATCCTAACACAAATCACCCCTAAATCACTACTCCCAGTACTTCCGCTCAAATTTCCCTTACTAGAACAATTCTTACCCCCTGCCAGCCCCCAAATTCCCCCTTCCAACACAAATCCCCTTCCCCAAATTTCCTTACAGCTCCCCACCTCACCTGACACGATGCTACAGTGCCCAGGACAGCCGCCCCTCCTGCCCACCCCTTGTCCCAGCACTGCCCGTGAGATCCCCCATGGAGTTGGAAATAACTGTAGTAAGCCTCGTTAGTACAGTTATTGCCGAAAGCTTGAGGGTCCCGTGCCGAGAGACTACCTGGCTGCTTACTAAACATTTGAAGTCGCCTCCTCAGCATGGGTGCAATCAGAGGACACTTAGCATCTTCTCAATGGATGCAACACATTCTCTAGTCTGGACGAGGTGGAAGTCGTGACATTTCTGTTGCAGGGGATGCCCAATTCTGACATGTATCTTAGTGTAGACTTCTGGGAAGATCAGTAAGCCAATCACACAACCAGGAAATGACATTTCTAGGGGGCGTTCTATATATATTCTGTGCACAGAACACCTCCAGGTTGCCATATTGTATTTTGGAGAACGTTACAGCGCTGCAGATTGATAAGGAAAGGTCATAACATTTAACTACAATATGACTTGTGAAGCAATTGTATAGGCTAAATTATTATTATTTTTTTTTGCTATTTTTTTCCCCATGAAAGTGGAGTTACCCTTTAACTTGGCATCTCAAGCAGAATCACATTATGGAAACCTTTATGTACAAGTCAGAGACAGTATCATTTTTTAATCCTTTGTTACCTGCTCTTGTCATATATCAGAGCGCCATCTGGTGGTTGAATGGAATTCTTAGTTATGGGAATCTAAACAGGTAAAGGAAAACAGTCTCAGGCCCCTTTCACACTTGTGCCACTCCAAAGTCGCGCGATTTTGACGCGATTTCGCGGACGCGATTTTGACAAGACAGTCATAAGGCTGTGGATCTGACTTTGCCCTGCGACTGGAAGTACGACTTCAATGACTAGGGACGCGACTTTGTTCCCCCAATAATTAGGGGGAACTCCACACCAATTAAAAAAAAAAAAAAAACCGACATGGGTTCCCCCTTCATGAGCATACTGGGCCCTCTGGTCTGGTATGGCTTTTAAAGTGGTTGTAAACCCACTTTTTCAACTTGCACCTACAGGTAAGCCTAGATTAAGGCTTACCTGTAGGTGCAAGAAATATCTCTTAAACCTACACGGTTTAGGAGATATTTAGTTAAATGACAGGCGCCGCTGTCTACGGCGCATGCGCGCCGTAGACAACGGCGCATTCATGGGGTTAATCCCATTTACAAATTTGGCTACTTCCCAGCAATCGCTGGGCGTAGCCGAATGTGACGGCTCCCGCGCGCATGCGCAGAGTGACGTCTCCGCCGCTCCGGCCAATCACAGCGCCGGAGCGGCGCTGTGATTGGCTGGAGCGGCGATACCTGGAAGTAACCTTCCGGCTATCGCCGCAGAGATGGCTGCGGCTGAAGAGGGAGACAAGGACAGCTTTGGGGGCCCCGATCTAAGGTAAGTGATGCATAATGAGCTATTATGCTAGTCATATTAGCTCATTATGCCTTTCTCTTACAGGTAGTTTAAAAAAAATGTATTAGGGTTTACAACCACTTTAAGGGGAACCCCCTACGCCGAAAAAACGAAGTGGGTGTCCCCCCAAAATCCATACCAGACCCTTATCCGAGCACGCAGTCCGGCCGGTCAGGAAAAGGCGTGGGGACGAGCAAGCGCCCCCCCCCCGAACCGTACCAGACTGCATGCCTTCAACATGGGGGTGGGTGCTTTGCAGCAGGGCTGGGGCTCTGCGCCCCCCACCCCAAAGCACCTTGCCCCCATGTTGATGAGGACAAGGGCCCCTTCCCGACAACCCTGGCCGTTGGTTGTCGGGGTCTACGGGAGGGGGCTTATCGGAATCTGGAAGCCCCCTTTAATAAGGGGGCCCCCAGATCCCGGCCCCCCACCCTATGTGAATGAGTATGGGGTACATCGTACCCCTATCTATTCACCTGGGGGAAAAAACTGTCAATAAAAAAAAACTGTCATTAAAAAAAACACACTACACAGGTTTTTAAAGTAATTTATTAGGAAGCTCCGGGAGTCTTCGTCCGACTTCTCCGCTCTCTCCGGCCTCTTCTCCGGTTCTTCTCCCGCTGTCCGGTGTCTTCTGCAGGGCTCCTCCACTATCTTCTGCTCTTTTGCTGGCTCTTTTTCTAGCGGTGGCCCGGTCTTCTCCCTTGTCTTCTTCCCTCTGCTCTTCTTCCGATGTTGACTCAACGCTCTCTCCCGCTGTAATGCCACGTATGCGGTGCGCAGCGACTTATAAAGGCATGGGGCAGGGTCACGGGTTATGTCATCAGGTGACCCTGCCCCTTATGACGTCACCGTTCCATCATGTAAAATGTAAAAATACGGAAATCCGAAAGATTGTTTTTGTTTAATTTTTTTTTGTTTTTTTTCGAAAATTTGTAAATTTCGAAAATTAGAAAATTCTGAAATTCGAGAATCAAAAATTCAGAAGTTTGTAAATTCGAAAACTCAGAAATTCGAAAAATTGAAAAAAAATTGAAAATCCGAAAATAAAAAAGGAAATACAAAATTTTTAAAGCGTAACAATTGGGTATCTATCTACTCGGTGCAACCTCATCTTAAATATTTTATTATATTGCATTTATGTGCCCTAAAATTCACTTTAGTGTATTTTTTTTACTGAAATTTTGCATTTCCTAAACTGTTGAACTAACATCATGTGACATAACAAATTGGATCTACCACAATTTTATTCTCTAGGGCAGTGATGGAGAACCTTGGCACCCCAGATGTTTTGGAACTACATTTCCCATGATGCTCAGCTACACTGCAGAGTTCATAAGCATCATGGGAAATGTGGTTCCAAAAGATCTGGGGTGCCAAGAAGTCACTGCTCTAGGGTGTCTGATTTCAGAAAATGTATAATGTTTTTTTTGGGGGGGAGGGGGTTTATGTAATATTCAGGTCTAAAAAATCTTTTTTTTTTAAACGCAATAACGGTTTTGGCAGTGCACACGCAATTTGAAAGCTTGACATGTTGGGTATCTATTGACTCGGTGCAACCTCATCTTTTATAGTTTACCTATACATTGGGTAATATATTGTGTTTATGAAATTCCCTTTAGTGTATTTTTTTTCTAAATTTACATCTCTTAAACTGTTGCTCTAATATCGTGGGACTATTTTTCTCTAGGGGGTCTGATTTCAGAAAATATATAATGTTTGGGGGGGTTTAGGTAATCTTCAGGCCTAAAAGGATTTTTTAAATACGCGTGCAAAAAACCCCCCACAAAAACGACTCTGACAACAAAAGGGTTAAAGCTTCACCTATAGAAAATATAGGGTGCCAAAATGTTTTCGCCATTTCGCGGGCGCACGCCATTTTAAACCTTGACATGTTAGGTATCTATTTACTCGGCACAACCTCGTCTTTTATATTTTACCAAAACATTGCGTAATATATTGCGTTTATTTGCCCTGAATTTCACTTTAGTATATTTTGTACTGAAATTTAGCGTTTCCTGAACTGTTACGCTAATATCACGTGACATAGGAAATGAAAACGAGCGCCATTTTATTCTGCAGGGTGTCTGATTGGGTAGTAGCAGTTGACTCTGGCAGTGACAGAGTTAAATAGAGGATAGGGTATATGGAGGGTGGAAGGGCAGAGTCTGCAGCAGATGGTGAAATACCTGGGCAATGTTATCATAAATAGTGTAAATATTGTGTCACATACAGCTATAAAGTCAGCTCCGTTTACAGTTGTCCCACTCTGTCACATCACCACTGATCAGCCCAGGGCTTAGAACACTCAGCGCTGTCCGCGGGGCAATAAAGTTTTTTCAATCTGCGTTGCACGCCTCGGTTTGGCCGGTGTCAGCAGACCGGAAGCCGGAAGTGGAAGGGAGTGAGTAATCAGAGTTCAGTGTGCAGTGACAGATCTGGTGGATTGGCGGCAGGTGATTATGATGGGCTCTCTGTGGCTTCCACGTTGTTTGTTGCATTGTCTTTGTGCTTTGCCGTATACAGCAGGTTTAGGGTCCCTGTGTTTTAGGACTACAAGTCCCAGCATGCTCTGACAGCCAGGACTACGGCAAGAGTTGTGTTTCCATAACATTTCAGCTTAGTTTTCTTTTTTCCCTGTTGATCCTGCCAGAACTGTAGTATCTTTGTCACTTCCTGTGAGCTGAGCCGAGGGGGGGGGGGGCGCTGCTAGGATTGTAATAGACCCCGGGGGCACCTCGAGGACAGTAATAATGCGGTGTGTGTAGTTTTGCGATGGCGAGTGTGGCCTGAATTGTGGCGACAGTGGGAGGGGTTTAAAAGGCCATGATTAAATAAAGCCCAGGCCTCCTTGTACCCATTAAATAGCCTTTGATTGCTGTGTCACAAAAAAGGCGGAGCCTGACAGACAGGTATAAACCTCAGCACAATACTTTTTTTTAGAAAATGACACTCTGCTATTGTATATGGTTTTCAGCTGACCGTGAAAAATAACTTTAATAAATTGCCAGGGATGGCTTGGCAACCAGCAACTGCTGTTACAGTGAACTGATTGTTCATTGAACACAATGTCAAAAACGCACAGCGTGCTGGGGGGCCAGGGGCGCCTGAGACACGACGTGCGCGGGGGGGCCAGGGGCGCCTGAGACACCGACGTGCGCAGGGGGGGGCCAGGGGCGCCTGAGACACGACGTGCGCGGGGGGGGGGGGGCCAGGGGCGCCTGAGACACCGACGTGCGGGGGGGGGGGGGGCCAGGGGCGCCTGAGACACCGACGTGCGGGGGGGGGGGGCCAGGGGCGCCTGAGACACCGACGTGCGCGAGGGGGGGGGGGCCAGGGGCGCCTGAGACACCGACGTGCGGGGGGGGGGGGGGCCAGGGGCGCCTGAGACACCGACGTGCGGGGGGGGGGGGCCAGGGGCGCCTGAGACACCGACGTGCGCGGGGGGGGGGGGCCAGGGGCGCCTGAGACACCGACGTGCGCGGGGGGGGGGCCAGGGGCGCCTGAGACACCGACGTGCGCGGGGGGGGGCCAGGGGCGCCTGAGACACCGACGTGCGCGGGGGGGGGGCCAGGGGCGCCTGAGACACCGACGAGCGCGGGGGGGGCCAGGGGCGCCTGAGACGCCGGCGCGCGGGGGGGGGCCTGAGACGCCGGCGCGCGGGGGGGGCCTGAGACGCCGGCGCGCTGGGGGGGGCCAGGGGCGCCTGAGACGCCGGCGCGCGGGGGGGGGCCAGGGGCGCCTGAGACGCCGGCGCGCGGGGGGGGCCAGGGGCGCCTGAGACGCCGGCGCGCGGGGGGGGGCCAGGGGCGCCTGAGACGCCGGCGCGCGGGGGGGGGCAGGGGCGCCTGAGACGCCGGCGCGCGGGGGGGGGGCCAGGGGCGCCTGAGACACCGGCTTGCGGGGGGGGCCAGGGGCGCCTGAGACACCGGCGTGCGGGGGGGGGGGCCAGGGGCGCCTGAGACACCGGCGTGCGGGGGGGGGGGGGGGGCCAGGGGCGCCTGAGACACCGGCGTGCGGGGGGGGGGGGGGCCAGGGGCGCCTGAGACACCGGCGTGCGGGGGGGGGGGCCAGGGGCGCCTGAGACACCGGCGTGCGGGGGGGGGGCCAGGGGCGCCTGAGACACCCGGCGTGCGGGGGGGGGGCCAGGGGCGCCTGAGACACCGGCGTGCGGGGGGGGGGGGGGGCAGGGGCGCCTGAGACACCGGCGCGGCGGGGGGGGCCAGGGGCGCCTGAGACGCCGGCGCGCGGGGGGGGGGGCAAGGGGCGCCTGAGACGCCGGCGCGCGGGAGGGTGCATAGGGGCGCCTGAGACGCCGGCGCGCGGGGTGGGGGGGCCAGTGGGCGCCTGAGACGCCGTGCGCGCGGGGGGGGGGGGCAGGGGGCGCCTGAGACGCCGGCGCGCGGGGGGGGGGGCAGGGGCGCCTGAGACACCGGGGGGGGGGGGGCCAGGGGCGCCTGAGACACCGGCGTGCGGGGGGGCCAGGGTGCGCCTGAGACAACCGGCTTGCTGGGGGGGGGCCAGGGGCGCCTGAGACACCGGCTTGCGGGGGTGGTGGCCTGGGGCGCCTGAGACACCGGCTTGCGGGGGGGGGCCAGGGGCGCCTGAGACACCGGCTTGCGGGGGGGGGGCCAGGGGGCGGCCTGAGACACCGGCTTGCGGGGGGGGGGGCCAGGGGCGCCTGAGACATCCGGCGTGCGGGGGGGGGGGCCAGGGGCGCCTGAGACACCGGCGTTGCGTGGGGGGGGGGGGGGCCAGGGGCGCCTGAGACACCGGCGTGCGGGGGGGGGTGGGGGCCAGGGGCGCCTGAGACACACGGCGTGCGGGGGGGGGGGGCCAGGGGCGCCTGAGACACCGGCGTGCGAGCGGGGGGGGGGGGCAGGGGGCGCCTGAGACACCGGCGTGCTGGGGGGGGGGGGGGCCAGGGGCGCCTGAGACACCGGCGTGCGGGGGGGGGGCCAGGGGCGCCTGAGGACACCGGCGTGCGGGGGGGGGGGGCCAGGGGCGCCTGAGACTACCGGCGTGCGGGGGGGGGGGGGGCCAGGGGCGCCTGAGACACCGGCTTGCGGGGGGGGGGGCCAGGGGCGCCTGAGACACCGGCGTGCGGGGGGGGCCAGGGGCGCCTGAGACACCGGCGTTGCGGGGGTGGGGGGCCAGGGGCGCCTGAGACACCGGCTTGCGGGGGGGGGCCAGGGGCGCCTGAGACACCGCGTGTGCGGCGGGGTGGGGGGCCAGGGGCGCCTGAGACACCGGCGTGCGGCGGGGGGGGGGCCAGGGGCGCCTGAGACACCGGCGTGCGGGGGGGGGGGGGGGGCCAGGGGCGCCTGAGACACCGGCTGTGCGGTGGGGGGGGGCCAGGGGCGCCTGAGACACCGGCGTGCGGGGGGGGGGCCAGGGGCGCCTGAGACACCGCGACGTGCGGGGGGGGGGGGCCAGGGGCGCCTGAGGACACCGGCGTGCGGGGGGGGGGGGCCAGGGGCGCCTGAGACACCGGCGTGCGGGGGGGGGGGACCAGGGGCGCCTGAGACACCGGCTTGCGGGGGGGGTGGGGCAGGGGCGCCTGAGACACCGGCTTGCGGGGGGTCCAGGGGCGCCTGAGACACCGTGCGTGCGGGGGGCCCAGGGGCGCCTGAGACACGGCGGGGGGGGCGGGTATAGGGGCGCCTGAGACACGGCGTGCGGGGGGGTGCCCAGGGGCGCCTGAGACACGGCGTGCGGTGAGGGTATAGGGGCGCCTGAGACACGGCGTGTCTGGGTCAGTGCTGAGTTTATCGCATAAAGTGCTGAGGTCAGTAAGGCACCATGTATGGGGAACACACTATGCGCAGGGGTCAGGAGTATAAAACAAAAGTACAGGAGTCAGTTGTGTAGCACACAATGTAGGGGTCAGGAGAATAAAATTCCACCTGCAAATACTTTCCCTTCTCATCAAAAATCCCTCCAAATATTCTCATGCAAAGGGAAGTACTTGATGCACAGGGTTCCCGGGATCAGGGGCGCGTCCCGCACAGGGTTCCTGGGATCAGGAGTAAAAAATGCATAATGTGCAAAGGGTCAGGCATACATAACGCATGGAATGCAGGAGTACGTAACAAAGTAAGTGCAAGATTCAGGGGTACCTAACACACAGAGTGCCGAGGCCAGTGCTAGGTAACAGATGGAGTCCTGGGATCAGGAGTCCGTAACGGAGTGCTGCCGAGTTTAGGAGTACATAATGCGTTAGTTGTGTAGCACACAGAATGTAGGGGTCAGGAGAGTGCAAAATTCCACCCGCAAGTACTTTCCTTTCTCATCAAATAATTTAAGCAATAAACTGAATGCTTAGCCCCCCCCCCCTTAGGGCCAGTTCCCCCTGCAAGCCAATGGGGAGGGGATTCAAGCTGGTATTGAGGAGTTTTTGGGGAAGAGACTTGTAGGTTCCTCTTTTGCTAATTTTAATTTTAATTTTTTTTCCAAATTTTAACTCAGGCTGCAGTTTGATAGGCTGCACTGCCTGCCAGACTTACCCATTGACATTAATAAGGGGTGGGGGGGGGGCGCACACTACAACCTCAAGCCAAACGCTCCTATTGCTGAAAATTGAGTGCAATTCCAGTCCTGTGAATCTCGGCTGCTGCAACAAGTGCATGCTGATTCGTAATCTCCTGACTCACCCACCCCACCCACGTGTCATGTGGATAGTTACAATGCCAAACTAGTTTTTTTAATCCTGCTTTCCTAAAAAAAAAACAAAAAAAAAACAAAACAGTACACCTTAAAAGTTTATCTAAAGCCAAAACAATTTATTTTTCTTCGCTATGGCAGGAAACGGTTAAACCTGTAAGTCTTTTTTGTCATCTTTCCTTAACCACTTAAGAACCGCTTGAAAAACCGGCCTATTTTTCAGACTCTGTGTTTACAAGTTACAATCATTTTTGTTTGCTAAAAAATATTACTTATATATTTATTTTTTCAGACACCCTAGAGCAGGGGTCTCCAAACTGCGGCCCCTGGGGCCGGATCAGGCACTTGGGGCACTATTCCATCCAACTCCAATGGGGCATAATTCTTTTTGCTGACACCAATGGGGCACTATTCCTCCTACTGACACCATCAATTCTTTCCATTGACACCAACGATGGGGCACTAGTCCTCCCACTGTCCACCAAAGGAATGGTATTTACTCCCACTGGACATTTTCTACTCCCTATGGCCCTAGTCTGGCCCCCTAAAGTCTGAAGGACCGTAAACTGGCCCTTTTTGTTTAGAAAGTTTGGAGACACCTGCCCTAGAGAATTAAATAGCAGTCGTTGCAATACTTTCTGTCACACTGCATTTGTGCAGCGGTCTTACAAGCGCACTTTTTTTGGAAAAAATACACTTTTTTTTAATGGTCAAAATAAGATAACAGTAAAGTTAGCCCAATTTTTTTTTTTTGTTTTTATATTGTGAAAGATAATGTTACGCTGAGTAAATTAATACCCAACATGTCACGCTATAAAATTGCGCCCGCTCGTGTTGTGGCAACAAGCTTTTACCCTTAAAAATCTCCAGGTCTAGGGCTGGAATTATTGCTCTCGCTCTAACGATCGCAGTAATCCCTCACATGTGAACACCGTTTTAATTTGCAGGCCCTACTCACGTATGCGCTCCCTTCTCGGCGCGAGTTTGGCGCGATGGGGTCGCTTTAAAGATTTTTTTTTTATTACGGTATTTATTTGACTTTTTTATTTTTACTCCTGTTCTTGAAAAAAAAATAGTGTCACTTTTATTTTTAGGGCTGCAACTAACGATTATTTTCATAATCGATTAGTTGGCCGATTATTGTTTCGATTAATCTGTTAATAACAGTAAAAAAAAAAAAGGTAATTTTGCTGCATTTAAAAAAAAAAAAAAATTGGCCAATTTGTTGTTTGGGCAGATTAAAAAACACAAATTGCTGCAAAAACGCATTACATGCTTTTCTGCAGCTTCTCTATTGAAGTATATTGAACCAAAAAAAACAAAATAAGCACCGTTTTGCGTTTAAAAAAAGTCCTTGCCCCTTTCCAAATACGCAGCAGCTGAAAAAATCATGGATGTGAACGTGTCCCATAGGAAACCATGTAAATGAACTGTAGTGCGTTTCTGCCAAAAAGCACCAAAAAAAACACAGAGGTGTGACCCGGGCCTGAGATGTTTAGTAACATAATGGTGTTAAAAAAAATAAAATTAGTACAAAAAGATCAAATAATCGCTGTAAGGGGTTCATTTTTTATTGTTGGACAGTGAAAGTAATATTTACAGTAGCGATTTGCTCTTTTTGTACTGTAAAGGGCTAATTTTTAGTTTTTTTTTTAACCCCATTATGTTACTGGCCGATTAATCGATTACGAAAATAGTAATCGATTAATCGATTAGTTGTTTCGGCCCTAGTTTTTATTCCTTTTACAAGGAATGTAAACATCCCTTGTAATAGAAGAAAAGCATGACAGGTCCTCTTAAATATGAGATCTGGGGTCAAAAAGATATTTACACTAAAATGCAGTAAAACAAAGTCGTTAAAAACCTCCCTTTTAAGAGCTAAGGGCGGAAGTGACGCTTCGACCTCGCTTCCGCCCTGCAATGGTATTGAGCCGGGTGGGGGGCCATCTTCCCCTCACTCAACTCCATGCCAAGCAGGGGACATGTTCCGATCGCCTCCACCGCTGCCGGTGGCTCTGGTAAATGGCGGAGGGCACCGGGAGGGGGGCCCTCTTCCGCCACAGATAGGTGATCTTGCGGCGAATCCACCGCAGAGACCACTTTTATCTTGTAGTGGACCGCCTGCTGAAGAAGAGAATACCGACTTATGGTAGCTAGCTGCTGCCATAACAACGGTATTCCACTTCAAAGAGCTGCCGTATATTGACGCCGGGCGGTCCGTAAGTAGTTAATGAGACATCTGAGATCTAATAGACTGATGCCTCACCTGCCCCCCATCTAAGCTAAAAGGATTAGGAAATGCTGTCGAAAGAGAAATACCAACATTTGTGTGATGTGATGACAGAGAGCGGGGATCTCATTTGCAAGACAAATCTACCTGGCCTTGTATGTCCCCTCCCCCCCCCCCCCCTCCTCCTCTGCTTCGGTTAGTCTCTTTGCATGTCAGTCTTTAGAATAACAATGGCCATTGTGGATGTTGTATTTGATGGCTCAGTAGCTGCTGCCCATCTGTTTCACCTTTTTGATTGTCTGTTGCAGGTTCTAATCAGAGAAAAATGAGTCTTCAGTGGACGGCTGTAGCGACCTTCCTCTATGCAGAGGTGTTCCTGGTCCTTCTTCTCTGCATTCCCTTCATATCCCCCACAAGGTACACCATTTCCACTGTGGGGGGGGGGGGGGGGGGGATATTTGATCAAAACTGGAGCAGACAGATCCTGGAACAGCTGTGCATGCTGACCAATCAACTTCTAGCTTCATCTTGTTTGTTTAAAGGGGTTGTAAACCCTCAGCGTTTTTCACCTTAATACATTCTATTAGGGTTGTCCCGATTGCGATACTAGTATCTGTACCGATACCAAGCATTAATGCTCCGATGCTTCACACGATACTTGGGCAGTCAGGGATGATCGGTGCAGCGGGGGGAGTTACATGCACCGATCACTGCTGTATAGCTTTCAATACAGCCTGACAGCTTCTCCCCCGACCCCCCCCCCCCCCTCCGCCTTTTCAGCTGTTTTAGTGAAATCTATACAGCGGTGATCGGTGCTTGTAACTCCCCCCAAAGCCGCACCGATCACCGCTGACTGTCCCTGTATCCTCCTCCAGTTCCCCTATCCTTGCTGCTCCCCCCCCCCCGCGCTCCGTGTCCCCCCTCCATGCTGCTGCTGTCCTCCGTTATTCTGCTCTCCCCCTCCGCGCTGCTGCTGTCCTCCGCTCCGTGTCACTCTCCATGTCCCCCTCTGCGCTCCATGCCATCCTCCATATCCTCCTCCGCTCCCCTCTGTCAGGATGGAGAGCGAAGGTAGGAGCCGCTAAACCCGACTCCTACCTTTTCTGAATGAACAGTCAGTGATCACTGACTCTGTCTATTCATATAACTGAAACATTGTAACTTGTGTTTACGATGCTTCAGTTTATGAATGGAGAGGAGCCGTTGTCTCCTCTCCATTCATTTTCAGTGCAGCTGAGAAAGGGACTGGGGAATCTGTGTCCTTAGTTCCCTTTCTCAAAGGGGAGATGTCAGAGGTCTGTTAAGACCCCTGATATCTCACCAAAGCCCCATAACAGGGCTAGAAATAAAAAAGATAAATTGCAATAAATAATAAAACAAAAATAATTGTAAAAAATAATAAACATTCAAATAAAAAATACACTGACACCATCCACTACCCCCCCCCCCCCCAAGAAAGCATTGTAAAAAAAATAGTAAAAAAAATAAAAAAATACTGACACATGTGCCACTGTCACATGACATAAAAAAAGTATCAGTATTCGGTATCGGCGAGTACTTGAAAAAAAGTATCGGAACTTGTACTCGGTCTTAAAAAAGTGGTATCGGGACAACCCTACATTCTATGCATTAAGGTGAAAAACATTCTTTATTGCAGCAGCGCCCCTGGGCCCCCCCCCCCCCCTATACTTGCCTGAGCCCCATAATTCTCGCAGCGGGAACGAGCACACCAGCTCCGGCCGGTGTATCGTGTCCTGATTGGATAGATTGATAGCAGTGCAGCCATTGGCTCCCACTGCCGTCAATCGAATCTATTGACGCCGGGGGGCGGAGCCGAGTCCTGCTGTCTGTGTCAACATACACAGCAGCAGGACACGGAAGCATTTCTACATGGGTGTCCCGTCGGAGAGCGCTTCTCCGACGGGACACTCGAGAGAAGGAGCCAAGAGCGCCATGGAGGGACCCCAGAAGAGGAGGATCAAGGCCACTCTGTGCATAACCAACTGCACAGCAGAGGTAAGTATGACATAGTTATTTAAAAAAAAAAAAAAAAAAACTTTTCCGACCCCTTTAACCTCCTTACGCCGGCCATACGCACATATGTGCCCTTTTGGCGTGTAGGCCTTAAAGCGTTTGTTAACCAAAGAAACAAAACAAACAGATCCTGTTCCCTTAAAGCATGTTATACAGCATAGTGCTAGTGCTTGGATGGCAGGCTAGTAAATATTCGGCGGACAACGGTCTGTTGCCTATTTTTCGTATTGTCAGTACACAAGTCCGTCACACAGAAGTCGAAAGTACAAACACGCATGCTCGGGATCAGTGCTCAGCAAACACGAAATTAGCAGAAGGGGCCTAAAGGGTGGCGCTCGAGCTGAAATTTCTCGTAATACGTCACTACGTTCGTGTTTGTGGCACGACAATTGTGTACTGTTCGTATGCAAGACAAGTTCCTGGCACTCGCCCTTTGGACAAAAATCAGATGCTCGGTTGGCCAACAATCGTACCCTGTTTATGTGGCTTTAGAGTGCATGAGAGAGAATTTGCAGCACCCGTGGCTGTCTGAATACCTGAACAGTACCAGCATCTGTTACTGGAATGTTAACACATGTTACTGCAGTGATTTGGCCCTGAGGCCCCTTTTACATCTAGGCGTCCCGGAACGCAGTCCGAATCGCCATGATTCTGCCGCCATCCCAAATCGCAGGATGCCTGTGTGATCCCCGTCACTTCCAGTGGCACCTCAAACGCGCCTGACGAATCGCAGTAAAATCGCGCAAACAGAATCGCGGGACGCCTGACATCCAAAAAAAGTACACAAGCTTCTTTTGGGTGACAGGCGTCCTGCAATTCTGTTTGTGCAATTCGTCGGGCGACAATCATGGAGCGATCAGGGTGCCATTTGGAATTAAAGGGATCGCACGGGCGTCCCACACTTTGGGATCGCGGGCAGAATCGTGGTGATTCTGCCCGTGATCCGGGGCGCCTAGATGTGAACCGAGCTTAAAAGTACATGGTGAATGCTGGAGAGTTATTCCAACATTTTTTTATTTTTTTTCCAGTGGGCATCCAGCCACCCTTTGACATCCAGAGATTCTTTTAATACCTTCGATTTCACCATTTATTTTTGTAGGTAAAGGGTTTCCCGACACCAGATTGCATTGTAATCAGTGGGCCCCTCCATGTGATGGTTGTGCAAGCGGCAGCACATTTCCTCATTCTGAGTTGCTGCTTGTTGTGTCCGGCTGAGGACTTAAATAATCAGAAGTAGGGGAGGGTTCTTGGCAGGAGTGTAATGCAATTTATGAAGTTCAGCCAGTCAAGCGAAACCGTATTAACATTGTAGTCTGAAAGTCACGCTCTGTTTTCCTGCAGAGAAGGGGAAGTTATATTTGGATTTCAGTTCTTGCTTACCTAGGGATTGTACAGGAAGGCGGGTCTGAAACTTACAGCAGTTATAAAAGTAAAAACATGAGCTGCAGTATTCTGGTAGTAGAATAGCAAACACTGAGGAAAAAAATGATCTGCACTCCGGTCGTTGCTCTTTAAAAAAATATTTGTTCACTGTGCAACTGTTCATTTGCACTTGTCAATAAAAACAAGTGCAAATGAGAACAGTTGACGCATTTCAGCCTATAAGGCCTTCATCATAACCATAGCAAACACTCCCATTGTAACTAGGGATGTCCCGATACCACTTTTTTAGGACCGAGTACAAGTACCGATACTTTATTTCATGTACTCGCCGATACCGATTACCGATACTTTTTTTTTAATACATTGGGGGTCAGTGGGAAGAATGTTTCTTACATTGGTGATCAGTGGGAAGAATGCTCCTTACATTGGTGATCAGTGGGAAGAATGCTCCTTACATTGGTGATCAGTGGGAAGAATGTTCCTTACATTGGTGATCAGTGAGAAGAATGCTCCTTACATTGGTGATCAGTGGGAAGAATGTTCCTTACATTGGTGATCAGTGGGAAGAATGTTCCTTACATTGGTGATCAGTGGGAAGAATGTCCCTTACATTGGTGATCAGTGGGAAGAATGTCCCTTACATTGGTGATCAGTGGGAAGAATGTTCCTTACATTGGTGATCAGTGAGAAGAATTCCCCTTACATTGGTGATCAGTGAGAAGAATTCCCCTTACATTGGTGATCAGTGGGAAGAATGTTCCTTACATTGGTGATCAGTGGGAAGAATGTCCCTTACATTGGTGATCAGTGAGAAGAATGTCCCTTACATTGGTGATCAGTGGGAAGAATGTTCCTTACATTGGTGATCAGTGAGAAGAATGTTCCTTACATTGGTGATCAGTGGGAAGAATGATCCTTACATTGGTGATCAGTGGGAAGAATGTCCCTTACATTGGTGATCAGTGAGAAGAATGTCCCTTACATTGGTGGTCAGTGGGAAGAATGCCCCTTACATTGGTGATCAGTGAGAAGAATGTCCCTTACATTGGTGATCAGTGAGAAGAATGTTCCTTACATTGGTGATCAGTGGGAAGAATGTTCCTTACATTGGTGATCAGTGGGAAGAATGTCCCTTACATTGGTGATCAGTGAGAAGAATGTCCCTTACATTGGTGATCAGTGGGAAGAATGTTCCTTACTTTGGTGATCAGTGAGAAGAATGTTCCTTACATTGGTGATCAGTGGGAAGAATGTTCCTTACATTGGTGATCAGTGAGAAGAATGTCCCTTACATTGGTGATCAGTGAGAAGAATGTTCCTTACATTGGTGATCAGTGGGAAGAATGTTCCTTACATTGGTGATCAGTGAGAAGAATGTTCCTTACATTGGTGATCAGTGAGAAGAATGTTCCTTACATTGGTGATCAGTGGGAAGAATGTCCCTTACATTGGTGATCAGTGGGAAGAATGCTCCTTACATTGGTGATCAGTGAGAAGAATGCTCCTTACATTGGTGATCAGTGAGAAGAATGCTCCTTACATTGGTGATCAGTGAGAAGAATGTTCCTTACATTGGTGATCAGTGAGAAGAATGTTCCTTACATTGGTGATCAGTAGGAAGAATGTTCCTTACATTGGTGATCAGTAGGAAGAATGTTCCTTACATTGGTGATCAGTGGGAAGAATGTTCCTTACATTGGTGATCAGTGAGAAGAATGTCCCTTACATTGGTGATCAGTGAGAAGAATGCTCCTTACATTGGTGATCAGTGAGAAGAATGCTCCTTACATTGGTGATCAGTGGGAAGAATGTCCCTTACATTGGTGATCAGTGGGAAGAATGTCCCTTACATTGGTGATCAGTGAGAAGAATGTTCCTTACATTGGTGATCAGTGGGAAGAATGCTCCTTACATTGGTTATCAGTGGGAAGAATGTTCCTTACATTGGTGATCAGTGAGAAGAATGTCCCTTACATTGGTGATCAGTGAGAAGAATGTCCCTTACATTGGTGATCAGTGAGAAGAATGCTCCTTACATTGGTGATCAGTGAGAAGAATGCTCCTTACATTGGTGATCAGTGGGAAGAATGTCCCTTACATTGGTGATCAGTGGGAAGAATGTTCCTTACATTGGTGATCAGTGGGAAGAATGTTCCTTACATTGGTGATCAGTGAGAAGAATGTCCCTTACATTGGTGATCAGTGAGAAGAATGCTCCTTACATTGGTGATCAGTGAGAAGAATGCTCCTTACATTGGTGATCAGTGGGAAGAATGTCCCTTACATTGGTGATCAGTGGGAAGAATGTCCCTTACATTGGTGATCAGTGGGAAGAATGTTCCTTACATTGGTGATCAGTGGGAAGAATGCTCCTTACATTGGTTATCAGTGGGAAGAATGTTCCTTACATTGGTGATCAGTGAGAAGAATGTTCCTTACATTGGTGATCAGTGAGAAGAATGTCCCTTACATTGGTGATCAGTGAGAAGAATGTTCCTTACATTGGTGATCAGTGGGAAGAATGTTCCTTACATTGGTGATCAGTGAGAAGAATGTCCCTTACATTGGTGATCAGTGAGAAGAATGTCCCTTACATTGGTGATCAGTGAGAAGAATGCTCCTTACATTGGTGATCAGTGAGAAGAATGCTCCTTACATTGGTGATCAGTGGGAAGAATGTTCCTTACATTGGTGATCAGTGGGAAGAATGTTCCTTACATTGGTGATCAGTGAGAAGAATGTTCCTTACATTGGTGATCAGTGGGAAGAATGTTCCTTACATTGGTGATCAGTGGGAAGAATGTTCCTTACATTGGTGATCAGTGGGAAGAATGTTCCTTACATTGGTGATCAGTGGGAAGAATGCTCCTTACATTGGTGATCAGTGGGAAGAATGTTCCTTACATTGGTGATCAGTGGGAAGAATGTTCCTTACATTGGTGATCAGTGGGAAGAATGTTCCTTACATTGGTGATCAGTGGGAAGAATGCTCCTTACATTGGTGATCAGTGGGAAGAATGCTCCTTTACAGATAGTGAAAACATTTCAGGTGATTCCAGGGAAGAAGGCGGCCCCCCCCCCCAAGGTGAGCTCACATCCTGCCCTCCTGAAGAGTTACTTATTTTTCATGAGAGAAAGGCAGCCCCCACCCCCCCCCCCCGGGCCATTCTCAGTGGTTAATGTCTTATCAAAACTCCCTCCCCTCCAGCATCGAAAAACAAACAGGCAGGAGAGTCAGGGGGAGCACATCGAGCAAAATACCAGAGTGACCAGCAGAAAGACAGGCAAGGAAACCATTGGATCAAAACAAGGGAGGGAGGAAGGAAAAGAAGTCTGTGTGCAATGTGCATGTCATGTCACCCCCGCCCCCCTCTCCGCCCGCTCTCTCATCAAAGTATCGATGGCTTCAGAAGCATTTGACCAGCAGAAAGACAGGCAAGGCAAGGCAACCATTTTATCACAAGGGCGGAAGGAAAACAATTAATTGTGCATGTCACAATTAAATTTGACTTACCCGCTTGAAGACACGCTCTGCTCTCCGCTCTGGTCTCCGCCCCCTGCCCCCTCTCCGCTCTGGTCTCCGCCCCCTCTCCGCTCTGGTCTCCGCCCCCTCTCCGCTCTGGTCTCCGCCCCCTCTCCGCTCTGGTCTCCGCCCCCTCTCCGCTCTGGTCTCCGCCCCCTCTCCGCTCTGGTCTCCGCCCCCCGCCCTGTCTCTGCTCTGGTCTCCGCGCCCCGCTCTCCGCCCCCTTTGTGCCCGCTCTTTCATTAAAAGTATCGGCCTGGGCATCGGGAGCATTAGCGCGAGTACAAGTACTCGCGCTAATGCTTGGTATCGGGACAACCCTAATTGTAACGAAACATCCCACACTCCACTTGAGTGCTTTCATTATACCGCTTCCTCCAGTCTGAATATAGATATCCAATATTCCAACTGCTTGCAAACCAATAACTAGGCAGTACTCGTTTTGGCTGCTGAACATGTTTAATGAAACACAGGTACACAGAGATATGCACATTTCTCATCCGTAGATTGTCCAATCAGCAGGGAGACCTGTTGGAGGAACCCCCCCCACAGCAAATACACATAGACTAATTGAAAAAAATTGCGCTAATGTGTAAATGGAAGACTGCAGCTGCTGCACAAAAAGTGCTAAAACCTTAAATATGATAAACAAATATGGAGCAGCGCTAGCAGCCAATACTAAACAATGAATATCATAGTGCTGCGTGCACAATACATGAATACATTTGTGGCAAAAAAACACAAAATAAAAAGAACAAACAAACAATTTAACAATATTAGAAGTGCTACAGTGCCTTGTTATTCAGTGAAAGAATAACTCCAATTCCACAACTATCAAGTATTTTAGTGCTTCAATAATTGGTGAAACAATTTCTACTCCAGTGTTCCCACAGGAAATAAAGTGATCCCCCTTCGGAGACCCCACTCATCAGAAATAATGGATCCTCAGCTTCGCAGTCTGGGATCGTATAAAGCAATAATCAAGAGATCTGGATAAGTGTTGAATGGTTCCTCATATAGACTTTTTCCAAGTAAATGCTTTATAGCAGGAAGGATATATCACACTCCACCAATGGAAAACAGAGAAAAAAGAAACTCATAGTGAAATTCTGCTGGGCATAAGAATAGCAAGCGCCACTTACAGGATTTCTGTCAAAACAGGCTTCTGAAAAACATCCGAGATCGCTGCTTAATGGCGTGCGTTCCACGGAGGCGGAAATTGCGTCGCTGGTTTGCCACAGACCAGAAGTTACGTTGACGCGTTTCGCCCCTCCAGGGCGTCATCGAAGGACATCCCTTTCGGATCTGATTGAATCTATTTATACCCGAAGGTGAAAAACTCCTCCCTATAGGGAGGGTAAAAAGCGACACACCAACTTCCTCCTTATACATCATTTCCTGTTGCCAGATATAAAACAGTGGTTTTGCACAGAGCAGCCCTGATCCTCCTTTTCTGGGGTGCCCCAGCAGTGCTCCCGGGCCCTCCTCTTCAACCTTTTCACCCCCACGGAAAGCCAATTTCCATGGGGGCACCCCGTGCGGGCGCGCTCATGAGTTCTGCTGCTGCGTCTGTTGACACAGACAGCAGGTCTGGGAGGGGGGGGGTTGGGCTCCCGTGTCACTGGATTTGATTGCTCGTTGCTGGAACGAACGGGTTCAGGTAATAAAAAGTGGGGGCTCAGGGGGGCTGCTGCAGCACAGGTGGTTGAGACTTTACAACCCCTTTAAGTACCGTCGTTTGTCGCCATTCCACGAGCGTGCTCAATTTTAAAGCGTGACATGTTCAGGATGGCGGCAGAATCATGGCGATTCAGACTGCGTTCCGGGACGCCTAGATGTAAAAGGGGCCAAATCACTGCAGTAACATGTGTTAACATTCCAGTAACAGATGCTGGTACCGTTCAGGTATTCAGACAGCCACGGGTGCTGCAAATTCTTTCATGCACTCTAAAGCCTCATAAACAGAGTAAAAAATTGGGGTATATATTATTTTTTATTTTTTTTATTAATAATGAAAGTATATTTCCCCCCAAATAACTGTGTTTGCGCAAATAGCCTGTGACATAAATTGCAACAATCTCCATTTTATTCCCTAGGGTTTCCGCAAAAAATAAAATAAATAAAATAAAAAATATATACTTTTTGGGGGTCAGAAGTAATTTTCTAGCAAAAAAATGATTTAAATTTGTTAACAAAAAGCGCCAGAAAAAGACCTGGTCTTCAAGTGGTTAAACGTACCTATTTTCAGCCTGCTCTGGTCCAGTCATGTGGTCCCCTGTGTCAGCCAGTGTGACTGTAGGGGAGAGGAGAGAAGCCTTTAACTACTTGCCGACTGACGGCGGCAGAATGGCACTCCTGTTCAAATCGATGTCGCTGTACGGGGGACGCTTTAAGGAGTATAGGGGGCGTGCGTGCGCCGCCGTGTCCCTAAGGAGCCAATGCGCCTGCCCGGCGGCTGCGATCTCCGCAAAGGCACCCGCGATCGCTCCTGACAGAGCAAGGACTGGGATTTGTGTGTGTAAACACACAAATCTACGTTCTGTCAGGGGAGAGGAGACAGATCGTATGTTCCTAGTATATAGAAACGATCGGTCTCCTCCCCAAGTCGGTCCCCTCCCCCCACAGTTGGAACACACAGTGAGGGAACACATTTAACCCCTTGATCGACCCCTAGTGTTAACCCCTTCCCCGCCAGTGACATTTACATAGTAATCGGTGCATTTTTATAGCACTGGTCGCTGTATAAATGTCAATGGTCCCAAAAATGTGTCCAATGTGTCCGCCGCAATGTCACAGTCACGATAAAAATCGCTGATCGCCGCCATTACTAGTAAAAGAAAAAAATAAATAAATCTATCCCCTATTTTGTAGATGCTATAACTTTTGCGCAAACTAATCAATATAGACGCTTATTGCGTTTGTGTTTTTTTATTATTTTTTTTTTTTATTTATTTTTTTTAGCAAGAATATATAGAAGAATGCATATCCGCCTAAACTGATAAAGAAATCTGTTTAAAAAAAAAAAAATACAAATTGCAGAAGTGATTAAATACCACCAAAAGAAAGCTCTATTTGTGGGGGGGGAAAAAAAGGTCAATTTTTTTTTTTTAGGTACAATGTCGCACGATCGCGCAGTTGTCAGTTAAAGCGGCGCAGTGCCGTATCGCAAAATATGGCCTGGTTAGGAAGGGGGTAAATCCTTCCGGGGCTAAAGTGGTTAAAGAGCACCTGTCATTTTAGATCCATCATGGCAGTGCCTGATAGCGGGCATCCACTCACCCGCTGCCACCACGTCCCTCACCTTGTTGTGTCACTGCCGCATCACCAGCCGTATCAGTAAAGTGAATGGGACTGTCGGTGAGTCATCAGCGGGTCAGAGGAAAATTTATGATTTAAATCAAGTCTTTATACTGGTGATTTAAATTGAATCCACCCTTTTGGGATCTACTGATCTTTTTAACGCACGACTTTCACTGAAGGTGGATTCTGCTTCATTTTGAATGGGTTGGCATTGGCGATAAGCTCGGTTGTGTTCGGACCAGGATCTGAACCCACGTGTGTGTGTGTCCACCAGGAAGCTGTCACCTGTACAAGCCGCCGCAATTCCTGTTTTCATCCCGCTCCCATCTGGTCATGTGACCTCCCCAGTGTCAGCCTGTTGTCTGGGCATTTTCCGTAGCCACTTGTATATGTGCGGCTGTGGGGCGGGGGAATGCCCTGGCTGCAGATAATTGGCCAATACAGGTGACGGCTGTCTGGCAGGCTCACGCACATCCTGGTAGGAACATGCCGAAACTCATCACTGGCCGTCATACAACACGGCAAAACCAAAAAAATGCACATGGTCCCAACGCACAACTTGTGGGGTGCGTTGGCCACGCTGGAAAGCAATTCACAATGCAAAAAAAAGCATCTGCTTTCAGCAAAAAAAACAACCTCTGCTACCACTTTTAAATTACAAAAGGGCTTATGTGAAGTTTTTCTTTAACGTTCTTCATGTGATCGTGCTTTACCATTCCTCTTATTGCAGTACAAGCCAATGGGTCTGCTCAGATGGATAATGATTCTTTCTTATATTTACAGATGGCAGAAAATCTTCAAGTCTCGCTTGGTGAAACTAATAGTGGCGTACGGGAACACATTCTTTGTGGTCCTGATTGTGATCCTGTTATTGTTACTGTTAGGTAAGTACTGTACTGGCAATTTGTGGTAGCGCTCCGCTAATGAATCTGTTGAAAAAAATGTTTTGCCCCATTCTAGAGCTGCACGATTCTGGCTAAAATGAGAATCACAATTTTTTTTTTGCTCAGAATAAAGATCACGATTCTCGCGGTGTAACATCTTTCACGTTATACAAAAAAATTGGGGTAACTTTACTGTTTATTTTATTTTTATTTTTTTATTCATTAACCGGTTCCCGACTGACTCACGCATATATACTGTGGCAGAATGGCGCTCCTGGGCGACATCCTGTACATATACAGCTTCGCCCAGGAGAGCCACCGGAGGCGCGCATGCCCCCTGCACGGCAGGGAACCTGATGTGCGTGGGCGGCAGGCACGATCGCCGCCGGCCACGCGCGATCGTGAGCACAGAGGGGTGTGTTTGTGTGTACACACAAATCCCCATGCTGTGTGAGGAGAGAAGGACAGATCGTGTCTTTCTACAAAGTAGAAAAGACGATCTGTCATCTCCTATAGTCAGTCCCCATCACTCCACAGTTAGAACACACAATAGGGAACACCTTTAACCCCTTGATCGCCCCCTAGTGTTAACCGCTTCCCTGCCAGTGACATTTACACAGTAATCTGCATATTTATAGCACTGATCGCTCTGTAAGTGTCACTGGTCCCAAAAATGTGTCAAAAGTGTCCGACCTGTCCGCCCCAAAGTCGCAATACCACAAAAAATTGCAGATCACTACCATTACTAGTAAAAAAAAAAAAACGCCATATAAATGCCATAAATCTTTTCCATAGTTTGTAGGCGCTATAAATTTTGCGCAAATCAATCAATATACGCTTATTTTGTTTGTTTTTTTTTTAACAAAAATATGTAGAAGAATACATATCGGCCTAAACTATAGCAAAAAGTACAAAATATTGGTGTTTTTTTTTTTTTATTGTCGTTCTTTTCTTGTCTATAGCGCAAAAAATAAAAACCGCGGTGATCAAATACCACTAAAAGAAAGCTCTATTTGTGGGGAGAGACATTCATCACAGAGGTTTTTACAGAGGGAATGATCTCTGTGTTTTGAATGAGAAACAGAGCTCTGTAGTAAAAACTGCACACTTTACACATATTGCACATTGTTAGGCACACATGTAACCCTTTAATTGCCCCTAGCTGTTAACCCCTTCCCAGCCAGTGTCATTAGTAGTAGTGGTGTACTAATGACACTACTGTGTCATTAGTGGTTAAAGACTATCTATATCTTTTGCACCATGCAACACCCATATTAAGGGTGTAACATGGTGTAAAAGGAATCCACCCCGACCCCCAAACCACTCCTTCCTGTGATGGCATGTAGGGGTTCTTCTCCCCCCACAGCTGCATCATTTATTCACCAAGATTAGTCAGTCTCGTCTGCCACCGTGGTAGATGGACTTGAAGATCACTACGGAACGTGAGTGCGCTCTTGTAGTTCTCTGGCACTTCCTGCACCTCTCCAACTAAAAGGGGTTAACATCTAGGGTGATCAAGGGGTTAAACGTGTGCCTATGTGCACAGTGTGCTGCTTGTACCAATAGATCTGTAAACAGAGTGATCGTTCTGTCTTTAAAGAGCCTGGTGGTACTTGTCAACACAGAGCCATGGGTTGTAATTGAACACAGCCGATCGGCAGGTCCTGCTTGTGAATTATTGGCCGGGACTTGCTGACAGGTTCCATCGGTGGGGGAGGCGCGCATGCACGCGCCAAAAACCCGGAAGAAGGCAGCAACGTACGGGTACGTCCCTTTGCGAGTCGCCCGTCCACAATTGGTGACAAGGATTTGGGGAAATCAGCAGCTCCAAAGCTGTATTGTGCAAACTGCTGTGTTTTTTTTAGAAATGGGGTTACACAACTTTTCCATATCAAGTTCCTTTTTTTTATAGATGCATTTCGGGAGATTCAGAAGTATGGCGTTGGGGATCAGGTGGACCTCAAGCATAACCCAGTGGCTGTGGAGCATATCCACATGAAGCTGTTCAGAGCTCAGCGTAACCTGTACATCGCTGGATTCTCCCTCCTGCTGGCTTTGTGAGTATTGCAGTGCTATGGTGTGACCACATGGGGGCAGTAAAAGCTTGTATGATTCTTTGTCTATCAGAAGTCGGATATGTTTCACACTGTTGGATCGCACTTTCAGGTCTTGTCTACTTTTCCTTCTCCCCTCAATCTTCCTGAACCCCCCCCCCACATGTATTTTATTCAGAGTACACAGTTAAAGTGGTTGTAAGCCCCTCTGTGTAACTTGTACCTATAGGTAAGCCTATAAAAAGGCTTACCTATAAGTACTGTAAATATCTACTAAACATGTGCCGTTTAGTAGATATTTGCCTTGTAGTGCGGCGATGATGTCATCGGCGCATGCGCTGTGAAAAAACGTCCCTCCGTGCCGTTTTTTCACTAGCAAGTGCCATGATTGACAGCTCCCACGTGACTCCGGCCAGTCACAGAGCCGGTGTCCACGCCCCGTGAAGGAAGAGGGGCCAAGATGGATGGGGACATCATGGGCTTCGTTTACAGGTAAGTGCCACATAACTTGTATTCTAAAAATAATTTTATACACAGCCCCAGTAAACGTAAAATGTAAAATATCATGCTAAATCAGAGCTTGACCAATGGTACAACAATATTGCATATGAAATATAAAAAGTAATTTTTGTGCGCTGCGTTAAAGTGATTGTACAAGTAAAAAAATTAAAGTAATACTTTACCTGCTCTGTGCAGTTTGTTTCGCACAGGGCAGCCCCGTTCCTCCTCTTCTGAGGTCCCCTGCCACCACTCCTGGCTCCCCTCACCCTGCCAAGTGCCCCCATAGCAAGCCGCTTCCTATGGGGGCTACTGGTGGATGCTCGATTCAGAGCCCTGCTCTGTGTTTCCATAAAGAGATCGAGCGCAGCTCAGTCGACCCCATGCTACTGTGTCTGAGCCAATGAGGAGGGAGTGAGCCAGGAGAGCCACTGCTGTTGTGCACAGAGCTGGATTGAGATGGGTATTAGGGGGGAGGTCTTCACACTATGTAACATAGAATGCATGAAGGTAAAAAAACGTCAGCCTTTAGAACCACTTTAAGCCTGGGTTCACACTAGGGCGAACTCAGAGATCGCATGTGATTCGCACCCGCAACTCAGGTGCCGATCACATGCGATCTCTGAGCAATGCGAGTTCAGCCATACAGTTGTATAGCTGAACTCGCATTGGGTTCGCACAGAAAATAGTGCAGGGACTTTTTTTTTTTTCCCCCCACACTAGAATCGGATCACATGGTTGTTCTCACTTATGCAATTCGATTCCTGTGTAAGTTCACAATTCGCACTGCGATCTGTGAACCGATCTGGGGGTGTCATTGACAATGTAGGAACGACCACAGATGAACAGTTAACGACTGAAATTAGAGACTATATTAAAGACTCAAACCTAACCTCGCTACCATCCCTGGCAATTGAAGAACTAGAGCGACCGATCACTATCGAAGAACTAGACAGGGCAATGAATATTTTGCCATTGGGCAAAAGTCCAGGACCAGACGGGTTAGCGAATATATACTAAAATAAATTTATGTCGGAATTAAGATCCCCATTATGTAGTTACTTTAATTCAATCAATGCCTCTAACCCCTTACCACCTGAAGCCTTATTAGCATACATTACAGTGCTCCCCAAAGCGGGAAAGGACCCCCAATATTGCGCCAATTATAGACCCATCTCATTACTCAACTTGGACACTAAGCTCTTAGCAAAAATCCTGGCTCACAGATTAGACCATATAGTAAGGCTAGTTCACCCAGACCAGATGGGCTTTATGAAGGGCCGGGAGGCCAGAGACAACACGATACGTGCTCTCCACATAATTTACTGGATACAACACGGCCCTGATAAAGCCCCTAGAGTGGTATTGTCTATGGATGCCGAAAAGGCATTTGACAGGGTGAACTGGCCTTTTATGACAGAAGTGCTGAGGGGATTGGGGATGGGAGAGCGCATGATGGTTTGGGTCTCGGCGTTGTATGTGAACCCAAGGGCCAGAGTGAAGGTAAATGGGACAATGTCAAGTTATCTTCAAATACGAAATGGTACGAGACAGGGGTGTCCATTATCTCCATTGCTGTTTGCCATAATATTGGAACCCTTTTTGTGTAAAATTAGGAGAAACTTGGAAATAACAGGGATACATATAGGATCAGCGGAACACAAGGTTTCAGCATATGCCGACGATTTACTATTCCATCTCGATAATCCACAGAATGCAATACCAGCTTTGATGGTCAAGGTGGCAGAGTATGGAAGGCTATCAAATTTCAAAATTAACTTTGAGAAATCAGTGCTTTTACCTAGCCATGTTCCTCCGGCAATGGCAGCGACCTTGCAGAGTATGTACCCCTTTGTCTGGAATAAAAAAATACCTGGTTTACTTGGGGACACATATCACGCCGGACCCCAGGCTAATACGACTTGAATTATGACCCGCTATTGAAGGGGATAGTAAGAGACCTGCAGAAATGGAAGGGCTTGGTGTTAACCTGGGTGGGTAGGGTGAGCGCTAGATGAATATACTGCCCAGAATCGACTTTCTACATGCGATCCCCATATCACTCCCACAGACCTTTTTTCAAAGGACTGAGAAAGGTGTTTGCAGCGTTTGTATGGAATGATAGACGACCAAGACTTTCCCATGATATATTATGCAGAGGGGAAAAAAGGAGGACTCGGACTACCGGACATTGCTGTATATTATAGAGCAATGTCCTTGGTCAATATTTTGAATTGGTGTCATGACTCCTCTAATAAAATGTGGGTCTCTTTAGAGCAGGAAATAGCAGGTCGAAATTTAAAAGTGGCGCCGTGGATCCTGAGTGTATCTAGGGGTCTATCCAAATGGTCCTCCCCCTTAAGCTCCCTTATGATATGGGATAAATTGAACAAACTGGGGGGAGTATGCCCCCCAGGTGTCTCCGCTGGCTCCACTGGAGGGATTCCCCTGGTTCCCTCCGGGGGAGGGTTCCTGGGGGCATGGGGGAGCGACGGAGATCGTCTCACCAAAAGGAAATTTCCTTCCATTGTCTGGATGTGGTTTGGGCTGTGCCTGTGAGCACCTCTCTCAGCCGCTGCTCTGTCAGAAAGACTGATTCTCTTTTTGGCATCCCAGATTTTTTCCATTAGAGTGTACTGGTTTGTTCCTTGTTTTCCTAGGCGGCTCTGTTCCTTGTTTTCCTAGGCGGCTCTGTTCCTTGTTTCTTTCTCGTACATCACGGGACACAGAGCGACATAGTCATTACTAATGGGTTATATAGATACCTTCAGGTGCTGGCACTGGCAACTTCCAAAACCGGAAGTACCCTCCCCTATATAAGCCCCTCCCATCCGGGAGTACCTCAGTTTTTTGCCAGTGTTTAAGGTGTTGGCCAAGAAGTAACATGTGTTTCACTGAGCTTGCGTACAGGTTCTTTTGGGGCCTCAGTAAGCTATTCCGGATCCGACCAAAAAAGCTTCATAGCTAAACGGTCGGTACCCGGACCTTGCAAGAGAAGAGCAAGGTTTTGCCTGTAATGCCTCTCTTAGGAGGGCTGGACCCTGGGATCCAGAGCTCTGGTCATACCCACGACCAAGATGTTGTCTGTGCAGGGTGCTATACAGGTCCAGGGGAGTGGAATCCTTGGGAACCCGGTCCCTGAAGGTTTGATTACAATGCCTGCCGTGATAGGTGAAGTTTGGGCTTCTGTGGACCAAACAGAGTCCTGCGGCGAGGAAAAGGTAAGTGGGGGCCCCCAGGAACTTGGTTCTATTGGGGGACCCCCAAGCCTATTTTGTCTTTCTGCCTGTTACCTAAGGTATTCCCGCTAAATATTCTGTGTATGCCTGTTACTACTGAGAAAATGTAAAAAATTTTTTATAGTAGGCAAGAAAAAAAAAAAGAAAATGTGTAAGACCGCGGTACCTGTGTTAAACACTAGAGGCCGCTATGGTTCTTTTTTTCTTGTAATGTGGATTTTTTTCTTCCGAAGTCAAATCCAGGCAGTTGGTAAGTTCTCTGCGGGGAAGCTGTCTCCTCTGCCCTGTTGCTGCGCTGATCCATCCCCGGACCCTGCGGCAAGGGACCCTGGGTCCCATACAGGGATCGACCTGCCTGAAGGGGATCAGGAGGAGGTTGATTCTGTTATAGAGGAATCAACTGTGGAGGAACCTTTCTCAGCATCTCAAGCTGAAAGATTATGGGTTCAGTCTTTGACTAGCATGGTCCGATCAGCATTTAAAATGCACCTTGCGGAACCATCAACCACTACTGTATCCTCGCTGGGGTCGCTAAAAGCTCCCCAGACTGTCTGTTCCTTTCCAGTTCACCCTTTATTGGAAGGGCTCATGTACCAGGATTGGGAACATCCTGATAAAATATTTACTCCCCCCAAGAGATTTCCGGTGGTCTATCCCATGGAGGATAAGTTCATCAAAAAATGGAGGGTTCCTACAGTGGACGCAGCCATCTCTTGTGTGAATAAATCACTGACATGTCCAGTAGATAATGTCCAAATGTTCAAGGACCCAATAGATAAAAAATTGGAGTCCTTATTAAAATCTGCTTTTTCTACAGCAGGCTTGGGGACACAACCAGCAGTGGCAGCTATTGGGGTCTGCCAAGCAGTGAAGAATCAGTTGAAACAAGTCTTAAGGGACTTGCCAGATCAGCAGGCCCTTGCCCTAGCTGATCTACCTAGAGCCTTGTGCTTTGCGGTTGATGCCATTAAAGGATTCAATCAATCAGGCCTCCCGCCTTACGTTGTCTGTAGTACATATGCGCAGGCTTCTATGGCTAAAAAACTGGTCTGCTGAAGCTCCCTGTAAAAAATTGCTGGTTAGCTTCCCATTTCACGGTGAACGCTTATTCGGGGAAGACCTGGACAAATATATCCAGAAAATTTCCAACGGTAAAAGTACACTCTTGCCGGTTAAAAACAGAGTTAGAGGTCCCTCTTTTAAGAGGCCTGCTTCTCCAGTCCCTGGGGCATCGGCTGTGAAACAGTTCCGACGGCCTCCTGGGTCAAATCCCGGGGGTAAAAATCAGGGACAATCGCAGGGTAATAAAAAAACCCTGGGTCAGGAGAGGTACAAAACCTCCCCCAAAGTCAAATGCATGAAGGGTTGCCCCCACTCAATCGGGTGGGGGGAAGACTCCAGTTGTTCGCAGAGACCTGGCGGGACACGATCAGAGACAGATGGGTGCTCTCCGCAGTAAGTCTGGGATACAGATTGGAGTTAAAAGACTCTCCTCCTTCCCATTTTATGAGGTCAAACGTGCCAAGGGATCCCCGGAAGAGAGAGTCCCTCCTGTTGGCACTAGAACAACTATTGCTCCAAGGAGTAATTATGGAGATTCCCCTGGAAGAATGGGGGTTCGGGTTTTACTCAAACCTCTTTACAGTCCCGAAGCCAAACGGGGACGTGAGGCCCATATTAAATCTAAAAGGGCTAAACAAATTCCACCAAAAATTTCTACGCTTTGCAGTAGAAGGGCGCCATTTCTCAGTTCAGAGCCTTACCCTTCGGTCTGGCCACAGCACCGCGAGTGTTCACAAAAATTCTGGGCCCATTGTTGGCCAATCTAAGAACACAAGGTGTAACGATAATGGCATAGCTAGACGACTTGTTGCTGATAGACCACTCAGTGAAGAAACTAGAAGTGGTCGTTCACAAGACAATCAAGTATCTGGAATCTCACGGTTGGATTATCAACCGAGACAAGTCGGCCTTAAAACCAGTCAAAAGTCTGGAATACTTGGGGCTAAGGCTAGATTCAGGCCAGAAGAAAATATTCTTGCCTCGAAAAAAGGTGTCTTTGAGAGATTTGATCCACCTAGTGGGTACAAAAAGACAGCCGTCCATACGCCTGTGCATAAGGCTGCTGGGAAAAATGGTGGCATCATTCAAAGCAGTACCCTACGGTCAATTCCATTCAAGGAATTTGCAAAGGGCCATACTGTCAGCCTGGAACAAGAAAGTTCAGGCCCTAGGCTTACCAATGTCCTTGTCCCCTTCCGTTCGCAAGAGCCTTCATTGGTGGTTGGTTCTCCAGAATCTGGAAAAAGGGAAATCCTTCAGTCCGATTTCTTGGAAGGTGGTCACTACAGATGCCAGCCTTATAGGCTGGGGAGCAGTACTGGAGCAATGGTCTCTCCAGGGCAGATGGTCGGATGCGGAAAAGGCCCTGCCCATCAATCTCTTAGAGATACGAGCAGCCCGGTATGCCCCAGTAGCATGGACATCCAAACTCCAAGGGTCCCCTGTCAGAATTCAATCAGACAATGCCACGGTAGTGGCATATATCAATCATCAGGGTGGCACCAGGAGTCGTGCAGCCCAGAGGGAAGTAAATTGCATCCTGAAATGGGCAGAAAGATATGTCCCAGCCATATCCGCGGTATTCATTCCAGGAGTGGAGAATTGGAAGGCGGACTTTCTAAGTTGCCAACAATTATGCCCAGGGGAATGGTCCCTTCACCCCGAGGTTTTTCGGACAATATGTCAGCGGTGGGGAACACCGGATGTAGATCTGCTAGCATCCAGATTCAACGCAAAGGTGGACAGATTTGTCTCTGGGACAAGGGATCCCCTAGCTTGCGGCTCGGATGCCCTAGTGTTCCCTTGGGATCAGTTCAAGCTGATATATGCATTCCCACCGCCACAATTGTTACCTCGATTACTCCGCAGAATCAGGGTAGAAAAGAAACCAGTGATTCTGGTGGCTCCAGCGTGGCCCCGAAGAGCATGGTACGCGGAGATTGTAAAAATGTCAGTGGGGAGTCCTTGGACTCTCCCACATCGTCCGGACCTGCTTTCGCAGGGACCGATATACCACCCTTCCTTACCAGCCCTAGGTTTGACGGCCTGGCTATTGAAGCCCACATTCTAAAAAAGAGAGGGCTCTCTAATCCTGTGGTATCTACTATGATCAATGCCAGGAAGCCGGTATCCAGGCAGATCTACTATAGAATCTGGAAGGCGTACATCGCCTGGTGTGAGGCCAAGAAATGGCATCCACGTAAATACGTAATAGGTAGGATTCTGGACTTCCTACAATGGGCTGTAGATAGGAAGCTTGCCTTGAGTACTATCAAGGGTCAGATTTTGGCCTTGTCAATATTTTTTCAAAGGCCCTTGGCTTCGCATTCACTAGTCCAAAGCCTTTATACAAGGAGTGATGCGTATTAGTCCTCCGGTTAATATTCCCATATGTCCATGGGATCTAAACTTGGTTCTGTCGGTTCTACAGAAACAACCATTTGAACCATTACAGCATATTTCCTTGGTTCTTCTCACCAGGAAATTGATTTTTCTAGTAGCCATTTGTTCGGCTAAAAGAGTATCGGAATTAGCAGCTATGTCCTGTAGGGAGCCATATCTGGTTATCCATAAGGACAGAGTAGTGTTACGTCCTCATCCAGCCTTTCTTCCTAAGGTGGTATCGAGGTTTCATTTGAACCAAGATGTGGTTCTTCCTTCCTTTTTCCCCAAACCTACTTCAGTAGAGGAAAAGTTATTGCATTCTTTGGATGTAGTAAGAGCAGTTAAAGCTTATCTAAAAGCCACTGCTCAGATTCGCAGAACGGATACTTTGTTTATTCTGCCGGAAGGCCCCAGAAAGGGTCAGGCAGCGTCAAAATCTACTTTAGCCAAGTGGATTCGACAGGTCATTATGCAAGCTTATGGCTTGAGAAGGAGACCGCCTCCGTTCAAAGTTAGAGCGCACTCCACGAGAGCAGTTGGAACTTCATGGGCAGCGCATCACCAGGCCTCCCTGGCTCAAATCTGTAAGGCCGCAACATGGTCTTCAGTACACACGTTTACTAGGTTCTACCAGGTGGACGTTAGAAGTCAGGAGGATGTCGCCTTTGGGCGCAGTGTGTTGCAGGCCGCAAAAGATCCTCATGTCTGATAGCGCTCAGCTTATACATGGTGTATCCCCCCCTCATTGGGCATTGCTTTAGGACATCCCATTAGTAATGACTATGTCGCTCTGTGTCCCGTGATGTACGAGAAAGAAAATAGGATTTTTATAACGGCTTACCTGTAAAATCCTTTTCTTGGAGTACATCACGGGACACAGAGCTCCCACCCCTCTTTGGGGACACTTATTGCTTTGCTACAAAACTGAGGTACTCCCGGATGGGAGGGGCTTATATAGGGGAGGGTACTTCCGGTTTTGGAAGTTGCCAGTGCCAGCACCTGAAGGTATCTATATAACCCATTAGTAATGACTATGTCGCTCTGTGTCCCGTGATGTACTCCAAGAAAAGGATTTTACAGGTAAGCGGTTATAAAAATCCTATTTTTCCTAGGCGGCTCTGTTCCTTGTTTTTCCTAGGCTGGCTCTGTTCCTCGTTTTTTCCTAGGCTGGCTCTGTTCCTCGTTTTTTCCTAGGCTGGCTCTGTTCCTCGTTTTTTCCTAGGCTGGCTCTGTTCCTCGTTTTTTCCTAGGCTGGCTCTGTTCCTCGTTTTTTCCTAGGCTGGCTCTGTTCCTCGTTTTTTCCTAGGCTGGCTCTGTTCCTCGTTTTTTCCTAGGCTGGCTCTGTTCCTCGTTTTTTTCCTAGGCTGGCTCTGTTCCTCGTTTTTTTCCTAGGCTGGCTCTGTTCCTCGTTTTTTTCCTAGGCTGGCTCTGTTCCTCGTTTTTTTTCCTAGGCTGGCTCTGTTCCTCGTTTTCTGTTGCGCCCTTTTCCTAGGCTGGCTCTGTTGCGCCCTTTTCCTAGGCTGGCTCAAACAGATCATTATCTCAAGAATTGGGTTCCTGCCAAAGCACTCTCTACTGAATCTTTGAATACTTTTTGGGCTTTTCGCCATCAAGCAACTGTTTCCCTAATTTATAATGCTACCACCTAATCTCTGTTCACACGTTCTCTTAAGTTCTACAATGTGGATGTTGTTGCCTCATCTGAAGTCAGTCCATGGCATAAGCTTCTTTTAGACGGCTCTTTTGAGCCACCTATCAGTTTGTTGTTTGTCTTGGGCTTTTAAGCATTTGTTTTGTTGAGTTTCACACCCCTCAGTGGACTCCTTTTTAGATTGTCCCGAAAATTAAAGACTTCCGGTGTCCATCAATGGACGAGAAAGTGGAAAAAAGGATTTTTGCACTTGAAATAAAACCATTTTCTTGAAGTTCATTGATGGTCCTACTCCCCTGTGTTTTTGATCGTGCTCTCTGATCTGCTTTGATACAAAAACTAAAGCATGCTCTGCTGATAGCCCCACTCAGTAGTACCCCCCAGCTCTGCTGATCGCCCCACTCAGTAGTACCCCCCAGCTCTGCTGATCGCCCCACTCAGTAGTACCCCCCCCCAGCTCTGCTGATCGCCCCACTCAGTAGTACCCCCCCCCAGCTCTGCTGATCGCCCCACTCAGTAGTACCCCCCCCCAGCTCTGCTGATCGCCCCACTCAGTAGTACCCCCCCCCAGCTCTGCTGATCGCCCCACTCAGTAGTACCCCCCCCAGCTCTGCTGATCGCCCCACTCAGTAGTACCCCCCCAGCTCTGCTGATTTGCCCCACTCAGTAGTACTTGGCATGGCCAGCAATGGTGACCTCTATACTTCTGTCAGTGGAGGTTTCCTTTAAAGCGATCCTGGTTTTGTTTACACCCAGCAACGTGCTTTCGCAGCCATGTGGAAACAGATTCCTATTCATCCAAGTTGCGTGAAAACCAACGACTCCCCCAGGATTGTGATTCTAGGCGCCTATTACCCGTCTGTTCCAGTCAGTTGTGTTTCCTGGCTCCATGTTCTCTACTCCATTGCCATCGTTCTTGGAAACAAGAGGCTTGGCTTTCCAGGAACTTTCTGCTCTGAGAACATACTGTAAAATGTTTTTCTATCAAAACTCAGCCCGTCAGTTCAGTAAACAGACTGGCACAGCCAAGCTGATGTCATGATCAGGCTTTTGATTCCTTCACTACAAAGGCCTGTTTCAAATAAATAATCACTATTTGTACTGTGCCGTCCACCAGCCAGCATGAGCATCCACCCAATGAAATCTTATATGTTGCCGTGCTTTTATTCGTGCACTTGTGGGTTACAATTAGAATGAATATGTAGGAAAAGACGCAGCGGGAAATTTTTTATTTTTTTCCCCTTTTAAAAGTTTCATCATATTTTGGAATATTCTTGCATAACTGCATTTTTCAGTGCAGATCCCATAGCCATCCTGGCAGAAAGTACTATAAATAAATGGGAATCTGTTCCTTTTTGAGCATGTTGGGCCCCCTTCCCTCCAATGCTAAGATCTTGTGTACACCCTGTCCTGCTCATTAGAGGGGCCTGCAGACCACAGTGAGGGGGGCACTCTCATCCCTTCAAATATGTCAAAGCAGAGGTTTTTATTTATTACAGGTACTCTAATATATATATTAGAGGTCGACCGATATATCGGCCGATATTTGTCGTTTTTTCATTAATCGGCATCGGCCGACTGTGCTGGAAAAAAAAAAAGCCGATTTGACTTGCAAATAGCTTCTGTAATAGAAGTCAATGCAAGTTGCCTGAGAAGTTTCCTGTGGAAGTGACTTCTCCCTCCTGGGCAGCCTGCCAAGTGTGAGATAAGATACAATCATGTTTAAACTTCAAAGGACTGAACTCCTGTGTTCTCAGTTTATATATATATATATATATATAATTTTTAGCAGAGACCCTAGAAAAAAAAATAGCGATTGTTGCAATATTTTATGTCACACTGTATTTGCGCAGCGGTCTTTCAAACGCAATTTTTTTGTCAAAAATACAATTTAACGAATAAAAAACTAAACCGTAAAGTTAGCCCATATTTTTTTTATTTTTTTTCTCCAAAAGTTTTGATTACCTGTTTTTGTGTATTTAAGAGTGTGTGTGTGTGTACACACACACACACACACACACACACACACACACACACACTGTGAGGGGGTTAGCTCAGCAGCGGGTGTGTGTGTGACCCCCTGGATGGGTTCACCACACAAAAACAGGCACAGCAGACGGAGTTGTAGGTGAAAAACGAAAAGGTGCGGTTTATTTAAACTATATACAGTGTAAAATATAACAGCAAAACAAAAAGAAACCTGAAAAGAAATCCTGGCCAGCTTGACCGCTTACTACACACGTAGTTTCCCTATCTAACAACTATCTAACAACTAGGTGCAGCCTTGTGCTGCCCCAGCCCCTATCTCCCTGTTTTAGAAGTTTTAGCCACACCGGCTTTGTCTCACCGCACAGGACAGAAAGCAGACTCCCCAGTCTACACAACACAGAACTGGTTCCAGGATGAAGCATCTCCCTTGGCATGCTGGGAGTTCTTGTAGAGGCCCTAATGAGCCCACTTGCTTCAGCTGGGCTCATTAACTCTTCCCCTGCAAGACTCCCAGCACTCCCCCTAGTGGTATAAATCGGCATAAAGCCTGAATCTAGGACATATATACCTTCCATCCTGGATGCAACCTGGTGATTTTACCTGCCTGCTGTCACAAAATATATATGTGTGTGTGTGTGTGTGTGTGTGTGTGTGTATCTATAGAGAGAGAGAGCTAGGGAGAGCTATAGAGAGAGAGAGAGCTATAGAGAGAGAGAGCTATAGAGAGAGAGAGCTATAGAGAGAGAGAGCTATAGAGAGAGAGAGCTATAGAGAGAGAGAGAGCTATAGAGAGAGAGAGAGCTATAGAGAGAGAGAGAGCTATAGAGAGAGAGAGAGCTATAGAGAGAGAGAGAGCTATAGAGAGAGAGAGAGCTATAGAGAGAGAGAGAGCTATAGAGAGAGAGAGAGCTATAGAGAGAGAGAGAGCTATAGAGAGAGAGAGAGCTATAGAGAGAGAGAGAGCTATAGAGAGAGAGAGAGCTATAGAGAGAGAGAGAGCTATAGAGAGAGAGAGAGCTATAGAGAGCTAGAGAGAGAGAGAGCTATAGAGAGAGAGAGAGCTATAGAGAGAGAGAGAGCTATAGAGAGAGAGAGAGCTATAGAGAGAGAGAGAGCTATAGAGAGAGAGAGAGCTATAGAGAGAGAGAGAGCTATAGAGAGAGAGAGCTATAGAGAGAGCTATAGAGAGAGAGCTATAGAGAGAGAGAGAGCTATAGAGAGAGAGCTATAGAGAGAGAGAGAGCTATAGAGAGAGAGCTATAGAGAGAGAGAGAGCTATAGAGAGAGAGAGAGCTATAGAGAGAGAGAGCTATAGAGAGAGAGAGCTATAGAGAGAGAGAGCTATAGAGAGAGAGAGCTATAGAGAGAGAGAGCTATAGAGAGAGAGCTATAGAGAGAGAGAGAGAGCTATAGAGAGAGAGAGAGAGCTATAGAGAGAGAGAGAGAGCTATAGAGAGAGAGAGAGAGCTATAGAGAGAGAGAGAGAGCTATAGAGAGAGAGAGAGCTATAGAGAGAGAGAGCTATAGAGAGAGAGAGAGCTAGAGAGAGAGAGAGCTAGAGAGAGAGAGAGCTAGAGAGAGAGAGAGAGCTATAGAGAGAGAGAGAGAGCTATAGAGAGAGAGAGAGAGCTATAGAGAGAGAGAGAGAGCTATAGAGAGAGAGAGCTAGAGAGAGAGAGAGCTAGAGAGAGAGAGAGCTAGAGAGAGAGAGAGCTAGAGAGAGAGAGAGCTAGAGAGAGAGAGCTATAGAGAGAGAGAGAGAGCGCGCTATAGAGAGAGAGAGAGCTAGAGAGAGAGCTAGAGAGAGAGAGAGCTAGAGAGAGAGAGAGCTAGAGAGAGAGAGAGCTAGAGAGAGAGAGAGCTAGAGAGAGAGAGAGCTAGAGAGAGAGAGAGCTAGAGAGAGAGAGAGCTATAGAGAGAGAGAGCTATAGAGAGAGAGAGCTAGAGAGAGAGCTAGAGAGAGAGCTAGAGAGAGAGCTAGAGAGAGAGCTAGAGAGAGAGCTAGAGAGAGAGCTAGAGAGAGAGAGAGCTAGAGAGAGAGAGCTAGAGAGAGCTAGAGAGCTAGAGAGAGCTATAGAGCTAGAGAGCTATAGAGAGAGAGAGAGCTATAGAGAGAGAGAGAGAGAGAGAGCTATAGAGAGAGAGAGAGAGAGCTATAGAGAGAGAGAGAGAGAGCTATAGAGAGAGAGAGAGCTATAGAGAGAGAGAGAGAGCTATAGAGAGAGAGAGAGCTATAGAGAGAGAGAGAGCTATAGAGAGAGAGCGCGCTATAGAGAGAGAGAGCGCGCTATAGAGAGAGAGAGCTAGAGAGAGAGCTAGAGAGAGAGCTAGAGAGAGAGCTAGAGAGAGAGCTAGAGAGAGAGCTAGAGAGAGAGCTAGAGAGAGAGCTAGAGAGCTATAGAGAGAGCTATAGAGCTATAGAGAGAGCTATAGAGAGAGAGAGAGCTATAGAGAGAGAGAGAGCTATAGAGAGAGAGAGAGCTATAGAGAGAGAGAGAGCTATAGAGAGAGAGAGAGCTATAGAGAGAGAGAGAGCTATAGAGAGAGAGAGAGCTATAGAGAGAGAGAGCGCGCTATAGAGAGAGCGCGCTATAGAGAGAGCGCGCTATAGAGAGAGCGCGCTATAGAGAGAGCGCGCTATAGAGAGAGAGAGCTAGAGAGAGAGAGAGCTAGAGAGAGAGAGAGCTAGAGAGAGAGCTAGAGAGAGAGAGAGCTAGAGAGAGAGAGCTAGAGAGAGCTAGAGAGCTAGAGAGAGCTAGAGAGCTAGAGAGAGCTAGAGAGAGAGAGAGCTAGAGAGAGAGAGAGCTAGAGAGAGAGAGCTAGAGAGAGAGAGCTATAGAGAGAGAGAGCTATAGAGAGAGAGAGCTATAGAGAGAGAGAGCTATAGAGAGAGAGAGAGCTATAGAGAGAGAGAGAGCTATAGAGAGAGAGAGCGCGCTATAGAGAGAGCGCGCTATAGAGAGAGCGCGCTATAGAGAGAGCGCGCTATAGAGAGAGCGCGCTATAGAGAGAGCGCGCTATAGAGAGAGCGCGCTATAGAGAGAGAGAGCTAGAGAGAGAGAGAGCTAGAGAGAGAGCTAGAGAGAGAGAGAGCTAGAGAGAGAGAGCTAGAGAGAGCTAGAGAGCTAGAGAGAGCTAGAGAGCTAGAGAGAGCTAGAGAGAGAGAGAGCTAGAGAGAGAGAGAGCTAGAGAGAGAGAGCTAGAGAGAGAGAGCTAGAGAGAGAGAGCTATAGAGAGAGAGAGAGAGCTATAGAGAGAGAGAGAGAGCTATAGAGAGAGAGAGAGCTATAGAGAGAGAGAGAGCTATAGAGAGAGAGAGAGAGAGCTATAGAGAGAGAGAAAGCTATAGAGAGAGAGAGAGAGAGCTATAGAGAGAGAGAGCTATAGAGAGAGAGAGAGCTATAGAGAGAGAGAGAGCTAGAGAGAGAGCGCTAGAGAGAGCGCTAGAGAGAGAGCTAGAGAGAGAGAGCTAGAGAGAGAGAGCTAGAGAGAGAGAGCTAGAGAGAGAGAGCTAGAGAGAGAGAGCTAGAGAGAGCTATAGAGAGAGAGAGCTAGAGAGAGCTATAGAGAGAGAGAGCTATAGAGAGAGAGAGCTATAGAGAGAGAGAGCTATAGAGAGAGCTAGAGAGAGCTATAGAGAGAGAGAGCTATAGAGAGAGAGAGAGCTATAGAGAGAGAGAGAGCTATAGAGAGAGAGAGCTATAGAGAGAGAGAGAGCTAGAGAGAGAGCTAGAGAGAGAGCTAGAGAGAGAGCTAGAGAGAGAGCTAGAGAGAGAGAGCTAGAGAGAGAGAGCTAGAGAGAGAGAGCTAGAGAGAGAGAGCTATAGAGAGAGAGAGAGAGAGCTATAGAGAGAGAGAGAGCTAGAGAGAGAGAGAGAGAGAGAGAGCTAGAGAGAGAGAGAGAGAGAGCTAGAGAGAGAGAGAGAGAGAGCTATAGAGAGAGAGAGAGCTATAGAGAGAGAGAGAGAGAGCTATAGAGAGAGAGAGAGAGAGAGAGAGCTATAGAGAGAGAGAGAGCGCGCTATAGAAAGAGAGCGCGCTATAGAAAGAGAGCGCGCTATAGAGAGAGAGCGCGCTATAGAGAGAGAGCGCGCTATAGAGAGAGAGCGCTAGAGAGAGAGCTAGAGCGCTAGAGAGAGCGCTAGAGAGAGCGCTAGAGAGAGCGCTAGAGAGAGCGCTAGAGAGAGAGCTAGAGAGAGCGCTAGAGAGCTAGAGAGAGAGCTAGAGAGAGAGCTATAGCTATAGAGAGCTAGAGCTAGAGAGAGAGCTAGAGCTAGAGAGAGAGCTAGAGCTAGAGAGAGCTAGAGCTAGAGAGAGCTAGAGCTAGAGAGAGCTAGAGCTAGAGAGAGCTAGAGCTATAGAGAGCTAGAGCTATAGAGAGCTAGAGCTATAGAGAGCTAGAGAGAGAGAGAGCTAGAGAGAGAGAGAGAGAGCTAGAGAGAGAGAGAGAGAGCTAGAGAGAGATATAGAGAGAGCTAGAGCGAGATATAGAGAGAGCTAGAGCGAGATATAGAGAGAGCTAGAGCGAGATATAGAGAGAGCTAGAGCGAGATATAGAGAGAGCTAGAGCGAGATATAGAGAGAGCTAGAGCGAGATATAGAGAGAGCTAGAGCGAGATATAGAGAGAGCTAGAGCGAGAGAGAGAGAAGTGCACTGATTGAAGGCTTGTGTTTAAAATAAATGTTTACATTTTACGAAATTTTCTGTATCAGTTATTACTTAGCGCAGTAGTAATGGAACTTCCGCTTTTCGGAATCCTTCCCCTCCGGTGTCACATTTGACACCTTTCAGGGGGAGGAAGGAGCAGATACCCGTGTAATCCAGGTATTTGCTCCCTCTTCCGGGCATAGATCACTGCGGTGACCTACTCCGCCCCCCCCCCCCGCTGTCTTCTGGGAGACACACAGGTCCCAGAAGACAGCAGGGACCAGTGGGATCGCACAGCGCGACTCAAGCATGCACAGTAGGGAACCAGGCAGTGAAGCTGCAAGGCTTCACTGCCTGATTCCCTTACCGAAGATGGCGGCGCAGGAACCCGAGGGAGAGATCGGCTTCGGGTGCCGACATCGCGGGCGCCCAGGACAGATAAGTGTCCATATATTAAAAGTCCACAGCTGCAGTATTTGTAGCTTCTGACTTTTAATTTTTTATTTTTTTTCCACGGAACTCCGCTGCTTTCACACTGGACCGTCATTCTAGCGGTGCTATTTGGCTGCTAGCGGGGAGCTTATATCCCTGCTAGCGGCCGATGAAGGGGGTTAAATGCTCCTGTGTAGCGCCACTGCAGAAGTGCTTTGCAGGCGCTTCGGCAGCGGTGCCAGTTCATTTCAAGGGGCAGGAGTGGTGGAGGAGCCGCTCCAAAGATGCTGCTTGCAGGATTTTTTTTAACGTCCTGCCAGCGCACCGCCTCAGTGTGAAAGCACTCAGGCTTTCACACTGAGACTGCAGGCACTTTACAGGCGCCACTTTTAGCCCAAAAGTGCCTGAAAAACTCCCCAGTGTGAAAGGGGTCTAACTGTTAGATTTTATGAGATGAAGGGGGGGAAAAAAAAATCGGCCTAACATAACTACCCAAAAAAAAAAAAAAAATCGGCATCATATATCTGCCATTATTCTAAAATTGTCTGTAAATGTCTTGGTCTGCTGACACCTTAAGCGTTCCCTTCACTGGAACTAAGGGGCCAAGCCAACCCCTGAAAAACAACCCCACACCATAATCCCCCTCCACCAAACTTGGCACAATGCAGTCAGGTAAGTACCATTCTCCTGGCAACAGCGAAACCCAGACATGTCCATCGGATTGCCAGAAAGAGAAGCGTGATTTGTCACTCCGGAGAACACGTCTCCATTGCTCTACAGTCCAGTGTGGGCATGCTTTACACCACTGCATCCGATTCTTTGCATTGCACTTGGTAAAGTAAGGCTTGAATACAGCTGCTCGGCCATTGAAACCCATTCCATGAAGCTCTCTACACACTACTGTTGTGCTAATCTGAAGGCCACACAAAGTTTGGAGGTCTGTAGCTATTGACTCTGCAGACAGTTGGCGACTTCTGCGCACTGTGAGCTTCAGCATGTGCTGAACCCGTTCTGTCATTTTTATGTGGCCTACAACCTCGTGGCTGAGTTGCTGTTGTTCCCGGTTGCTTCCACTTTGTATCAATAATAATAATAATAATAATATCACTTGGAGGCCTTTTCACAGTATGCTGCGTCGGCGGTAAACCGCCACTATTTTTAGCGACGCTTTAGCGTCGGATTTGCGGCGCATTTTGTCTGCTAGCGGGGCGCTTTTAACCCCCGCTAGCGGCCGAAAAAGGGTTAAAACCACCCACAATGCGCCTCTACAACGGCGTTTTGCCGGGGGTACGGCGGCGCTGCCCATTGATTTCAATGGGCAGGAGCGCATTAGTGAACTCACCGCTCCTAAGAAGCTGCTGGCAGGACTTTTTCTGACGCCCTGCCAGCGCACCGCTCCAGTGTAAAAGCCCTCGGGCTTTCACACTGGAGTGAATAAAGCAGCTGTTTTAGGGCGGTTTGCAGGCACTATTTTTAACGCTATAGTGCCTGCAAAACTCCCCCAGTGTGAAAGGGGTCTAACAGTTGATCGTGGAATATTTAGTAGCAAGGAAATTGCTCGGATGGACTTATTGCACAGGTGGTAACCTATCACAGTATCACGCTTGAATTCACGGAGCTCCCGAGAGTGACCCAATCTTTCACAAATGTTTGTAGAAGCCGTTTGCATGTCTAGGTGCTCGATTTTATACACCGGTGGCCATGGAGATGATTTGGAGGGGGTGTCCCAATACTTTTGGCAACACTGTGTGTGTGTGTGTGTGTGTGTATATATATGTATATAGATGTATATCATATATTTATTATGATGTAAAAGGGGGGGACTCTGATTTAATGGGATTACAGTGTGATGGGGGGGGGGGGGGGACTTCTGATGTGGGATTGGAGACTGTGATTGAACGAGAGTTATGATGTGATTTGAAAAGGGACTCTGATATTGAAGGAGAGCTATGATGATGTGTGTGGGCGGACTTCTAAATTAAAAGGGGGGGGGGGGCTTTTAATGTGTGTGTGGACTTCTAAAAGGGGGGACTGTGATTGAAGGGGGGGGTTATGATGTTATGGGGGAGCTTCTGATGCGAAAGGAAGGACTTTGGGAAGCTTTTGATGTGAAAGGGGGCTATGATGTTGTTGAAAGAGGGATTCTGATATTGAAGGGGAGCTCTGATGATGTGGGGGAATTTCTCAAGTGAAAGGGAGAAAGTGAAAGGGGCTTCTGTTGTGAAAGGGGGACTCTGATGTGAAAAGGGACTCTGATTGAAGGAGAGACTCTGATCCGGAAGGGAGCTTTGAGGTTGTGGGGGGGGGGGGGATTTCTTCTGTAAAAGGGGGGACTCGGGTTGAAGGAGGGTTATGATGTGAAAGGGGGGACTTCTGATGTTAAAGAGGAACTCTGATTGATGGAGGACTTCTGATCTGAAAAAATTGGATTTTTGTTCTGATGGAGGAAGCTGATTGAAGGGGGTTGTGTTGTGAAAGTGGAGATTTCGGATGTAAAAAAAACATATCTTGAAGCGTCTTCATTTAAATTTTTAACCATTCATTTGTCCGATTTTTTTTATTTATTTTTCCTTAACCCTTGAATATTTAAAATATACAATTCCTGGTCGAAGATCACAAAACTTTTACTGAACCTACAATGTTGGCACACTTCCAGCAGATGGCGCTATTGCTATTCTTTGCTATGCTTGTCACATAATCCCATTCTTGCCTCCTAGTTCCCATGGCTCTAGCGGTGAGATGAGGCTTACATCTGATTATAAAATGCACAGCAGCGTTGATTTCTGGACCTAACACTATGAATGGTGGCAGTGCTGGCTGTGTGACCCCCTGTGGTCATTCTGCAAAGGGGAATGTGCTCACACAGAGCCCAAGCAGGGCTCTGAAGATCGTAGCTATCACTGTAGTAGCACTGACTGCTGTGCTGATTGTCAGCTTCTCTGGCTGCCCATAGGAAATGAGATATCCAAACTTATCTTGGCCCACGCTGGACCAGTAACAATGCAATACAGATCATTCCTGCAATTCAGCTTTAAAAGACATTTACTTTGAAGAAAAACATTATTTCTTCATAGTTTTATGTCCTGGCTCCGAGGGGTCTTTCCATAGTCATTTGGAATGCAACAGCAGACCACAGCTTGTTCTTTCAGTGATCATTTTAGTGCTTTGATAACTGAATGGACAGTCTAGCTGCAGTACCAGACTTCACCAGCAGGTGGAATGAGACGTTGCGGCTCCTGGTGAAAAGAGACAGCCATCCAGTTTATTACTGAAATCCCCAGCAGTGTTGTCAAGCTTGCTCAGTTCCCTTATACGGGACTACAGAACCCCCCCTCCCCTGCCCTCATCAGATTTATTTTTTTGTTCATTATTTATTACAGATATTTATATAGCACCGACAATTTGCGCAGCACTGCTGTACATTCACATCAGTCCCTGCCCCCAAGCAGTGTTAATTTTGGCAGCAAATTTCAATTTAATTTTAGTCTTAGGACTAAAATGGCATTTTAGTTTTAGTCCCATTTTAGTCTTCTGCATTTGTTTTAGTCATATTTAGTCGACTAAATCTCCAGGACATTTTAGTCAACTATCATTTTAGTCATCTAAAATGTGTGTAGTTAAATAGTAATGCAATTATTTAAAGTGGAGTTCCACCCAATTTTTTCACTTTTTTTTTATTCCACTCCTCACCCCCTTACATGCCACATTTGGCATGTAATTTTTTTGGGGGGGGAGTGGGGGCTTCAGTAGGAGTGGGACTTCCTCCTTCCGCCCTGGGGTCGCCTAGGCGATACGTCATATCGCCTTGTGGCGGCTTCTCCCTGTAGGCGATCACCTGGGACGTGACAGGTCCCAGGCGATCGCCTGTCCACTCACAGAGCGCTGCGCCGTTCGCGCATGCGCAGTGAGTGCCCGGCCGGCCGGGTGCCCATACTATGAATGGACGCGCCGGCACAGGAGGGGGGAGAGGAGCGGAGCTCCGGGCGGCGCGTCGCTGGACAGTGGAGCAGGTAAGTGTATGTTTATTAAAAGCCAGCAGCTACACTTTCTTTCTCGTACATCACGGGACACAGAGCGACATAGTCATTACTAATGGGTTATATAGATACCGTCAGGTGCTGGCACTGGCAACTTCCAAAACCGGAAGTACCCTCCCCTATATAAGCCCCTCCCATCCGGGAGCACCTCAGTTTTTTGCCAGTGTCTAAGGTGTTGGCCAAGAAGAAACATGTGTTTTTCACTGAGCTTGCGTACAGGTTCTTTTGGGCCTCAGTAAGCTATTCCGGATCCCACCAAAAAAGCTTCATAGCTAAACGGTCGGTACCCGGGCCTTGCAGAGAAGAGCAAGGTTTTGCCTGTAATGCTTCTCTTAGGAGAGCTGGACCCTGGGATCCAGAGCTCTGGTCATACCCACGACCAAGATGTTTTCTGTGCAGGGTGCTATACAGGTCCAGGGGAGTGGAATCCTTGGGAACCCGGTCCCTGAAGGTTTGATTACAATGCCTGCCGTGATAGGTGAAGTTTGGGCTTTTGTGGACCAAACAAAGTCCTGCGGCGGGGAACAGGTAAGTGGGGGCCCCCAGGAACTTGGTTCTATTGGGGGACCCCCAAGCCTAATTTGTCTTTCTGTCTGTTACCTAATGGTATTCCCGCAAAATTCTGTGCATGCCTGTAACTACTAAAAAAATGTAATAATTTTTAATGGTGGTCAAGAAAAAAAAAAAAAAAAAAATTTTTTATATATATTTAATATATTAGACTGCGGTACCTGTGTTTGTCCACTAGAGGCCGCTGTGGAATGTTTTCTTGTCATGTGGACTAGCTTCTTCTCAGCAGAGCAAAGTCCAGGCAGATGGTGAGTTCTCTTATAGGAAACTGCTTCCTCTGCCATGTTGCAGTGCTCGTCCATCCCCCGGCCTGCGGCAAAGAGGGGCCCTGGCTCCTGTCCCTTGTTACCATATTTAAAATTAGCGCCGAAGGCGCACGTGCCCGCGCGCGTGCGCGTGCACGCGCCTCTATATATAGAGGTGAGCCGGGAAAGGGGGCGGAGCCTGGGGGATGACGCTCTGTGCGCGCCGCAGCGCTTCTGCGCATGTGCGGGCGTCCCAGCAGTTTAAAAAAAACACAATATTGTAGTGAGCTGGCTATGAAGTACAGAGACAGAGCTGGCAACATTTAAAGGCATACAGCAAGCGGTTGATACAGGCATCCCCTAGAAAGGCACATTAGTAGACACCAACTGTGATATAGCAGCAATTGTGCTAGACTATTCTCAGTAAAAGTGGTGTATTACGGCTGGAATACCTCAGCTTTAGGCTTAGGAATATGCCGTCCAGAAGCTCCGGAACTGAATCTTCCAGGAAGCGAAGGGGGTCTCATCGGGCTCGGAGGATCTTGGGCATACTCCTGCTGCACCAGTCTCCCCTGAAGTTCAGAGGTAAGTGACCTTAGAGACCCCGCAGGGGTACTTGGTACTGTGGCTGTCCTCAGTTCACCTGCTCCTGTGTATGTAACAGAGGAGGTTTTTTCCTCAGCTCTGGGAGGATTAGAGAGAGATTGTCAACATTTATCGCTGCATCCCTGTCAGGGAAAGCACGCCCGATCTCCGTCTCCTCCTTCAGAGTGCCTGTTAGCAGAGCAACAGTCCCATACAGGGATCGACCTGCCTGAAGGGGATCAGGATGAGGTTGATTCTGTTATAGAGGAATCAACAGTGGGGGAACCTTTTCTCAGCATCTCAAGCTGAAAGATTATGGGTTCAGTCTCTGACTAACATGGTCCGATCAGCATTTAAAAATGCACCTTGCGGAACCATCAACCACTACTGTATCCTCGTTGGGGTCGCTAGAAGCCCCCAGACTGTTTGTTCTTTTCCACTTCACCCTTTACTGAAAGGGCTCATTTACCAGGATTGGGAACGTCCTGAGAAAATATTTATTCCCCCAAGAGATTTCCGGTGGTCTATCCCATGGAGGATAAGTTCATAAAAAAAAAAAAAAAATGGAAGGTCCCTACAATGGACGCAGCCATCTCTTGTATGTATAAATCACTGACATGTCCAGTGGATAATGTCCAAATGTTCAAGAACCCAATAGATAAAAGATTGGAGTCCTTATGAAAATCTGCTTGGTGATACAACCAGCAGTAGCAGCTATTGGGGTCTGCTAAGCAGTGAAGGATCAGTTGAAACAGGTCTTGAGGGACTTGACAGATCAGCAGGCTTTGCCCTAGCTGATCTACCTAGAGCCTTAGGCTTTGCGGTTGACGCCATAGAGGATTCAGTCCATCAGGCCTCCCGCCTTACGCTGTCTATAGTACATATGCGTAGGCTCCTATGGCTCAAAAACTGGTCTGCTGAAGCTCCCTGTAAAGAATGGCTGGTTAGCGTCCCATTTCATGGTGAACGCTTATTCAGGGAAAACCTGGACAAATATATCCAGAAAATTTCCAGCGGTAAAAATACGCTCTTGCCGGTTAAAAGCAGAGTTAGAGGTCCCTCTTTAAGAGGCCTGCTTCTCCAGTCCCTGGGGCATCGGCTGTGTAACAGTTCTGACGGCCTCCTCGGTCAAATCCCGGGGGTAAAAAACAGGGACAGTAGCAGGGTAATGAGAAACCCTGGGTCAGGGGAGGTACAAAACCTCCCCCAAAGTTAAATTCATTGAAGCCCCCACTCAGTCGGGTGGGGGGAGGACTCCAGTTGTTCGCAAGAGACCTGGCGGGACACGATCAAGACAGATAGGTGCTCTCCGCAGTAGGTTTGGGATACAGTTTGGAGTTAAAAGACTCTCCTCCTTCCCATTTTTGAGGTCAAACGTGCCAAGGGATCCCCGGAAGAGAGAGTCCCTCCTGTTGGCACTAGAACAACTATTGCTCCAAGGAGTAATTATGGAGGTTCCCCTGGAAGAATGAGGGTTCGGGTTTTACTCAAACCTCTTTACAGTCCCGAAGCAAACGCGGACGGGAGGCCCATATTAATTCTAAAAGGGCTATACAAATTCCTGTATATCAGGACTTTCCGATGGAGTCGATCCGATCGGTGGCCACTGCCCTACAAGGGGAGGATTGGTTAGCCACGATCGACATCAAAGATGCTTATTTGCACATTCCCATCTTTCCAGTCCACCAAAAATTTCTACGCTTTGCAGTAGAAGGGCGCTATTTTCAGTTCAGAGCCTTACCCTTCGGTTTGGCCACAGCACCACGAGTGTTTACAAAAATTCTGGCCCTTTATTGGCCAATCTAAGAACACAAGGTGTAATGATAATGGCATATCTGGATGACTTGTTGCTGATAGACCACTCAGTGAAAAAACTAGACGTGGTCGTTCACAAGACGATCAAGTATCTGGAATCTCACGGTTGGATTATCAACCGAGACAAGTCAGCCCTAAAAACCAGTCAAAAGTCTGGAATACTTGGGGCTAAGGTTGGATTCAGGCCAGAGAAAAATATTCTTGCCTCGAGGAAAGTTGTTGTCTTTGAAAGATTTGATCCACTTAGTGGGTACAAAAAAGACAGCCGTCCATACGCCTGTATATGAGGCTGCTGGGAAAAATGGTGGCATCATTCGAAGCAGTACCCTACGGTCAATTCCATTCAAGGAATTTGCAAGGGGCCATACTGTCAGCCTGGAACAAAAAAGTTCAGGCCCTAGACTTACAATGTCCTTGTCCCCTTCCGTTCGCAAGAGCCTCCGTTGGTGGTTGGTTCCCCAGAATCTGGAAAAAAGGAAATCCTTCAGTCCGATTTCTTGGAAGGTGGTCACTACAGATGCCAGCCTTATAGGCTGGGGAGCAGTACTGGAGCAATAGTCTCTCCAGGGCAGATGGTCGGATGCAGAAAAGGCCCTGCCCATCAATCTCTTAGAGATACGAGCAGCCCGGTATGCCCTAGTAGCATGGACATCCAAACTCCAAGGGTCCCCTGTCAGAATGCAATCAGACAATGCCACAGCAGTGGCATATATCAATCATCAGGGGGGCACCAGGAGTCGTGCAGCCCAGAGGGAAGTAAATTACATCCTGAAATGGGCAGAAAAATATGTCCCAGCCATATCTGCGGTATTCATTCCAGGAGTGGAGAATTGGAAGGCGGACTTTCTAAGTCGCCAGCAATTAGGCCCAGAGGAAGGGTCCCTTCACCCCGAGGTTTTCTGGACAATATGTCAGCGGTGGGGAACATCGGATGTAGATCTTCTAGCATCCAGATTCAACGCAAAGGGGGACAGGTTTGTCTCTCGGACAAGGGATCCCCTAGCTTGCGGCTCGGATGCCCTAGTGTTCCCTTGGGATCAGTTCAAGCTGATATATGCATTCACACCGCCACAATGGTTACCTCTATTACTCCGCAGAATCAGGGTAGAAAAGAAACCAGTGATTCCGGTGGCTCCAGCGTGGCCCCGAAGAGCGTGGTACGCGGAGATTGTAAAATTTCAGTGGGGAGTCCTTGGACTCTCCCACGTCGTCCGGCTTTCGCAAGGACCGATATACCACCCTTCCTTACCAGCCCTAGGTTTGACGGCCTGGCTATTGAAGCCCACATTCTAAAAAAGAGAGGGGTCTCTAATGCGGTGGTATCTACCATGATCAATGCCAGGAAGCCGGTATCCAGGCAGATCTACTATAGAATCTGGAAGGCGTACATCGCGTGGTGTGAGGCCAAGAAATGGCATCCACATAAGTACGTAATAGGTAGGATTCTGGACTTCCTACAGTGGGCTGTAGATAGGAAGCTTGCCTTGAGTACTATCAAGGGTCAGATTTCGGCCTTGTCAATATTTTTTCAAAGGCCCTTGGCTTCGCATTCACTAGTCAAAGCCTTTATACAAGGAGTGATGCGTATTAGTCCTCCGGTTAATATTCCCATATGTCCATGGGATCTAAACTTGGTTCTGTCGGTTCTACAGAAACAACCATTTGAACCATTACAGCATATTTCCTTGGTGCTTCTCACCAGGAAATTGATTTTTCTAGTAGCCATTTGTTCGGCTAAAAGAGTATCGGAATTAGCAGCTATGTCCTGTAAGGAGCCATATCTGGTTATCCATAAGGACAGAGTAGTGTTACGTCCTCATCCAGCCTTTCTTCCTAAGGTGGTATCGAGGTTTCATTTGAACCAAGATGTGGTTCTTCCTTCTTTTTTCCCCAAACCTACTTCGGTAGAGGAAAAGTTATTGCATTCTTTGGATGTAGTAAGAGCAGTTAAAGCTTATCTAAAAGCCACTGCTCAGATTCGCAGAACGGATACTTTGTTTATTCTGCCGGAAGGCCCCAGAAAGGGTCAGGCAGCGTCAAAATCTACTTTAGCCAAGTGGATTCGACAGGTCATAATACAAGCCTATGGCTTGAGAAGGAGACCGCCTCCGTTCAAAGTTAGAGCGCACTCCACGAGAGCAGTTGGAACTTCATGGGCAGTGCATCACCAGGCCTCCCTGGCTCAAATCTGTAAGGCCGCAACATGGTCTTCAGTTCACACGTTTACTAGATTCTACCAGGTGGACATTAGAAGTCAGGAGGATGTCGCCTTTGGGCGCAGTGTGTTGCAGGCCGCAAAAGATCCTCATGTCTGATAGCGCTCAGCTTATATATGGTGTATCCCCCCCCTCATTGGGCATTGCTTTAGGACATCCCATTAGTAATGACTATGTCGCTCTGTGTCCCGTGATGTACGAGAAAGAAAATAGGATTTTTATAACAGCTTACCTGTAAAATCCTTTTCTTGGAGTACATCACGGGACACAGAGCTCCCGCCCCTCTTTGGGGACACTTATTGCTTTGCTACAAAACTGAGGTGCTCCCGGATGGGAGGGGCTTATATAGGGGAGGGTACTTCCGGTTTTGGAAGTTGCCAGTGCCAGCACCTGACGGTATCTATATAACCCATTAGTAATGACTATGTCGCTCTGTGTCCCGTGATGTACTCCAAGAAAAGGATTTTACAGGTAAGCTGTTATAAAAATCCTATTTTTTGTAGCTGCTGACTTTTAATAAACATAAAAAAAGTCTGGAACTCCGCTTTAAGCATTTCTCTACAATTTCCAAACTCATTATATACTGCTGGATCGAGAAATCGAAGATGTTATTATTTATGGTATTGAGGTATGAACATGCACTACAGGCCAGTGTTAATTTTGACGTCAAATTTCAATTTAGTTTTAGTCGTATTTTAGTCATCTCAATTGTTTTAGTCGACAAAATTAACACTGCCCCCAAGGATCTTACAATTTAAGGTCCCTATTTTATTTTTATTTTTTTTTAATCTTAATTTTATTAAAGTTTTAGTTAAAGATTCAAGTTACTTTTTTTTTTTTTTTTTTTGCAACTGTATATTATAAAAGTTATGTGAACCCTTTGGAATGATATGGATTTCTGCACAAACTGGGCATAAAATGTGATCTGATCTTCATCTAAGTCACAACAATAGACAATCACAGTCTGCTTAAACTAATAACACACAAATAATTAAATGTTACCATGTTTTTATTGAACACACCATGTAAACATTTACAGTGCAGGTGGAAAAAGTATGTGAACCCTTGGATTTAATAACTGGTTGAACCTCCTTTGGCAGCAATAACTTCAACCAAACGTTTCCTGTAGTTGCAGATCAGACGTGCACAACGGTCAGGAGTAATTCTTGACCATTCCTCTTTACAGAACTGTTTCAGTTCAGCAATATTCTTGGGATGTCTGGTGTGAATCGCTTTCTTGAGGTCATGCCACAGCATCTCAATCGGGTTGAGGTCAGGACTCTGACTGGGCCACTCCAGAAGGTGTATTTTCTTCTGTTTAAGCCATTCTGTTGTTGATTTACTTTTATGCTTTGGGTCGTTGTCCTGTTGCAACACCCATCTTCTGTTGAGCTTCAGCTGGTGGACAGATGGCCTTAAGTTCTCCTGCAAAATGTCTTGATAAACTTGGGAATTAGTTTAAGCAGACTGTAATTGTCTATTGTTGTGACTTGGATGAAGATCAGATCACATTTTATGACCAATTTGTGCAGAAATCCATATCATTCCAAAAGGGTTCACATACTTTTTTTTTGCAACTGTACATAATAGAGTGGATTAGTATAGAAAAACAAATAATGTTTAAATTGCATTATTTATCCCATGTATATCAAGGGTATATATTCATCAGATAATATGTAATAAGTTTTTTTTTTTTCTAAAGGGGTCACATCTTTATGTATAATATTCGTAATATATACATTAAATACGGTAAAAAAAAGTGGTAAATAAATAAGTGTGGAAAGAGGAGGAGAAAAAAAAAGGGGGAGGGGCTTAGTAGTTGGAGGGGGGGGGGGAGATATAAACCAAGGTTGGGAAATATTGGTTTACCTAGATACTCCATCAAGGCTTGTCAGGTCCAATAGCTGACTTCCCCTAAGGATCTCTCTAAACCTGACCCAGTTAACCCAGTTGGGGGAAAAAATGTCTTCAATTTGCGCAGACCTGCTGTACATTGACATCAGTCCCTGTCCCCAAGGAGCTTTCAATTTAGAAGTGGATGTAAACCCAAAAATGTTTTCTCTTATCCATGGACTGACACAGCTGAATACTGTAAACGTGTGGGTATATGTCCCTGCTCGCAGGAGAAGATCTAGGCAGAATGTTAGATACATTACATTCTAGAACAAACCAGAGCTGAACAGCCCCGCCCAGGGGGGGCGGTCCCTCCGGACATTACCCTCCCACCTGCAGTCAGCAGACCTCAGTTTTTTTCTGCCTAGCAGCAGGAGAAGACGTGGCTCTCTCAGGAGCCAGTCTCCTGGAAGATTTTACTTTTAAATTTTTTATTCCTTTTGGGAATTTTATTATTTAATTTTTGAGACCTTCAATCAACTGTCGGCTGGGCAACAGGTTGGGTACACCGGTATCCTCGTAGTCTTCCCTGTCCTACCATCGAGCGCGCTGATCCTCGCCTTGTGTGCGTGAGACTCAGTTCACGACATACCCCATGACTCCAGGGGTGGCCGGGTTGCTTTTTAGCTCCCGCGGTCCTCTCAAGATTGAACAGTACCTGGCTGACTGTATCTCTCGCCGTGGACCGGGCCGACAGCTACGCAGTACTGCTCTGTGATAGGTCTGTCTGAAACAAGCCAGTGGGTCCCTGAAAGGGACGGGTAAGTAGACTCTTACTGCTGGTGAGTTCATGCTGGCTGTGTTTCTTTATATGGGGGGTTTCTCCCTATCTCCCCCCTGTTATGCTGCTCTCTGCACCCTGTACTGGTGCTGTGCTGTGGAGTGCTTGGGGGTCACTCTGGCCTGGCTGGGCGCTCATGTCTGTAGTGGGCTCTGGGGTGAGGGGCAGTTTTCCTGGTGTGTGAGGTGGTTATTGCGTGCGCCATTAGCGTGCGCATTAGCGCTGTTTGCCTTTTGAATTTCGCGCTCGGCGGTCATCTTGCCGTGGTTCAATGGCGCAGTTATAGCGGCGGCCATTTTCTCGTAGCCGCCGCGCATTTACTTTCGGTTTCGGCCTCTAGCTGCGGCGCGAATCTCCTCACAATCTCCTCACAGATTCTTCACTCTCCTCAGGCTCACAGCGCGGTTTCTTCAGCAGAACTGAGCGGTCCTTAAGGGTTGGTGAGTCCTCCGGGTATCCCCTCCTCAGCCTCAGCGTAGCCAGTGGGTGGACTGTATATTCACTGTAGTAGTGTATAAGGTCTCAGAGGGTGGCGATATGGAGTCTGATACACCTGCTTCTGCACACTTGCCTGAGGCAACTGGCAGTGCGCCTGCACCTGCGGTCCTTATGAACCAGTTGTCGGCAGTCCTGGAATCATTCCTTGTCAGAATGGAAGCGGTGTGCGAACCCAAGGGAGCTATAAAGCCCCCTCTCCCCACAAAAATCTTTAGTGAAGGAGTGCTCCGATTCAGATATGGGCCTAGCTACTGTGCTCAGGACCATAGCTCTGAATATTTTAATGTTTATGAACAGGACATTCCCTTGTGAGGAAGACTCCAGTTCTGTGTCAGTGAATGACAGGGCGCTTGTAAGTGAACTCATTGATGTGAGGAACACTGTCAAGCTGGAATTGCTGTGGCTGTGGTACCTCAGGTGGACGCTGTTTCCCTTGATTCCTTCAAGCCTTTCTTTTACACAGTTTCCTCACTGTTTTCCTCACACGCTGCGTCGAGAGCAGCATGGATGATACAGTGGTCCACAGTGTTTCCCTCCCCCTGGTCGGTGCAGCATGGTGGGGGGGGACTTTATTCATTTATGTCTCTGGTCCCTGTGAGCCTTCTGTGTGATGTCCTGAGGCAACAACAGGGTCTCTGCACCTGTGGTTTCCCGCCATTTCCTGGGGAACGCTCTGAGCTCTGACAGACACACGGTCTGAGGATCAGAGGTTACCTGTTACCTTCATGCTGCTTCGACAGCACAGTCAAGCAGGTTGGAATGATACAGAGAAGATTATGCGCCTCTGCGCCATAATTTAAACTCATCTTATACCTCTACACTGCATACATTCACAGTGTATGTATGTGTTATTGGTCTCTGTGTCTGCGTGGGTGTCCCCCCCCCCCCCCCACGTTCCAATGCTATGTTTCAGTGCCATACATGATATAAACGTATACAATATGTTTATGCACGACTCCAGATACATTCACAGTATATGTATGTATTATACTCTCTGGGTCGGCGCGGGTTTCCGCCGGGGGCTCCGCTGTCCTCCCGCACTCTCATGGTATGTGCGCTTCGGCTCTCTGCACAGTATAGACATGTTCAATATGTTTATTGCACATACTATACATGTTTACAGTATGCATATACTGTTTGCGTGGGGTTCCTCCGGGTACTCCGGTTTCCCCCCACGCTCCAATGGAAATGCACAGCATAAACATGTGCAATATGTTTATTCACATGCTATCATTCCTACACGGTATCTGTGTGCTGTCTGCGTGGGTTCTTCCGAGTGTTTCCGGTTTCCTCCCACGCGCTGACGGTATGTGCGCCTTTGGCCCTCTGCACAGTTAAACATGTTCAATGTTTATCACGCATGCTACAATACCTACACGGTATGTGTATGCAGTCTGTGTGGGTTTCCTCCGGGTACTCCGGTTCCCTCCCACACTCGATTGGTATGGGCGCTTTCGGCGCTATGCACAGCATAAATTTGTGCGATTTGATATCCACATACTAACATACCTACCCCGGTATGTCTGCGTGGGTTTCCTCCCGGGTTTCCGCCCACGCTACATGATATGCGTGCCTTTGGTGCAATACACGGTGTAAACATACACATTATGTTTATACAAAACACTAAATACATTCACAGTAGTTGTACGTATTGCATTCTCTGGGTATGCGTGGGGTACTTCGGTTCCTCCCACGCGCCAACTGTGTGCGCGCCTTCGGTGCTATGCACACATAGGCTTGTGCAAAATGTTTATCACACATACTATAATACCTACACGGTATGCGTATGCAGTCTGCGTGGGTTTCATCCGGGTGCTCCGGTTTCTCCCCCGTGCTCCAATGGTGTGCGCATTGTCAGCGTTATGCACAGTATAAACATGTGCAATTTGTTTATTCGCAGGCTAACATACCTACACGGTTGTGTACGCAATCTGCATGGCTGGTTTCCGTCCAAGCCCAGATGATGTGCGCGCCTTCGTCGCTGGCACAGTATAAACGTGTTTAATAGGTTTATCCACACATGCTAAACTACATACGCTGTATGTGGTTGTATTATGCTCTTTGTGGCTGGGTGGGTTTCCTCCCACACTCTATTTGCGCGTTTGATGCAATACATAGTATAAACTATGTGTTTGTACAATCAGCACTTATCAATGGGGTAGCTGCTGGATGGAGCATTGTCATAAGGATCCCTGGTATCAGACAGGGGTACCACTTTCCACCTGCCTTCAGTGGTGATCAAAAGCGCTGGCTTGGACTGTGTTCGCCAGGCTGAGGTTAGCGTTACGCCTGTTAGTGGCTGCGTGTCTGGTGTTTTTGTAGCTCAATGACTGGGCAAAAGCCTCTGCTTCATCTATCAGTCGACTAGCAGGTGCACTGCAACTGCTTTAGCCTTTAGGGTCTCTGTGCCCGGGGTGGATTTGCGCCACCTGTGGAGGCTGAGGTACTGGTCCTCTGACCGAGTTTCTAGGGAAGCTCTGTCAAGTTGCCTTTATTGGCCAACAGTTGAGGCACCCAACTGGATACTGTAAACGTGTGGGACGTCCGAATACATTGCGCAGTCTCTTTGGTATTTTCATACATCTCGCTGCAGGAAGGTCCTGTTGGCCGTGTGCATTGCAGGGGAAGGGTCCTTGCAGCCGGAGGTGTTTCCACCTCTTTTACCGGAGGTGGGGCACCGGATGTGGACCTTTATGGCCTCTCGACTCACTCGCAAGGTGTCAAGATCGTGGCCAGGTCCAGGGACCCCTGGGCAGACGCATCAGACGCATGGATAGCCCGTGGGGGCAGTATCGCCTGATGTATGCTTACCCTCCGCTACTGTTGTTGCCTCGCCTGCTTCGCAGAGTAGGGGCCGAGGCCATTCCGGTGATCCTCATTGCTCCGGAACGGCGACATTGGTACGCCGATCTACTTCGGCTGGTCGCAGACATTCCTTGGCGACTGCCTATTGGGGTGGACCCTTCTGTCTCATGATCCCATACTTCATCCTGCTTTACAGTCCTTGGCTTTAATGGCATGGCTGTTTAAAGCCAGGTGCTGAAGGACCGAGTTCTCTCGTATTCGGTCATCTCTTCTATGTTGACACGGGATTCTTCCTCCAGAAAGATATCTCACCGTACCTGGAAGGCTTACATCGCTATGTGCGAGGAACTTGAGTGGCGTCCTCGGATGTATTCCGTTCCCAGGATTTTGCTGTTCTTACAGCGTGGTGTGACCCAAAAGCTGGCCTTGCATACCTTTTTTGAGGGTCGGATTTCGGCCCGGGCTTTTTTTTTCAATGACCGCTACCGGGCCATTCCTTGATTGGCACCTTTTTGTGCAGGGGGTTCGCCATGTGATCCCCCCTGTCAAGCCTCCTCTCCCTACTTGGGATCTGAATTTGATGCATCTCGGTTCTCCAAGAACATTCCTTTTTAAGGAATATCAGAGAGATTCCTCTCTTGACCTTGTTCCAGAAGGTGGCCTTCTTAGTGGCCATTACTTCGGTTAGGCGGGTGTCTGAGTTGGCGGCCTTGTCCTGCAAGTCACCTTACTTGGTCCTCCATAAGGATATGGCGGTGTTGCGCCCACGACCGTCCTTCTTTTCAAAAGATGGTCTCGGCCTTTCACCTTAGGGAGGACATTGTTCTTCCGTCCTTGTGTCCTCACCCATCGCATCCCTGAGAGTTCATACATTAAGATGGGTACAAGCCTTACGGGTGTACCTGTCTGCTACTGTTTCCATCCGGAAGTCTGACTCACTGTTTGTGTCTGTCTCTGGTCCAAAACAGGGCCGAGCGGTGTCGTCTGCCACCGTCTTTTGGTGGATCAGGCAGACTGTCATACAGGCCTATGCCCTTAAGGGGCGGGCGCCTCCCTTTCCGGTTGCGGCACATTCCACTAAGGCAATTGGTGCTTCCTGGGCTTTCCGACCTCCAGCGTTGGTTGCACAAGTGTGCAAGGCGGCGACCTGGTCGTCCGTTCATACCTTTTCAAAATTCTATAAGGTTGATGTAGCTGCATCTTCTTCAGATGCTTCCTTCGGCCGCAAAACATTGCAGGCCGCTGTTTAATGTTGCAACTCCTCAGTTGAGGAGCTCTGCTTGTTTGGAGTAAAGTTTTGGTTGTTCCTTTACTACTGCTCCCACCCTTCTGATACTGCTTTGGGACGTCCCACACGTTTACAGTATCCAGCTGTGTCAGTCCATGGACAGTAAGAGAAAATAGGATTTTTGTACTCACCGTAAAATCAGTTTCTCTGACGTCCATGGACTGACACAGCACCCCCCTTCCTTTTAAGGTTTGTACTGCTTTGTTACGAACTGAGGCTGCTAGCTGCAGGTGGGAGGGTAATGTCCAGAGGGACCGCCCCCCTGGGCGGGGCTGTTCAGCTCTGGTTTGTTCAAGAATGTATGTTTCTAACATCTAACATTCTGCCTAGATCTTCTCCTGCGAGCAGGGACATATACCCACACGTTTACAGTATTCAGCTGTGTCAGTCCATGGACGTCAGAGAAACGGATTTTACGGTGAGTACAAAAATCCAATTTTTTTTTTCCCGCCCCCTTGCTTTGAGTGACAGGTTATTTACATATCTCGTGCACTAGCTTTAGACAGGCATTATTTTTTAATTCCCACCCCCCACTCCTTTTCTGAAGTCATGTGGTTACTTTTCTGGATTTTGACTGGCTGCTAGTGATCATAGCAGAAGGAATAAACAGGAGAAAATGCATGTTGACAAGGGGAGTGTAGAGGTTCGCGGGGAGTCTACTGACATCACGACTCCACCCACCGAGCTCCAGACGACAGATCCCCCCACAGAATCTGCAGTGTTTCATTTCTTATAACAGACAGAGGGGAGACATTTGACAGATAAGGATACATGCAGGAGGCATCTATATCCTTATAGATCAGCACTATGGCAGTAGTTTAGAAAGGATGAGAGTGGGTTTACATCCACTTTAAGGTCCCTATATATTTTTTTTTTTTTATTTCTTAATTTATTAAAGCTTTCAGTTAAAGATACAAGCTAACTTTTATAATATACAATAGCGGATAAGTATATAAAAACGAATAATGTTTAAATTGCATTATTTATCTTTTGTATATCAAGGGTATATATTCCTCAGATAATATGTAATAAGTACCAATTTTGATATTCACAAAAGTCAAAAAATGTTAAATTATTTTTAGCTAATCCTGTAATCTGCTTTTTTTTTTAAGGGGTTACATCTTAATGGATAATATTTGGAATATATACATTAAATACGGGGGGGGGGAGGAGAGAGGAAAAAAAAAAGGGGGGGGGGGGGTTTATTCGTTGGGTGGAAAATATAAACCAAGGTTGGGAAATATTGGTTTACCTAGATCCTCCAAGGCTTGTTGGGTCCAATAGCTGAATTCCCTTTAGCCCAAGTCAGCAACTCAGGTGATTCTCTAAACCTGACCCAGTCATCTCAGGTATGGGAAACAATTTCTTCAATTTGCGTAGCACTGCTATACATTAACCTCAGTCCCTGCCCCCAAGGAGCTTACAATTTCACATACATATTTACATTTGCGCACACATTCTATGGCCAATTTAACCTGCCAGCATGGTTTTTGGGGTGTGGGAAGAAACTCGTACAGGGAGAACATGCAAACTCCATGCAGATAGTGTCCTGACTCGGGATTAAAATTGAGGAACCAGTTCTGCAAAGCAGAAGGGCCAACCACTTGATCTGTGTATTTTACAGTGTGCTGTAAGAGAATATTAATCTCCTCTTCTGTTCCTTTCACAGCTTGCTAAGACGTCTTGTTACCCTGATCTCCAAGCAAGCCACCATCATTGCGTCCAACGAGGCCTTCAGAAAACAGGCAGAGAGCGCGAGCGATGCTGCCAAGAAATACATGAATGAGAATGACCAACTCAAGAAGGTATCTGGATCCAACATATATGAAACTAATGAATCTCTTGGATGAGTCTGTGTTTTTTTTTTTTTAACTCTATTCCACCATACACACACTCAGTGTGTTAATCCCCCCCACGAGTTATTGTATTCTGACATCGGGGAGACTTCACAGCCATCAGAATGTCCTGATCAGGGTCACAGGCTATAGCTGGGAGCGCTGATTAAGTGGGGGGAAATCTGTAGATCGACTTCTGTACAACCTCCCTGAGCATACATGAATCAAAATTCATCCGGTCCTTGCTGAACTGGCCGAATTTTAATTTCATTCATGTATGGCCAGCTTGGTTGTAAAAGCTGAATTTTTTACCTTTTTTATCAATTTTATGCATGTAGCTAAAAAACCTTTTTTGTGCTGCTCCCCCCCACAGCCCCCAATACTTGCATGATTTTGATCCAGCACTGTGCATGGAAGCCCGGGCTCCCGCGTGGTCTCTCTCTCCTCATTTGCTCCCACTGCTGTCAATCACAGCCAGTTAGCGGGGGGCGTGGCTAAGCTGTGCTCTGTGTGTCTTAGACACACAGAGTGGGGCTCGGGAGCAAGTTTTCATGAGGTGAAAAACCTCTTGTAGTGCACCAGCCCCCCTTTTACTTACCTGAGCCCGATCATTCCTGCGCCAGGGATGAGCACACCTGCTCCAGCCAGTGTCTTGAGTCCTGATTGGATAGATTGATAGCAGCGCAGCGATTGACTCCTCAATCAATTCCAGGAATGCAGGGGGCGGAGCAGAGTCCTGTCTTTGTCAATGGACGCAGCAGCAAGACACTGGAGCGCACCTTCACAGGTGACCCGAGGGAGAGCGCTTACCTGACGGGACACTCGAGAAGAGGAGGAGCCAGGAGCGCCGCTGAAGGACCCCAGAAGAGGAGGATCGGGGCCACTCTGTGCATAACCAACTGCACAGAGGAGGTAAGTATGACATGTTTGTTTCTTTCTCGTACATCACGGGACACAGAGCGACATAGTCATTACTATGTGGGTTATATAGATTACCTTCAGTTGCTGGCACTGGCAACTTCCAAAACCGGAAGTACCCTCCCCTATATAAGCCCCTCCCATCCGGGAGTACCTCAGTTTTTTGCCAGTGTCTAAGGTGTTGGCCAAAGGTTAACATGTTTTTCATCTGGGCTTGTGTACAGGTTCTTTTGGGCCTCAGCAAGCTATTCCGGATCCGACCAAAAAAGCTTCATAGCTAAACGGTCGGTACCCGGGCCTTGCAGAGAAGAGCAAGGTTTTGCCTGTAATGCCTCTCTTAGGAGGGCTGGACCCTGGGATCCAGAGCTCTGGTCATACCCACGACCAAGATGTTTTCTGTGCAGGGTGCTATACAGGTCCAGGGGAGTGGAATCCTTGGGAACCCGGTCCCTGAAGGTTTAATTACAATGCCTGCCGTGAGAGGTGAAGTTTGGGCTTCTGTGGACCAAACAGAGTCCTGCGGCGGGGAAAATGTAAGTGGGGGCCCCTCAGGAACTTGGTTCTATTGGGGGGACCCCCAAGCCTAATATGTCTTTCTGCCTGTTACCTAACGGTATTCCCGCTAAATATCTGTGCATGCCTGTAACTACTAGAAAATGTAATTTTAATGGTGGTCAAGGAAAAAAAAAAAAAAAATGGACAAACCGCGGTACCTGTGTTAATCCACTAGAGGCCGCTGTGGAACGTTGTTTTCTTGTTATGTGGACTATTTCCTTCTGAGGTCAAGTCCAGGCAGATGGTGAGTTCTCTTGAGGGAAACTGCTTCCTCTGTCATGTTGCAATGCTCGTCCATCCCCGGGCCCTGCTGCAAACAGGGACCCTGGCTCCTCTCCCTAGTTTTTTTCAAAAGAAGCACCGAAGGCGCACGTGCCCGCGTGCCTCTATATATAGAGGTGAGCTGGAAAAGGGGGCGGAGCTTGGCGGATGACGCTCTGTGCGCGCCGCAGCGCTTCTGCGCATGTGCGGGCGTCCCAGCATGTCAAAAGCCACAATTATGTGTTGTGAGCTGGCTATGGAGTGCAGAGACAGAGCTGGTAACATTTAAAAAAGGCATACAGCAGGCGGTTGATGCAGGCATCCCCATAGAAAGGCACATTAGTAGACACTAACTGTTTATATAGCAGCAATTGTGCTAGACTATTTTCAGTAAGTGGTGTATTACGGCTGGAATACCTCAGCTTTGGGCTTAGGAATATGCCGTCCAAAGTCTCCGGGACTAAGACTCCCAGGAAGCAAAGGGGGTCTCCGTCGGGCTCTGAGGATCTTGGGCATGCTTTTGCTGCACCAGTCTCCCCTGAAAAATCAGAGGTTGGTGCCCGTAGAGAACCCTCAGGAGTACCTGGTACTGTGGCTGTCCTCAGTTCACCTGCTCCTGTGTATGTAACAGAGGGGGTTTTTTCCTCAGCTCTGGGAGTACTGGAAGAGAGATTGACAACATTGATAGCTGCTTCTCTGTCAGAGGGAAAGCGCGCCCGATCTCCGTCTCCTCCCTCAGAGTACCTGTTAGCGGAACAACAGTCCCATACAGGGATTGACCTACCTGAAGGGGATCAGGATGAGGTTGATTCTGTTCTAGAGGAATCAACAGTGGAAGAGCCATTTTCAGCATCACATGCTGAAAGATTATGGGTTCAGTCCCTGACTGATATGGTCCGATCAGCATTTAAAATGCCCCTTGCGGAGCCATCAACCACTTCTGTCTCCTCGTTGGGGTCGCTAAAAGCTCCCCAGACTGTTTGTTCCTTTTCAATCCATCCTTTACTGGAAGGACTCATTTACCAGGATTGGGAACATCCTGATAAGATATTTACTCCCCCTAAGAGATTTCCGGTGGTCTATCCCATGGAGGAGAAGTTCATCCGCAAATGGAGGGTGCCTACAGTGGACGCAGCCATCTCTTGTGTGAACAAATCACTGACATGTCCAGTAGATAATGTTCAAGGACCCAATAGATAAAAAATTGGAGTCCCTATTAAAATCTGCTTTTTCTACAGCAAGCTTGGTGACACAACCAGCAGTAGCAGCTATTGGGGTCTGCCAAGCGGTGAAGGATCAGTTAAAACAGGTCTTAAGGGACTTGCCGGATCAGCAGGCCCTTGCCCTAGCTGATCTACCTAGAGCCTTATGCTTTGCGGTTGACGCCATCAAGGATTCAATCCATCAGGCCTCCCGCCTTACGCTGTCTGTAGTACATATGCGTAGGCTTCTATGGCTCAAGAACTGGTCTGCTGAAGCTCCCTGTAAAAAATTGCTGGTTAGCTTCCCATTTCATGGTGAACGCTTATTCGGGGAAGACCTGGACAAATATATCCAGAAAATTTCCAGCAGTAAAAGTACACTCTTGCCGGTTAAAAACAGATTTAGAGGTCCCTCTTTTAAGAGGCCTGCTTCTCCAGTCCCTGGGGCATCTGCTGTGAAGCAGTTCCGACGGCCTCCTCGGTCAAATCCCGGGGGTAAAAATCAGGCACAATCACAGGGTAACAAAAAACCCTGGGTCAGGAGAGGTACAAAACCTCCCCCCAAGTCAAATTTATGAATGGTTGCCCCCACTCAATCGGGTGGGGGGGGAAGACTTCAGTTGTTCGCAGAGACCTGGCGGGACACGATCAGAGACAGATGGGTGCTCTCCGCAGTAAGTCTGGGATACAAGCTGGAGGTAAAAGACTCTCCTCCTTCCCATTTTATATGGTCAAACGTGCCAAGAGATCCCCGGAAGAGAGGATCCCTCCTGTTGGCACCTGAACAACTATTGCTCCAAGGAGTAATCATGGAGGTTCCCCTGGAAGAATGCGGGTTCGGGTTTTACTCAAACCTTTTTACAGTCCCGAAGCCAAACGGGGATGTGAGGCCCATATTAAATCTAAAAGGGCTAAACAAATTCCTACATATCAGGACTTTCCGGATGGAGTCGATCCGATCGGTGGCCACTGCCCTACAAGGGGAGGAATGGTTAGCCTCGATCGACATCAAAGATGCTTATTTGCACATTCCCATCTTTCCAGTCCACCAAAAATTTCTACGCTTTGCAGTAGAAGGGCGCCATTTTCAGTTCAAAGCCTTACCCTTCGGTCTGGCCACAGCACCACGAGTGTTCACAAAAATTCTGGCCCCACTATTGGCCAATCTAAGAACACGAGGTGTAACGATAATGGCATATCTAGACGACTTGTTGCTGATGGACCACTCAGTGGAAAAACTAGAAGTGGTTGTTCACGAGACAATCAAGTATCTGGAATCTCACGGTTGGATTATCAACCGAGACAAGTCAGCCCTAAAACCAGTCAAAAGTCTGGAATACTTGGGGCTAAGGCTGGATTCAGACCAGAGAAAAATTTTCTTGCCTCAAGAAAAGGTGTCGTCTTTGAGAGATTTGATCCACCTGGTGGGTACAAAAAGACAGCCGTCCATACGCCTGTGCATGAGGCTGCTGGGAAAAATGGTGGCATCATTTGAAGCAGTACCCTACGGTCAATTCCATTCAAGGAATTTGCAAAGGGCCATACTGTCAGCCTGGAACAAAAAAGTTCAGGCCCTAGACTTACCAATGTCCTTGTCCCCTTCCGTTCGCAAGAGCCTCTGTTGGTGGTTGGTTCCCCAGAATCTGGAAAAAGGGAAATCCTTCAGTCCGATTTCTTGGAAGGTGGTCACTACAGATGCCAGCCTTATAGGCTGAGGGGCAGTACTGGAGCAATGGTCTCTCCAGGGCAGATGGTCGGATGCAGAGAAGGCCCTGCCCATCAATCTCTTAGAGATACGAGCAGCCCGGTATGCCCTAGTAGCATGGACATCCAAACTCCAAGGGTCCCCTGTCAGAATTCAATCAGACAATGCCACGGCAGTGGCATATATCAATCATCAGGGGGGCACCAGGAGTCGTGCAGCCCAGAGGGAAGTAAATTGCATCCTGAAATGGGCAGAAAGATATGTCCCAGCCATATCTGCGGTATTTATTCCAGGAGTGGAGAATTGGAAGGCGGACTTTCTAAGTCGCCAACAATTATGCCCAGGGGAATGGTCCCTTCACCCCGAGGTTTTCTGGGCAATATGTCAGCGGTGGGGAGCACCGGATGTAGATCTGCTAGCATCCAGATTCAACGCAAAGGTGGACAGATTTGTCTCTCGGACAAGGGATCCCCTAGCTTGCGGCTCGGATGCTCTAGTGTTCCCTTGGGATCAGTTCAAGCTGATATATGCATTTCCACCGCCACAATTGTTGCCTCGATTACTCCGCAGAATCAGGGTAGAAAAGAAACCAGTGATTCTGGTGGCTCCAGCGTGGCCCCGAAAAGCATGGTACGCGGAGATTGTAAAAATGTCTGTGGGGAGTCCTTGGACCCTCCCACATCGTCCGGACCTGCTTTCGCAAGGACCGATATACCACCCTTCCTTACTAGCCTTAGGTTTGACGGCCTGGCTATTGAAGCCCACATTCTAAAAAAGAGAGGGCTCTCTAATCCTGTGGTATCTACCATGATCAATGCCAGAAAGTCGGTATCCAGGCAGATCTACTATAGAATCTGGAAGGCGTACATCGCGTGGTGTGAGGCCAAGAAATGGCATCCACGTAAGTACGTAATAGGTAGGATTCTGGACTTCCTACAGTGGGCTGTAGAAAGGAAGTTTGCCTTGAGTACTATCAAGGGTCAGATTTCGGCCTTGTCAATATTTTTTCAAAGGCCCTTGGCTTTGCATTCACTAGTCAAAGCCTTTATACAAGGAGTGATGCGTATTAGCCCTCCGGTTAAAATTCCCATATGTCCCTGGGACCTAAACCTGGTTCTATCGGTTCTACAGAAACAACCATTTGAACCATTACAGCACATTTCCTTGGTTCTTCTCACCAGGAAATTGATTTTTCTAGTAGCCATTTGTTCGGCTAAAAGAGTATCGGAATTAGCCGCCATGTCCTGTAAGGAGCCATATCTGGTTATCCATAAGGACAGAGTAGTGTTACGTCCGCATCCAGCCTTTCTTCCTAAGGTGGTATCGAGGTTTCATTTGAACCAAGATGTGGTTCTTCCTTCCTTTTTCCCCAAACCTAGTTCGGTAGAGGAAAAGTTATTGCATTCTTTGGATGTAGTAAGAGCAGTTAAAGCTTATCTAAAAGCCACTGCTCAGATTCGTAGAACGGATACTTTGTTTATTCTGCCGGAAGGCCCCAGAAAGGGTCAGGCAGCGTCAAAATCTACTTTAGCCAAGTGGATTCGACAGGTCATAATGCAAGCCTATGGCTTGAGAAGGAGACCGCCTCCATTCAAAGTTAGGGCGCACTCCACGAGAGCAGTTGGAACTTCATGGGCAGTGCATCACCAGGCCTCCCTGGCTCAAATCTGTAAGGCCGCAACATGGTCTTCAGTACACACGTTTACTAGGTTCTACCAGGTGGACGTTGGAAGTCAGGAGGATGTCGCCTTTGGGCGCAGTGTGTTGCAGGCCGCAAAAGATCCTCATGTCTGATAGCGCCCAGCTTATGTATGGTGTATCCCCCCCTCATTTGGCATTGCTTTGGGACGTCCCACATAGTAATGACTATGTCGCTCTGTGTCCCGTGATGTACGAGAAAGAAAATAGGATTTTTATAACAGCTTACCTGTAAAATCCTTTTCTTGGAGTACATCACGGGACACAGAGCTCCCACCCCTCTTTTGGGGACACTTATTGCTTTGCTACAAAACTGAGGTACTCCCGGATGGGAGGGGCTTATATAGGGGAGGGTACTTCCGGTTTTGGAAGTTGCCAGTGCCAGCACCTGAAGGTAATCTATATAACCCACATAGTAATGACTATGTCGCTCTGTGTCCCGTGATGTACTCCAAGAAAAGGATTTTACAGGTAAGCTGTTATAAAAATCCTATTTTTTTTTTCTTTTAAATAAAAAAGGAACCTTTTAGCTATCCTTTTAACCATTAGCCGAACCGCCGCCGTCATTATACTGCGGCAGGTTGTCTCTCTCCCGAAAGTCGCCATAGCTGTACTTGGACCTTTTTTAAACGGGTATAGCAGGTGCGCGCCCACTGTATGAAGGGGGACCCGAAGCGTATGGCCGGCAGTCACGATGATCGCGGCCACACGCGATCGCGGGCACAAGAGCCAGAATGGGAATGAGTCCGGCTTTGACTAGGCCATTCCAAAACCTAAATTTTGGTTTGTTTGAACCATTTGGAGGTGGACTTGATGTTGTGTTTCGGATCATTGTCCTGCTGCATTACACAAGTGCACTTGAGGCCACGAGCTGATGGCCGGACATTCTCCTTTAGGATTTTCTGGTAGAGCTCAGAATTCATTGTTTCCAACAATTATGGTAACCCGTCCAGGTCCTGAAGCTGCAAGGCAGCCCCAGACCATAACGCTACCCCCACCATGTCTGACTGTTGGTATAATGTTCTTGTTATGAAATGCTGTATTAGTTTTATGCCAGATGTAATGGGAAGCACACCTTCCAAAAAGTAACATTTTTGTCTCATCAATCCACAGAATATTTGCCTAAAAGTCTTGGGGATAATCCAGATAGTTTTTGGTAAATGTGAGATTAGACTTTGTGGTCTTTTCGGTCAGCAGTGGCTTTAGCATTGGAACTCTCCCATGGATGCCAATTTTGCTCAGTCTTTCTTATTGTTGAATCATGAACACCGATCTTACCTGAGGCAAGTGAGCCCTGCAGATCTTTATATGTTGTTCTAGGTTCTTTTATGACCTCCTGGATGAGTCGTCATCATGCTCTTGGAGTCATTTTTGTAGGCCGGCCACTCCATTTGTGCATAATGGCTCTCCCTATTCACTGGAATTCCAAAGCCTTGAAATCCTTCCTAGACCGCTCCATTTACATTGCTTTGTTTCTAATCTGTTGTTTTTTTTTTTTTTTGTTTTTAGTTTTTTTAGATTGTGGCATGATGTGTGGCTTTTTGTGATCTGTTAGCGTGCTTCACTTTGTCAGACATATTCTATTTATGTGATTTCTTGATTCAACAGGTCTGGCAGTAATCAGGCCTGGGTGTGGCAAGTGAAATTTAACTTGGCTTTCCAAAAAAATTGTTGTCACAGTTTATTCATGATTCAGCATAAGAAGGGGCAATTACTTTCTTACATAGGGCCAGGCAGGTTTAAACAGCTTGTTTTCCTTTTAAATAATGAAATAATTTAAAAACTGCATCTTGGATTTACTCGGGTTATCTTTGTGTAATATTAAAATTGTGAGAAATATGCAAAAAAAAAAGAAAAATCAGGAAGGGGCAAATACTTTTGTATGTGTAATGATGCTGGTGGCTGTGTGTGTGTGTGTGTGTGTGTGTGTATATATGTATGTATGTATGTATATATGTGTGTGTGTGTGTGTGTGTGTGTGTGTGTGTGTGTATATATATATATATATATATATATATATATATATATATATATATATTATACCGTATAAGCCGAGGCACCTAATTTTACCACAAAAAACTGGGAAAACGTGTTGACTCGAGTATAAGCCTAGGGTGTCCATGTGTATGCCTCACTGTGCCCAATCTCCCTATCTGATCTCTGGCGCTGTGTGACTAGACTGACATTTAACATGGGAGTCTATGGAAGGGGTGCCCGGCTTTGAAAAATCTATGCTCCCCGGCCGTAGGTCACCTGGACAACAAACTTTGCACACTTGTAGATGAAGAGTGGGGCTACATGTGTGCCAGGTTTGGGGTCCAGGGGTCCTATGGCCGGCCAGTACTGGGTCCCCAAAATCACCGGAGAAATTACCATTTAACATGGGAGTCTATGGAAGGGGTGCCCGGATTTGAAAAATCTGTGCTTCCCGGCCGTAGGTCCCCCGGGCAACAAACTTTGCACACTTATAGAGCGAGAGTGGGGCTACATGTGTGCCAAGTTTGGACCTACGGCTGGCTGGGATCAGGGGCACAAATGTGAAGATGGACACAGAATCTCATATAAGCCGAGGGGGGCATTTTTAGCACAAAAAAAGTGCTGAAAAACTTGGCTTATACTTGAGTATATTGTGTGTGTTTTTATATAAATATATTTAAGTTTCTTGATTTTCCCAAAAATTCATGACAAAAAATTACAACTTCAAAAAAACTCACCATGCCTCTTACTAAATACCTTGGACTGTCTACTTTCCAAAAATGGGTCATTTGGGGAATATCTCTACTGTCCTGAAATTTTGGGGCCTCAAGAGATTGGTCATCGGTGCATTGATCGATTTTTCAGATGTATACCATAGTTTGTGGACTCTATAACTTTTCTACAGATTAAATAATATACACTGATTTGGGTTATTTTCTTAAAAAATATTTTATTTTTCAATAATCATAAAATAAATCATCAAATAATATACAGTATAGCATACGAATAATTCATAGGAGTATAATATTGACAGAACAAATAATATTCCATATTCAAAAAAATAAAAAAAAATAAAAGAGCAATATATATTTTTACTAACAATAGAAAATGTATCTGATAAAGGCCAGAAAGCCTAAAAAATGCTATATAGATTTTCCTTAGCTAAACCAGAATATTGGGTTATTTTCACCAAAGAAATGTAGCAGAATACACTTTGGCCTAAATTTATGAAGAATCATTTATTTGCAAAATTGTAAAACGAAAATAAAGAAAAGCGTATTTTTTTATTTATTTGGTTTTTTACATTTTCGGTCTTTTTTTTTTTTTTTTTTTTTGGTTTAGCAAAAAAAAAAACAAACCCAGTGGTGATTAAATACCACCAAAAGAAATCTGTATTTGTAGGAACAAAATGATAAAAATTGTGTTTGGTTACAGTGTATCATGACCACGCAATTGTCATTTAAACAGCGACGGTACTGAAAATTGGTCTGGGCAGGAAGGGGGTGTAAGGGCCTGGTATTAAAGTGGTTAAACGGATTCATGGTGAAATGTGCCTGTAGTAAAGAGATGTACAATATCCGGATAAAACTGATCAATGCCTTTTTTTACTTTTCATGCTCAGCAACTAAAGGCCGCAGGGCTGGAGGTCTGCGACTTGTCGGAGAGCAATGCTGAGGAGGAAAACAAGCTGCTTAAAGGAGAAGTCAAGAAGCTCCAAGATGAACTCCAATCCACCAAGAAATGTAAGCGACACCGAAATAGAAAACTGCAGTGGTTGTCATTCGCCAGGCTGAAGTCCAATCAATACGTAACCAATAATAACTGCCCTTGTCCCGTCCTAGTGATGATGATAAATGTTGTTCTCAGTGAGGAGGGAAGCTGCTGATTGCAGCAATCCTGAGATCATGCCACATGGCCCTGCCAGGGAAGGTCACTTTGCTCTGGGTGGTTGTAAATGTCACACACTAAGGAGAGAAGGTTTATGTTGTGGGAGAGTTCAGTTTCCATAGCATAACCATGTATGGACTGGTTAGCTGTCAGTTTTAAAAAAAAAATATTTTTTTATATATTTTTTTTAACTTTGCAACTTTTAAAACCAGCAAAACTTTAATGAATGGTGAGGGTTGTATTTCAGACACCCCTAACCGGCTATTGACCAAATAAAAGTATTATTTTTTTCAACGATGGACAGACAGGGAGGGGTAATTCGTAATGTTATGATATGTGGGTTACCACATACAACCAATCTCGAAGAGTTAAAAAAAAAAAAAAAAACATTAAATAAAAATTTAAATTAAACCTCCTTGAGAACCTCTATTGGCTGACCATACTGCTGTAGGGGTTAAACCACTTAAGGACTGGGCCTGTTTTTTACACTTGGTGTTTACAAGTTAAAATCAGTTTTATTTTTGCTAGAAAATTTCTTAACCCCCAAACATTTTATATATATTTTTTTCAGAAACCCTAGAGAATAAATTGGCGGTCGTTGCAATACTTTGTCACACCTTATTTGTGCAGCGGTCCTGCAAATGCAATTTTTTTGGGGAAAAAATACAAAATTTTGAATAAGAAAATAGTACAGTTAGCCAAATTTTTATATTGTGAAAGATAATGTTACGCCGAGTAAATTGAAACCCAACATGTCACGCTTCAAAATTGCGTCCGCTCGTGGAATGGCGACAAACTTTGACCCTTAAAAATTTCCATAGGCAAAGTTTTCATAAATTTGTACAGGTTACCAGTTTTTGTTATAAATTGTATCTTTATAAAATTTTCTCAAAAATACAAACAGAAAATAAATGCCAAACCTGTAGTACGGCTTATAAGAATGCTACTTGAAAAGGCATATAACAGATGTTAAAACCATAGATATAACGCTACAATGCTACCAAATTCACAAAAGCATAATAATTCAACTGTATAGACCAGGTAGGGTGGAGAGGGGGAAGGGGGAAGGGGGGGACACAGGAGTGGGCGGCACCAACCAAACAATATTTCACATAGAAGGAAATGTTGCCCTCTGGATCCAGTATCAGTGGGGGTCCCAGGGCACCCAAACTGAGGGACCAGGATGCCCCGAGAGGAGCCCACCTGGGAGGGAGGGAGAGGGAGAGTGGGAGGAAAGGGAGGGGGCACCATGGGATCACCAAAAAGAACAGGCTAACAGGACTAAAGAAACATAAAATTTAGCAAATATGTTTAAGAGTGTACTGCACTACTGGGGGGGGGGGGGGGGAGGAGTGAAATGGCACTTGGATGAAGCTTCGACTGATCCCACAAGTCCCAAATTTTGGAAAATTGAGGAAGTGTATCATGGACTGTCACAGTCAGGTGTTCCAACCTGCGAATTTGTTCCAATATTTGCAGAACCTGTGCAAGGGTGGGTGGGGAGGGGGACAACCATCTCAGAGGTATAGCCCTTTTTGCTGCCAGGAGAAAAAAGGCGGCTAACTTTTGGGTGTGTCTGGGGACACCAGGGAACGGCAAGCCTAAAAGATACTGGATCGGGTCCAGAGGGAGAGTAGTGTCAAAGAGCTCCTGTAGATGGGTTTGTATGGAGAGCCAGAAAGGTTGAATCATGGGACATTCCCAGAAAATGTAGAATTGGGAGCCAACGTCATCCCGGCATCTCCAACACACCCGGGAAGCTTTGGGGTCGTATCTATGTAAGATTTCCGGGGTTCTATACCAAAAAAATTGTATCTTATAGGGCGTCTCCCTCTGCTCCACACACCTTGAAGACTTGGATGTAGTCTCCCATATCTTATGCCATTTAGGGAGTTGGATAGGTCGCTTAAAATTCTGGGACTATTTCTGCATGCAAGAGTGATATGTGTCGGTGAGTGAGGAAGCTTCATGTAGATATCTGAAATAAGATGGGCTTGGTATGGGCCCTGAGCACATACTAGTTTAAATGAGGTAGGTTTATCAAAGGTTAAAGTAGGGGATTTAGAGGAAAAATTAGTGTTTGAATTGGAGATCAGCTTAAAATAAATGCTTAGGAATCTGATATTTACGCTGTAGTTCATTAAAAGGTAAAAGCGTGCGGGTGAGTGGATGCACAAGGTTTCTGAGCTGGAAAATTCCAGCTTGTGTCCACGCAAGCATTCGGGTATAAGAAAGGCTATCCGGAACATCAGGGTTGAATAATACATTCAATAGGGGCGGACATGTAGAAGAGAGGAGAATTGGCGGGAGCACTTCTTCCATATGGAGAGAGTGAATAACATTGGGTGCAAGCAAAGGCCTCGAAGTGGAGTTATGGAGGTCTCTAGGTTTGTCCAAATCATAGAGCAGGGGCGGACAGGTCTAGTGATACTCATTTCAATCTCCGACCAGATGCTAGACTACCAGTTTTGAGTTCGAGGAGAGGTCTTTTGATTAGAATTATTGCTCTGAACGATTGCGGCAACAATACCTTGCAAGTTTGAACACCGTTTTTTATATGCATTTGCGGCTTGCGCATACGTTCCCTTCTGCGCATGAGCTCGGCAGGACGGGGGCGCTTGAATTTTTTTTTTTTTTTACACTGTCTTTTAAAAATAAAATAATTTTGGGTCACTTTTATTCCTATTGCTGTACAAGGAATGTAAACATCCCTTGTAATAGAAATAAGCATGACCGGTCCTCTTTAATGTGAGATCCGGGGTCTAAAAGACCTCGGATCTCACAATGGGTGGAAGTGAGGTTTGACGTCGCTTTCGTCATTCATGGAGTCGAGTGGGGGCCATCTTTCCCTCACTCGACTCCATGTCTCTCAGAGGAAAGGACTCGATCGTCTACCACCCCCCCCGATTTAAAAGTGATCTTGCAGCAAATCCGCTGCAGAGACCTCTTTTATCTGAAAGCGGATCGCCCGCTGTTTAAAAAGATATGAAAAAAAAGTAAAGGCGAGTGTTCAAATGTCAGACACCACATCCCAGATTGGAGAATAAAGATACAGAGGGATAAGAGGTCACAGGCCTTGAGACCTTTTAAGGTGTCAGTTGGGTAGCAACCAGAAAATGCTGATCAACCAAAATAAAAGTTTGAAATACGTAATTGCAAAAGATTTTTTTTAAAAAGACATGAGAGCAAGACAAATCCCATATTAATTGTTCCTCAAATGTAGCAGTTGAACAGACCATACTACATACTCTTTCGTCCATGGACCGACACAGCTTCTCTATTGACATAGTGGGTATTATCCATTTAATTAGGAGTGACTAGGCAGAAAACTTGTAAAAAGTGCATCACACCTTCTACAGTACCACCCAGGGGGCGGAACCTCTGGGTATATCCCCTCTGTCTGCATCTCGCAGATCAGTTTTTTTCTGTCTAGCAAAGAGTAGGACATGGCTCCCTTCGGGCCCATTGGTCCGGGGGAAAAAGATATTTTTTTTTGCTACATTTTTTTGTTTCCTGCGATCTTCGATCAGTTGCCGACTGGGTGACAGGCTGGATCCTCGAATCCTTGTAGTCTCCCCAGTTTCGGCCATCGAGCGTGTGCCGACCCTAGCTACGCGCTGGATTTTCCACGACATGCC